>JAWPHD010000038.1:0-330000 GCA_037043455.1 Cyrtodaria siliqua
TGCATATTGGCAAATCATACCTTGTTGATTAATAATTCTGTCTTCTTTGTTTCAGGTCACATTGCTGCATGAAGCTGTACATATATGCAAATCATACCTTGTTGATTAATAATTCTGTCTTCTTTGTTTCAGGTCACATTGATGCATGAAGCTGTGCATATTGGCAAATCATACCTTGCTGATTAATAATTTAATCTTTTTAGTTTCAGAGCACATTGCTGCATGAAGCTGTGTTGATAGGCAAATCAGACCTTGTAGAGGTATTACTGCAGAATAAAGCAAACGTCAACAGTCAAAATAATGTAAGTTTGTATTTTCCGACATATTTTCTTGTCCCACCATTTCGAGAAAAAAGGGGAGACATATGTGCTACTTTTCCAAGAAGGCGTCAATGTTAGGTTTTTGCATTAACCTCTGTTGGTAGCTGCCTTCATACACTTGATAAACCAGACTTAGATCATATACTGAGGGAAAAAAGTTTAGCAAGTTTTTTAGATGAAATAATACTGTATACAAGACATTTTGGGACTTTACGGGCTTGACTCATACATTCATTTATTCGTTACGTCATTAAGATGTTCAACTGTTATTGATGTGTGTTTACTAAAATATTGTGTCTATGGCTGTAGTTTCTTGATTTTACAACCAAAAATGTATTATTTCCAAGGTGCAACAAAAACTTGCTAAACTTTTTTCCCTCAGCATAATTGTATATATATTGGCTTGTATAGTGGAGCAGTTTCCCAAATTTTTTACATTATTAACGACGTCAATTTTTGTTTAGTTTTTGTATTTAAGTCTGCTTTCTGGGACTGCATAGAACAACTTGAATCATGGTTGGGTAGTGAATGTTTATTTGTTTGAATGGTGTTTACATCCTTTTTAGCACATTTTAGGCTATATATATATACATGTCAGTCAATTTTTTTTGTATTAGAGGCAGACCACCCCATTTTTCCTGGGTAGAACCAGTACTGTATACTTCCCACCTTCCATAAGAATCAACACTTTCTTGCTTACAAGATGAGCTCCCAGTGGGATTCGAACCGGCAGCAGTGAGATGCGAGAATGTTTACAATGCACCGTCGTTAACCCCTTGACCACCGAGGCGCTTTTTTGGGTAGTAGAGGGCTATTTCACGTTAAGTGTACCATATTAGTCTCACATGGTAAAAATTCAAACTTGTCCAATTCATAAAACTCCATGGAC
Organism: Cyrtodaria siliqua; assembly: GCA_037043455.1. Lineage (NCBI taxonomy): Eukaryota > Metazoa > Mollusca > Bivalvia > Adapedonta > Hiatellidae > Cyrtodaria > Cyrtodaria siliqua. The sequence goes on from JAWPHD010000038.1 coordinate 1,210, forward strand.
TTGAGAACTTTAGGACATAAAACATTTTGAAGCATCAAGTTATCAGTAACCTCATTAAAATCTTCACCGAAGTAGTGATGTATAATTGGCAGTCTGGAGAGGACATTTTGTTTAACAATAAACATAGCAATTTTATACCAACATGGGGAGTAGTACTTGACTTTCCATATATATATATTTTTTTTTTATTCTTCTGTGCTATTCATCAGATGTTAATGAACACTTCTGAGTCTAAATTATGCTATTTTTCATCATTAAGAAAAAACGCAGCCACTATAAATACAGCTATAGTGAAAAAATAGTTGGAAAAGCATGAAGAACTAACTTGATCATCAGATATACTCTTTGAAACATGCAATTGTCTTATTATAAACAGTAATGTTGTAGAGTACTGAGTATAGTGTGTCAAAATTTCATGTTATTTTGTATGAAAATTATGTGTAATGTGAGCTCACCCAATAAGTTGTTCTGGATAGGACAATTTTTTAACACACTGAAAATCATGGCAATGCTTGAAGAAAAAGAAAACAGTCAAGTTCAATACTTAATGAGTAACACATCATACAGTATCTCACTGTTAATTACATCAAATAACATCATATATCAAACAAATGAACAAGTGTCAAAGCAAAATATCTATTATAATTATAATGTGCAGAACATTATGCTGGTGACTTCGATCAAGTTACTTCCTTTCACTGCTTTAAATGTTCTTTAAAAGGGGAAATAAAGCGGGCATTTCCATGAATTGGAGTCTATCATTGATCGAGGCATGTAAATTGAATTTGTGTTTAACGGTCCATCCCATCAACTCATTTATTTACGTTAGGCCAAATAAAATTATACCTGAGTTTACTGTAACCCGACCGACCCGCTGAAAACACCCCGACTCCTTTTTTTTTTTATTGAAAAAAAAAAATCTGAAAAAAGTCACGGCCGACTCATGTGCTCATTGTCCTGCTGTTGGAACTGACCCTCTTCCGGACTTGCGAAAAATAAATTAAACTGTTTTACCCCTTTGCAATAATTGCAAGTGATTGGGAAAAGAGCCAGTTGTTGCCATGCCTTTTGGGAAACAATAACACATACACAATTTCATATTGTTATCTATTGTAGTTTTTAAAATACCACATTTTCCCATTCATCAAAGCTCATCGCCACCTTAAATTAACTTCGCCAAAAAATAAAAAAATAAAATGCCTACCTACCTACCCAATTTTTTTCAGCAATGTTACAGTAAACACAGGTATAATTTTATTTGGCCTTATTTCGAGAAAAAGAAAGGATACATAGACATGATAGAAATCCAGGAACAGTGCCCAACTCATTTATTTGTTATAAAATGTTTATTCATTAGTCGTTATTAAAAATACAGTTTGTGTTTATGATGAATTCTTTTTATTGATAATCAAGAAATCAAGTAGTATTGTAAGTAGTACATAATATTATAGTAAATTTAATTGTTGTTTAATGGCTCATCAACACATTAAATTTTACTTTGGTTTTTCTAGAGTTGAATGATATACATGTGTATGTAAGAATCCCTTCTCTTACTAGAATAAAGTATGGTTCATTCACATGCTCGGAGGATAGACTCCAATACACTAGACCACCCTGTTTACATCCCCATTTGATAGACGAGGCTAAGAGAAAGTTACTTAAAGAAAATAACCCGCCAAATAAAGGCAAACTTACGCTACAAAACCGTTTATCAAAACACCATCCAGGTGTTCAGGTCATATAATAATGTATATGTATGGAACGCCAAATCTACATAAACCTAAATAATTGTTGATATCTACAATTATTTGAAGATATCTCTAATTCAATTAGAGATATCTCTAATTATTTGTAGATATCTCTAATTCAATTAGAGATATCTACAATTCAATTAGAGATATCTCTAATTATTTGTAGATATCTTTAATTCAATTAGAGATATCTCTTATTCATTTGAAGATATCTACAATTCAATTGGAGATATCTCTAATTGAATTGTAGATATCTCTAATTACAATCAAACTCAACATATCCATAATTGAATTACTGATATCTACAATTGAATTAGAGATATCTACAATTCTATTAGAGATATCTCTAAATGTTTATAATATAAACTTTAAATTACGAAAATAATAATCGCTCCCAAAAGCAAACCAAACTACGCATGCACGCGCGCGCGTTCTTCAAAAACAGTGGTTAAAATACAAGGGCCAATTTACATTGGTCTTATATTCATGTGACAAACATAGTTTGTCTCAATGTCTCGCATAACTAAGCTCTGAAACTTCCTTCTATCTCCATCTAAAAGTTCAATACTCCACGATGGAAATAAACACTGTCTCTGTCGAATCTATCGTCATGTGTCTATCTTATGTATAGTTTGTCGCAGTCATACAATGGGACATTATAATACCATTTGACAAAATATGTATTGTAACTATTGTATAGTTGGCTATTTTCGACATCTAAGACATGTTATGTACACATTAAATATTTTATTTACACAGTTTATATTTTGTTTCCACATTATATGTATCATGGTTACATTAATGCATTAATATATACAATATTGATATAAATACATATACAAGTAAGAGCGCTCTAACTAATTATAATTGTACTACATGTGTCGGTTCAGTTTGCTAATGATTTATGTCAAAGCTGTTTTTGAAAATTTATATAGAAGAGAGTGCCTCACTCCTATTGTAGAATCAAAAGGCTAACATCTATACCCTTGGAAGGTATAATTGGCAGTTTAAAGCTTATATATGACGTCATAATCCTCACTGCTAATGGTAGCCAATACTTATGGATAGGGAGAAATAATTATTATTTATTTATTCGCCATGGAGACGTCAACACTACAATTAGAGATATCTCTAATTCATTTGAACATATCCATAATTCAATTGGAGATATCTCTAATTGATTTGAAGATATCTCTAATACATCTGATATATTGATATCTCTAATTCAATTAGAGATATCTCTAATTGAATTATGGATATGTTCAAATGAATTAGAGATATCTCTAATTGAATTGTAGATATCTTCAAATAATTGTAGATATCAACAAATAATTAGGTTTATGTAGATATGGCGTTCCATATATATGTGCCAATTAAAAGTAAAGATTTATTAAAGGGTTCACAAAATACCCGTGATTGAATATGTGTTACATGAACTATGAGTTGGTAACTCATAATTCGATGCTCCAAATTTAGGGTTTAACCCGACTGATTAAAGCCATTTATATTGTGGCTATATAGTTTGGATTCTCAAAGTATGTAAGTTCTATATATACCTTGTCATCAGTAGGTTTAGAAATGGTGTACATATTTGTAAAATGTTGGCTGTTGTTGGCAGGATAGCTACTTTAAGATGACACTGACAAAACGATATCATTGTTTCCTGATCCTAGTTAATAAGACAAGAAGCAGAAGCAATGATTTATTTCAATTGATAAAATAATGGTATGGTTATTTTAGGCAGAATTAATTTGTAGCGCTTTCTTCCCTCTATAATGTCATTAAATAATATATTTTACTGGATGCTGGAGGTAGACAAAGTGATTCATTATTAAAATAATTTGCCACAAAAACCAAAGATACATGTACAGCTATAAGCAAAGTTTGCAAGGTCTAGTGCATACAGTTCCTGATAAAGCCACTTAAACGCAAAACTTGAATGCTCACACCACAGCTGCCGTAAAAGCAACACCGAAAAAGGCAAGTTTAAAAAAACGGTTATTTTACAGTGTTGAGTGCAATACTGAATTCTACTGGAAAAACACCCATACTCGGACCAGGCGAAAGCACAACATAGATTACATTTCATTACAGACACAAACACCATATTCAGTGGAATATTATAATAATTCTAAAAAGATGTTTAACAACAACAAAATTCAATAAATATTGCAAAAACATCAAATTAGTCTTTGAACTCTTTTTAAAATAAGATATTATGTAGGTCTTATGCAAACATTGAGTATAAATGAGTTTCTTCAAGAATCACAAAATTCCAAACGTAAAATAATTCTAAAAAGAGTTTAATAGACTGTTTTCAACATGCAATTGAAAAGCTAAACAAATGAGGTACATTTAATCACATGTACATCCAGAGATACATTATGTTAAATAATGTGTCTGTTAAATAATGTGTCCCCTCCAGAACAATATATGCATGTATCCTATATGTGCTGACATGGTAGTACATAATCATCACAGGTATTCAATATGATGATTTCAAGCACCAGTCGTAGGGCTGTGAGTGTATACTACATACACATGTATCCTATATGTGCTGACATGTTAGTACATAATCATCAAAGGTATTCAATATGATGATTTCAAGCACCAGTCGTAGGGCTGTGAGTGTATACTACATACACATGTATCCTATATGTGCTGACATGTTAGTACATAATCATCACAGGTATTCAATATGATGATTTCAAACACCAGTCGTAGGGCTGTGAGTGTATACTACATACACATGTATCCTATATGTGCTGACATGTTAGTACATAATCATCACAGGTATTCAATATGATGATTTCAAGCACCAGTCGTAGGGCTGTGAGTGTATACTACATACACATGTATCCTATATGTGCTGACATGTTAGTACATAATCATCACAGGTATTCAATATGATGATTTCAAGCACCAGTCGTAGGGCTGTGAGTGTATAGTGTCTCCTATATGTGCTGACATGGTAGTACATAATCATCACAGGTATTCAATATGATGATTTCAAACACCAGTCGTAGAGCTGTGGGTGTATAGTACATACACATGTATCCTATATGTGCTGACATGGTAGTACATAATCATCATAGGTATTCAGTTTGATGATTTCCAACACTAGTCGTATGGCTGTGAGTGTATAGTGTCTCCTATATGTGCTGACATGGTAGTACATAATCATCACAGGTATTCAATATGATGATTTCAAACACCAGTCGTAGGGCTGTGGGTGTATAGTACATACACATGTATCCTATATGTGCTGACATGGTAGTACATAATCATCATAGGTATTCAGTTTGATGATTTCCAACACTAGTCGTATGGCTGTGAGTGTATAGTGTCTCCTATATGTGCTGACATGGTAGTACATAATCATCACAGGTATTCAATATGATGATTTCCAACACTAGTCGTATGGCTGTGAGTGTATAATATGTACAGAAACAATATTCTGGATAATTGGCTTCATTTTGCACCTGAATATCCCACATCAGAATACTTCACAAAGCAAATTATTATTTCTTAAATAATTACATAATTATTTTTATAGTTTTATGGTCTGTAAACATAGTTTGCAACATAAGGTCACAATTTTCTTGCAAAGATATAGCCTTTTTCGATTATTTGTTATATATGCATGCTGTAATATGATATATATTGTTCTGGAGAGGACATGTTGTTAAAAACATAAACGATGAGATATTGGCCAACCATAATATTTCAAGGGTAAGATCATGCCTTGCCCTGTTAAAGGAAAGGATACTGATTCTTTTAGAAAGATAATATCAAATATTCCATTGATGGTTGATCTACAAATTACCTTAACATTCGTTCTGGAGAGGACACACTTTTAATGGAAAATCAACATCCCCCACATAATTATCTGGTAATATTAACAAAACATATTTCCCCAAACGACTTGCCCTATTTCATCCATCAGTTATGTGTGTAGATGATACAGACACAGTTCTAGTACACATTTTCAACTTATTGCATTGTTCATGGATACATTGTTCTGGAGAGGACATTGCATTTTTTATTTAATGAAAAATGCATTGTTTATGAGAATGTCCACAAATTATACATTGGAAGGCCGAATTGCATGAAATAAATTGTATAACATTGTGGGAAGTTTATATTACATCAGTGACCACAATATTCACCATAGATGCACATTCATTCACCCATGATATCAGAAAAATACAAAACATGAAATGAGACTAACAAATGGTGTTGAAAACACATATAATTGCTGAAATCGGACACAAATTATTGGTAGAAGTCTGTAAAAATGCATGTAGCTTGTCCTTCATAACATCCATGAAACTGAATCACTCAAAATATATGACTAGTAACTAACAAACCCAGGTGGTGAAAGCCTGTATTTGATAAAATGACCACTTAACGTGAAATAGCCCTAAAGCTCAATAACACAGAGAAAAACAAGTGACCTTGACCTTGTCTGTTACGGGTCATTTGCTAAATAACTTGCACGTTAAGTTTTTCCGTTAAAATGTATTACTTCCCTAGTGAAAATAAAGAACTGGAAATAAGATGGAACTTCAGATGGAATTCCAGTTAAATTCCAGTGGTACATTTCAACAGAATTCTAGTGGAATCCCACTGGAATGCGAGTGAAATTCCACTGGAATACCACTGGTATTGATGTGGAACTCCACTGGTAAAGAGATAAATTCTGTTGAAATGTACTAGTGGAATTCCACACCAATACCAGTGGAATTCCAGCCAATACCAGTGAAATTCCATTTAAATACCAGTGGAATTCCATGCTAATACCAGTGGAATTCCACCTTCATTCCAGTGGAATTCCTCTCAAATACCAGTTGAATTCCACCCAGATAGCAGTTGGCAACGAAGTTGACAATGAAAAAGAATTTTATAACAAGCAACCCAATTGAGCCTGTGTCTCTGAAAAAAGTCTCTGGGAGAGACAAAGTATCTGCAGAGATACTATTAAAGTCTTGTTTTTTTTCTCATAAATTCTTTATTATTTACAGTAAAATCCCGGTGGTGTAAATTGCCACCCGGACGACACTCATATACAATAACGGAGAATTAAACAGTCAAGAGAAGAAAACTGACTGTATAATAGTTCAATTAGTTGTTACTTATAATCATTATACTGTTCACTGTCACAATATTACATTTGATTGTCCATGGGGGAGACGAGTTCATGTTTATCATTGAAAAAAAACCAGTAAGTTATATTTAAATTAAACTTAACACTTGTAATTGAAGCCTAAAACGAGTGTTGTTTAAAATATATGTTAGTTATTTTGTTGAGAACTTGCAACTTAAAAGCTGTATTTACTGAAAATGTATGTAGTCACGTCTTGTATACTCATGCAACCTTAAGGCATATAAAAATTAAAAGATTTTGATAAGTTTTGACTAATGTCTAACGGTGTATTGTCACATGTGGGATTGCCTTATATTTGATACCTTAAATGCCTCAACGACAATCACACCTGCGAGAAGACACTTGTATAATAATATATATATACATATTTATATATCTATATGGATCTAAAGAGAAATGTAATAAGATATTAAGGATATTTATATATGCAGTTAATACACTAGTTACAGATCACCTCCATGCGTCTGCCTGCGAAGTAAGATTGGGTACAGCCTGACTCCACAGTCGAGATACTCTTAGAGTCCAGAGTGTGTCACTCTATGATAAAAAACATGAATATACGGAAAAGAATACCTTATCAATATATATTTTATAAAGGGAGGTAATTAATAATTTGTATTTATTATTCCACTGCCACTGGAATTTGTATTAACTTTTCAACTGGAATCCCACAGGAATTCTAAATTCCACTGGAATTCCATTGATATTTTCACTGGGTGAAATTTGTCACTTGTTCTTTTAATTCCACTGGAATTCCAGTATCACTGGAATTCCAGTGTAAGTGGAATTTTGTTCTTTGGTTCCAGTGGAATTCCAGTGAGTTCCAGTGGAATTCCAGTCAGGCATCAAATTCTGGTGGAATTCAACTGGAATACCAGATCCATTTTCACTGGGGTTGGAATATAGTTTTATATTGGGTAGTACAACTCATCCATGGGGATTGAGAACATCATATTCATCTCCATTATTGCCGTGCTCATCAACATTCCCTATTTCAACCCATATGACCTAAGATATTGAATGGTTGTAGAACAACATTCATTTCCTCCATCCGTCTATCCCATGTTAAGGCATGGAATTTCTTAAATGTTGTAGTGGACTTACATGTTAGGCACCTTTACACTTCTGTTTGCTGTGTCTATTACAGGACAGTAGAGCAGCATTACACCTGGCATGTAGGGCTGGACATACCAAGATAGTTTCACTTTTACTGGACCATGGTGCGGATGTTAATTTACAGATAGATGTAAGTACAGCTGCACTAGCCATTCAGCATTCTTGTAAGCTGTTTGTAAACAGTATCTCTGTGAAGTGTGTAAAACGTTATACTAATCAAGTGTTAAAGTTTCTTATATGCAAAACTTCTAGACACAATGTTTTTTGTGAAAAGGTTTAATAATGAATGAATCAACACATACTGGGTCATTTAGAGCTGCCTCAGAGAGAAAGAAAGGATATTTACAGAAATCCAGAAGTCATAATATCAAATAGATTCCCATGTTTCTTTAACATGCTAAAACAATAGACTGATCAATACATTGTACGCTGGATTGCCCGATTAACTAAAGAATGAGATCATTACAAATTTAGATTACATGACTAAAAACTAGTGGTGGCCATTATAACATCTAAGTCTGTAACAGTTTGATACACTTTAATTTGTGCATAGATCCAGAAACTAACTTGGGGGACTTCTTGGTTAAATTAAAAACCTTTAGCATTTGTAAAAAGCAAATACCTCTTATCAAGCATAAAAAGAGAGGGGAAAAGGAATACAGATTATAAATAACTTATACTAGCCATTAGAAATGATCAGGAACACTGCTTGATCATCCCTGGGAATTATTATAATATTCTTTTGAGTAAAATAGCATCAACACTACAAACTGAGGTTTATAATACAATTACAGTATGTAACAAGGTAAGAATATGTTTGTGGTACAGTTACAGTATGTAACATTGTAAGAATACGTTTGTAATACAGTTACAGTACTAACAATGTAGGAATAGGTGTGTAATACAGTTACATTATGTAACAAGGTAAGAACAGGTTTGTTATACAGTTACAGTATGTAAGAAGTTAAGAATACGTAATACAATTACAGCATGTAACGAGGTAAGAATATGTTTGTAATACAGTTACAGCAGGTAACAAGGTAAGAAGAAGTCTGTAATACAGTTACAGTATGTATCAAGGTAAGAATAGGTTTGTAATACAATGATAGTATGTAACACTGTAGGAATAGGTTTGTAATACAGTTACAGTATGTAACAAGGTAGGAATAGGTTTGTAATACAGTTACAGTATGTAACAAGGTAGGAATAGGTTTATAACACAATTACAGCATGTAACAAGGTAGGAATGTGTTTGTAAAACAATTACAGCATGTAACAAGGTAAGAAGAGGTTTGTTATACAATTACAGCAAGTAACAAGGTAAGAATAGGTTTGTAATACAGTAACAGCATGTAACAAGGTAAGCATATGTTTGTAATACAGTTACAGCATGTAACAAGATGGAGCATTGTGGTCTCGTGTTAGATCATTGGACCCATGATCAAGAGTCATGGGTTCGATCCTCGCCATTGCCATATGTGTTGTGTCACTGAGCAAGACACTTTATCTGCATTTGCTTAGTACTGGTTCTACCCAGGAAGACATCGAGAGCGATTCAAATAAGTTTGTAGAGCTTTCGTTACAATATAAAATCAATATGTTTAAACTAACAAGGTAGGAATAGGTTTGTAATACAGTTACAGCATGTAACAAGGTAAGAAAAGGTTTGTAATACAGTTACAGCATGTAACATGGTAGGAATAGGTTTGTAATAAAAGTACAGCATGTAACAGGGTAGGAATAGCTTTGTTATACAGTTACAGCATGTAACAAGGTAAGAATAGTAGAACTCCTTATTACTTCAAACCTGTTAAGCTCTTTTATCATGTTTATTTTTTGATGAAAATCATAACCGTATCTACTATTACAGGAGGGTCAGACACCACTACATATAGCCGTGTGGAGGGGAAAGGCAGATATTGCACACATACTGATGGACGCTGGTGCTGGTGTCAACACCAAAGATAGGGTATAGTTACGATTTTATTTGACATTCTTGTCTACAATTATTGTGTCATCTTGATAAGAAATGTGGTGTTGTGATGAAACTTGCAGGGTATGTACCTTATGTGGAAAGGAAGCTTGAGATTGCATTTGGAGTCACTGGGGTCAAGGTCACTGTTAATAAAAATAGAAAAATGGTTTCTGCCCAATAACTTAAGTAAGGAATGAGATATTAGAATGAAACTTGCTGTGTAGGTAGCTTATATCATACGGAAGTTTGGGATTGCATTTGAAGTCACTGGGGTCAGGGTCATTGTTATTAAAAATAGGAAAACGGTTTCCGCTCCATAACTTTAGTTGGAAATGATATATTGGAACAAAACTTGCTGTTTAGGTACCTTATATGGAAAGGAAGCTTGGGATTGCATTTGGGGTCACTGGGGTCAATGTCACTAAAAATAGAAAAAATGATTTCCGCTCAATTATTTAAGTTAAGAATGAGATATTGCAACGAAACTTGCTGTGTAAGTAGCTTATATTTGCCTTACTAACAAATACTTTTCTTTACAGTCCTCATTTTACTGTGTATGCATTTCACATGTCATTCTATTTATTCTTGTACACTCTTTACTAGAACTTCAACAACTTCATAAAGAAGAAAAAAACTTTTGTTACTTCATTTTCATCTTACAGGTACTGTAATAGCATTTCAAACGGAAAAGCTGTTTTTTGTGGAATTTCCACGGTTCTTGTTATGTTTAATTTCTTACAGGATGGATGGATGCCAATACACTGGGCGGCAAAACTGAACTACTTAAATATTGTAAAGGGGCTGGTAGATCGGGGAGCCCTGATAGATGTACCCACAAATAAGGTATACTGAACTACTTAGAGATTGTTAAGGGACTGGTAGATCGGGGAACACTGATAGATGTACCCACAGGTAAGGTATACTTAACTACTTAGAGATTGTTAAGGGACTGGTAGATCGGGGAGGACTGATAAATGTACCCACAGGTAAGGTATACTGAACTACTTAGAGATTGTTAAGGGACTGGTAGATCGGGGAGGACTGATAGATGTACCCACAGATAAGGTATACTGAACTACTTAGAGATTGTTAAGGGACTGGTAGATCAGGGAGCACTGATAGATGTACCCACAGATAAGGTATACTGAACTACTTAGAGATTGTTAAGGGACTGGTAGATCGGGGAGCACTGATAGATGTACCCACAGATAAGGTATACTGAACTACTTAGAGATTGTTAAGGGACTGGTAGATCAGGGAGCACTGATAGATGTACCCACAGATAAGGTATACTGAACTACTTAGAGATTGTTAAGGGACTGGTAGATCAGGGAGCACTGATAGATGTACCCACAGGTAAGGTATACTGAACTACTTAGAGATTGTTAAGGGACTGGTAGATCAGGGAGCACTGATAGATGTACCCACAGATAAGGTATACTGAACTACTTAGAGATTGTTAAGGGACTGGTAGATCAGGGAGCACTGATAGATGTACCCACAGATAAGGTATACTGAACTACTTAGAGATTGTTAAGGGACTGGTAGATCAGGGAGCACTGATAGATGTACCCACAGGTAAGGTATACTGAACTACTTAGAGATTGTTAAGGGACTGGTAGATCAGGGAGCACTGATAGATGTACCCACAGATAAGGTATACTGAACTACTTAGAGATTGTTAAGGGACTGGTAGATCAGGGAGGACTGATAAATGTACCCACAGGTAAGGTATACTGAACTACTTAGAGATTGTTACGGGACTGGTAGATCGGGGAGCACTGATAGATGTACCCACAGGTAAGGTATACTGAACTACTTAGAGATTGTTAAGGGACTGGTAGATCGGGGAGCACTGATAGATGTACCCACAGGTAAGGTATACTGAACTACTTAGAGATTGTTAAGGGACTGGTAGATTGGGGATCACTGATAGATTACCCACAGATAAGCTTAGACATTGTTATAAACGGACTGGTTGATCAGGCAGCACTGATAAATGTACCCACAGATAAGGTACACTCAGCTACCTAGACATTGTTAAGGGGCTGGTAGATCGGAGAGCCCTGATAGATGTATCCACATATAAGGTGTACTGAACTACCATTACATAGACATTGTTAAGGGACTGGTATATCAGGGAGCACTGATAGATGTATCCACAGATAAGGTATACTGAACTACTTAGACATTGTTAAGGGACTGGTAGATCAGGGAGCACTGATAGATGTTCCCACAGATAAGGTGAAGTCATTTGGTAACCTGTATTCCTGACACACCAAAGTGTTTTCCGAGTGTAAGGATACACAGTAGCCTAAAGGCTTTCACAGAAAAAAGATAACAGTATAGGGCTGTTCCATTAAAACATATCCGGGACTCCAGGAAGGCAATTTAATAAATACTATCGGTGAATCTTATTTTCTGAAATTTGATTCTTTAAACTCAATTTTGCATCTGACAGTGGATTGGTGTTCAATTTTAAAAGTGCCTTCCTGGGGACCCATGTATGTTTTAATGGAATAGCCCAAAATATTTTTTTCTGTTAGGCTAACACCCATTTTATACTTGATAATTCTGTTGGAAACAAATAGCGTCTAATTTCAATAAAGTTCACTTTTTAAGGAGGTGGGGCTGCTGCGCATGACTAACCTCCAATGCGCCTCAATAGAAAATGGCTATTCCTCCTAGAAAACACACTGACGGTAGTTGTCTCCTTTGCACTTTTTAATCATCAATCTCCCAAGGTATGTTATTGTTACAACTATAGCAATGGGGAAACGATGTAACTATAAGGAAAGATTAACAGTTGTTCGGCGTATATGCAGTTGTAAACCCCGTAGTGAATGGCTAATAGTATACGCTGATGGAATTTACTATTTACATCGGGTGTTTAAAATAGTGTAAAACGCCCCCAAAAAATGTGAATCAATTCTTAATGATTGCTTCTTTTCTTCAGACTGATCGTACACCATTTATTCAGGCACTGCTGAACAGTAACCTAAGTTTGGCATGTCTTCTGTTGTTACATGGTGCTGATGTCAATACACAATATATGGTAAGTATGGACTGTTTGTAGTTACTGTTACCTAGAAATAAAGGGACATCATGAAGTTAGTTATGGTCAACTACTGCTGATGGTATGCAGTTGCAGAGTAAATTAATCAGAAACTATAACTTGTTCTTCAAATACTAGCAAACTGACTATGATAAAACCGATATAACTGTTATTGACCAATCAGAAGTTTTGTTGCAAATTCCTAATAACAATTATATATAATTATATTAATAGATTTAATATTAATAGATTGAATTTGCAGGAACTGTTTTTAGCTCTACTGGCCATGGGCCAGCAGAGCTTACGGGATGGCGAGTTGTCCGTCGTCTGTCGTCTGTTAACTTTTGTCTCGTTTAGACGATAGGGCCTTCCTTTGTCACCGGATCTCTACCAAATTTAAATTGATTGTTAATATCAATGAAAGCTCAGACAAGATCGAAAACCAGCCTTATCGGACTAGTAACAGCAGAGTTATGGCCCTTGATTTAGTTAAAAAAGCTATATTTTGTCTCGTTAAGACGATAGGGCCTTCATTTTTCATCCGATCTTTACCAAACTTTACCAGATTGTTAATATCAATGAAAGCTCGGACAAGGTCGAAAACCAGCCAGATCGGACTGTTATGGAGTTATGGCCCTTGATTTAGTTAAAAAAGGGTATATTTTGCCTCGTTAAGACAATAGGGCTTTCATTTTTAATCCGATCTTTACCAAACTTTTATAATAGATTGTTAATATCAATGAAAGCTCGGACAAGTTCGAAAACCAGCCAGATCGGACCAGTAACAGTGGAGTTACGGCCCTTGATTTAGTTAAAAATTCTATATTTTGCCTCGTTGAGACGATAGGGCCTTCATCTTTCATCCGATATTTACCAAACTGTACCAGATTGTTAATATCAATGAAAGCTCGGACAGATTAATGGAACAGCTGTATTTTGTCATAGAATAACATACAGTTGTCTCTCTTCTTTGTGTATATGAAAGACTGCGCAGGTAGTGTTAGAATATTCTTTTTTCTTTTTTTTTTAAACCAGCCTGATCGGACCAGTAACAGCGGAGTTATGGCCCTTGATTTATTTAAAAATGCTATATTTTGTCTTGTTAAGATGATAGGGCCTTCATTTTCCATCCGATCTTTACCAAATTTTATCGGATTGTTAATAACAATGAAAGCTTCGTCAAATTTGAAAACCAGCCAGATTGAACCAGTAACAGCGAAGTTATGGCCCTTGGTTTTGTTAAAAATGCTATATTTTGCCTCAATACGATAAAGCCTTCATTTTTCATGTGATCTTGACCAAACTTTAGCAGATTTTCTAAACAAAATAAGTTTTATTGTTATTATATTATTTTTTTTATTTTTTTTTTCTATCTATTTATTTCTTTAGTTTGTTTTTTGTTTTTAAATATATAATTTTTAAAAAAAAAATGGTTTATTTTTTATATTTTTTAAGAAATACTGAATATGTATAGTTAGGAGTTTGGATGCATAGTAATTAAATCACGAGTATGTTATATCAGAGAATAGAATACAGTTAGGAGTTTGGATGCGTAGTAATTCAATCACGAGTGCGTTAGCACTCGTGATTTAATTACTTGCATCCGAACGACTAACTGTATTTTATTCGCCGATAAAATACAGGTACGTATTTATTATTTCGATTCTAACACAACAATAACCCCATTGTTTACGCTATTGTGGGGGCACTATATATTATCTCGGAGATCAAGGTAATCAGGCTGTTCCATTGGGCGCCCACGTATGCAAAGTTCTGCGACGTACAGTATGTTTAAATACACCAGTAGTCCCGTGACAAACAATTAAGTCATTGCTTACGTCATATAGCTTGCGCTGTTTGACGTCAAATGTTCTCAGCTTGTTCAAGATGCTTATTAATGTTATGTGTACTGATGCATATGATGGGTTTAAATCGAGGGTGTGCAAGGTTTGGGAGCATGGCAAGTTTGTTTAATTAACATTTCATTAAAATTACTGTCTTCGTGACATATATTTACCAAGTGACGTCATGTAACGTGGCGCTTCCAACGGATGAAATGTACGCGGGGAATTAATGGAACAGCTGTATTTTATCGTAGAATAACATTGTTGTCTCTCTTCTTTGTGTATATGAAAGACTGCGCAGGTCGTGTTAGACTATTCGTTTTTCTTTTCTTTTTTAAACCAGCCAGATCGGACCAGTAACAGCGGGGTTATGGCCCTTGATTTATTTAAAAATGCCATATTTTGCCTTGTTAAGATGATAGGGCCTTCATTTTCCATCTGATCTTTACCAATTTTACCGGATTGTTAATATCAATGAAAGCTTCGACAAATTTGAAAAACAGCCAGATTGGACCATTTGCACAGGAGTTATGGCTCTTGATTTTCTAAAATATGCTATATTTTGGCCTTAGTATTACGAAAGGGCCTTCATTTGGACGGATTACAGTGAAACTTTTCAGGGATGATCAGTACCAAGCCTAGTTGTACATATCGTCACCGTGTTCCGGTTAAATGATTTTGGTGGAGTTATGTCCCTTTAAAGGTTTTAGTACACAAACTTTGTCCTGACTAGTTCTCCTGAACCCCTGGCCGGATTTAATCGAACTTTTTAGGGATGATCAGTTCCAGGTCTAGTTGTGCAAATCATTGCCGTGTTCTGGTTGAATGATTTTTGGCAGAGTTATGGCCCTTTAAATGTTTTAATACACAAACTTTGTCTGGACTAGTTCTCCTGAACCCCTCGCCAAATTTCAAGGAAACTTTACAGGGATGATCAGCACCAAGCCTAGTTGTGCATATCATCGTCGCATTCCGGTTTACAGATTTTTGGCAGAGTTATGGCCCTTTAAAGATTTTTGATACACAACTATTTTCTTGGCTAAGTCTTCTGAACCCCTGGCTTGATTTCAACAAAACTTGACAAGGATGAGCAGTATCAAGCCTCGTTATGCATATCATCTCCATATTCTGGTTGAATGATTTTTGGCAGAGTTATGGGTCTTTAAAGGCTTTAATAGACAAACTTTGTCCAAATTAGTCTCTTCTGAACTCCTTGCCGGATTTCAATGAATCTTGGTGGAATGAATTTTGACAGAGTTATGACTCCTTAACAGTTTTAATACACTAACTTTGTACAGACTAGTTCTCCTGAACGTCTAGCTGGATTTCAACAAAACTTGACAGGGATGATCAGTACCAAGCCTAGTTGCGTATATCATGACCATGTTCCGGTTGAATGATATTATACACAAACTTTATGTTTAGCAAGTAGAGCATCCACAGGCCCTCTTGGGCCTCTTGTTTTATACATTTGGACATTTCTTAAAATTGCATTTTATTCAAAACAAGAAGGGATTTTAAGATTAATATTCTACAATACGATGACTAGGGAAGGTGGCTCTTGAAGGGACGACCACATTGTGTTTTCATACTTTATCATACACATTTCTATAAATAGACATGGTGTAAAATAATTAGCTAATTAGTGAGAACATGACTGACTAATTAGTGAGAGCATGACTAGCTAATTCGTGAGAGCATGACTAGCTAATTAGTGGGAGCCTGACTGGCTAATTAGTGAGAGCATCACTGGCTAATTAGTGAGAGGATGACAAGCTAGTTAGTGAGAGCATGACTAGCTAATTAGTGAGAGCATCACTGTCTAATTAGTGAGAGAATGACCGGCTAATTAGTAAGAGAATGCCTAGCTAGTTAGTGAGAGCATGACTAGCTAATTCGTGAGAGGATGACTAGCTAATTAGTGGGAGCCTGACTGGCTAATTAGTGAGAGCATCACTGGCTAATTAGTGAGAGGATGACAAGCTAGTTAGTGAGAGCATGACTAGCTAATTAGTGAGAGCATCACTGTCTAATTAGTGAGAGAATGACCGGCTAATTAGTAAGAGAATGCCTAGCTAGTTAGTGAGAGCATGACTAGCTTATTAGTGAGAGCATCACTGTCTAATTAGTGAGAGAATGACTAGCTAATTATTGAGAGCTGGCTTATTAGTGAGAGCATAACTAGCTAATTAGTGAGAGCATCACTGTCTAATTAGTGAGAGAATGACTGGCTAATTAGTAAGAGCATGACTAGCTAATTAGTGAGAGCATGCCTGGCTAATTATTGAGACCATGCCAGGCTAATTAGTGAGATCATGAATAACTAATTAGTGAGAGCATGACATGCTAATTAGTGAGAGCATCACTAGCTAATTAGTGAGAGCATGACTAGCTAATTAGTGAGATCATCACTAGCTAATTAGTGAAAGCATGACTGGCTAACTAGTGAGAGCATGACTTAAGTGAGCACATGACTGCTCGACATTGTTGAGCAAAAGCACTTCATTGCTTCCAAAATATGAAATCAAACATATATTTTTCAGAACCAGTCTGCTATGCATATAATGATGTCAGATAAGCATATTACAGATGAAGAAAAGTTGGATACAGTCAACTTGTTTATGCAGTGTGGATATGTATCTAAATATAACTCCAAGACTCTTGACAAGATGCTAGAGAAATTGACCAATGGCAAGGACCAGAAGCATGGTCTGCTAACCTTGAAACCATCTAGCCAATCATTAAGCAGTATTTGTAGAACAAAGGTCAGAAGCCATATGAGGACATGTTCAAGAGGAAAATCTATTTTTAAACCGTTAAAGGAGTTGTCTCTCCCAAAAATTCTAGTTGATTACATTTCATTCACAGACGAAATGAACAAGTTTTATTTAACTTGAAAAGACAGTTGTATAATAAATGACCGTTAAATGCACCTTATGTTTTAAGGTTAAAGGTTTAGGGATCAAGGATTGTCTAGGCAAAAAGTTCTTTAAACTTGAAATTCCAAACTGAAAAATTGTAACACTAAAATTGGTTGTGAAATTTATTTGACTGTTGATTGTGTTATGATTGTGTTTGCTATCAAAGCGCAACACATGGCATAAAAAGCTAAGGTTTTTCGTTCGGCGAAATGATGTTTAATTGTGTGGTATATTCAGTTTTTTACGTGAAACAAGTATGTACCTTAAAAACTTCATTGAAAAACCTCATTTAGACAAGTCGGGGAACTTGGGGGTTGACATGTATTGGATTCATGGATTCAAGTCAAACAAAAGGGCAACAAGCATTAAATATCTTACTTTAATAGTTTGGAATATATATATAAGATCTTGAATGAATTGCCATTCCATGTATTATAATATTAAGATTTTTTTTATCTCCTGGCATTACAGTCAAATGCTAAAAAAAATAATTAAGTTGGACATAAAACTTTAGCACAATAACGTCATGTACTTTACTGCCAAACATCATAATATCTTAAACATTGTTAGATATCAAACAGTTCATGTTTAATTTCTTAATAAAGGCATTTTACGCCGACTTTTAAAAAATATCATGTTGATGATTTAAAATGAGTTATTGGTAATTTATGACTTGAACCATGTCTGAGTTTATAATAAATAAAAAACTTTTGGTTATAAAAGTTTATTACAAATTTACCCGTATGTTCTAAAAGATACTTCAAAATTATTTATATAGAATTAACAGAAATGGAAGTGTTGTTAGGTAAGAAGGGGACGAAAATTCAGATAAATTCTTTAAAAAAATTATCAATTTAACCATTCAAATATTATGAAGGACAAGTAACTAGATTTTTTTTTTTATCTCTGATAAGATTATATCATTGATGTTGTTATGTTACACTGTGTTTATATATGTAATAGATAAGAGTCTGGTCTCAGCGAGTTGGCTTATTTAAACACCGAGATAGGCGAAACACCGAGATGGGCGTACCCCATCAAGGTGTTTAAATAACCAACGAGCTGAGACAGACTCTATCTTTTTTGTAGCATGGTGTAACACTGTGACGTCATAGTGACCGTACGCTAAATTCCAATATCCGGTAGTTGTAGTACGGCATAGCCACGCCCCTTTAGTTACCCTAAATTAAACAATTTAATGCTCTCTAATCATCAAAGGAAATGTCACCGACCATGCTACAAACAGTGGTTATTTATATTGTATATCTCCGTCACCATCCAATTTCCCTTTCTTCGGCGGGAGATATACAGTACTGTACAGGTTCTAACCAGGAAAACCTTGTCGGTCTGCCTCTACCACAAACAATTTACAGTCATATACGGCCTAACATGTGCTAAAAATGTTGTTAATACCATTTAAACAAACCAGTTACCTTATGTGTTCATGTTTTGCCATTTCGGGTTGTGTTGTTCAATTTTATGTTTAAATATTTCAGTATTTTGTTCTAAGTCCTTTCTTTTGCTCAGGTGTTTGGGTATTTTATAAAACAATCAAACTCAGGGATGGTATGCCTGTATTCGTTTATGAAAATGAAATATTTTGCTATATTAAAGTATAATAAAGTTGACTATACAGGTATTATTTTTGTTTTTACTTAATATACCAAATGATATTGTTTTTAGCTCAGAGCTTATGGGATGGTGTGTTGTCCGTCGTCCGTTAACTTTTCTTCCAACGACTTCTCCTCAGAAACCGCTTGGCTAATTTTGACCAAACTTCACATTGATGATCCTTAGATGAATACTTTTTAGATTTGTTAAAATTAGGTCAGCGCTACGTCCAAGATGGCTGCCATTACCATATATGGTCGAAACCTTAAAAAATCTTCTCCAGAACCGCTGGCCAGATTTCAACAGTTTTTCTTTTAAAATGATCGCCAACGCCTAGACTATCAAGTTAGTTCAAATAAAGTCCCCGGGGTCAAAAATGGCCGTGCCCCGGGGTCCAAAGTTTGTATATTGAGGTTTTGCATGTTTTTCATATAGACATATAGGATTTTTTTTTAAAAAATCTTCTTCTCTGAAACCACAAGGCACAGAGCTCTCATGTATTACATGTAGCATCAGCTTATGGTCCTCTACTAAGTTTGTTCAAATGGTGACCCTGGGGTCAAATTTGTCCCCGCCCCGGGGGTCACAGTTTTACATAGACTTATATAGGATTTTTTTTTTAAAAATCTTCTCGGAAACTACAACAGCCAGAGGTTTGATATTTTGCATTTACTATAAGCTTATGGTCCTTTACCAAGTTTGTTCAAATGGTGACCCTCGGGTCACATTTGGCCCCGCCGCAAGGGTCACATGTTTTACATAGACATGTAAAGGCAAAAACTTAAAAAATCTTCTCTGAAACTGCAAGAGCCAGAGGTTTAATATTTTGCATTTGCTATAAGCTTGTGGTCCTCTACCAAGTTTGTTCAAATGGTGACCAAGGGGTCACATTTGGCCCCACCCCGGGGGTTACAGTTTTACATAGGCTTGTATAGGGAAAAACTGAAAAAAATCTTCTTCTCTGGAACCACATGGCACAGAGCTCTCATGTATTGCATGTAGCATCAGCTTATTATCCTGTACTAAGTTTGTTCAAATGGTGAACCTGGGGGCAAATTTGTCCCCGCCCCGAGGATGACAGTTTTACAAAGACTTATATAGGATTTTTTTTTTAAAAATCTTCTCGGAAACTACAAGAGCCAGAGGTTTGATATTTTACATTTATTATAAGCTTATGGTCCTTTACCGAATTTGTTCAAATGGTGACCCTGGGGTCACATTCGGTCCCGCCACAAGGGTCACATGTTTTACTTAGACATGTATAGGGAAAAACTTAAAAAATCTTCTTCCCTGAAACTGCAAGAGCCAGAGGTTTAATATTTTGCATTTGCTATAAGCTTATGGTCTTCTACCAAGTTTGTTCAAATGGTGACCCATTGGTCACGTTTGGCCCCACCCAGCTGGGGGTCAGTTTTACTTAGGCTTGTATAGGCAAAAACTGAAAAAAATCTTCTCTGGAACCACATGGCACAGAGCTCTCATGTATTACATGTAGAATCAGCTTATGGTCCTCTACCAAGTTTGTTCAAACGGTGACCCTGGGGTCACATTTGGTCCCGCCACAAGGGTCACATGTTTTACATAGACATGTATAGGGAAAAACTTAAAAAATCTTCTTCCCTGAAACTGCAAGAGCCAGAGGTTTAATATTTTGCATTTGCTATAAGCTTATGGTCTTCTACCAAGTTTGTTCATAGGTCACATTTGGCCCCACCCAGCTGGGGGTCAGTTTTACTTAGGCTTGTATAGGCAAAAACTGAAAAAAATCTTCTCCGGAACCACATGGCACAGAGCTCTCATGTATAACATGGAGAGAACTGTAACTAATGTTGTAATAACTTGTAGCTCAATCCATGAATATTGTGATGTTGAATCGATGTATTGTAACATATCTGCAATAAAATATTATTCAACTAAATGTATTACATGTAGCATCAGCTTATGGTCCTCTACCAAGTTTGTTCAAATGGTGATC
This sequence comes from Cyrtodaria siliqua, assembly GCA_037043455.1. Taxonomy (NCBI): domain Eukaryota; kingdom Metazoa; phylum Mollusca; class Bivalvia; order Adapedonta; family Hiatellidae; genus Cyrtodaria; species Cyrtodaria siliqua. The sequence goes on from JAWPHD010000038.1 coordinate 22,625, forward strand.
CTGGTGTCAAATTTGGACGCGCCCCGGAGGTAACAGTTTTTAAAAAAAATAATATTTTTTTTGTTTTGTTTTTAATTTGATTTATTTTTTCAATTTCAATTTTTTTTCAATTTCAATTCATTTATTTTTAAAAAATTTAATTTTTATTTTTTTAATTATTTTTTATTTTTTAATTATTTTTTTGATTGATTTGATTTTTTAAAAAAAAAAAACATTATATTTTTAATTACTTGACACTTACTTTAAAATTTCTTGTCGGCGCTACTCATCCTAAATGCCTTGTTGAATTTCGACGAATCTTGGCAGGAAGCATCGGTAAGATGTCAAGTTGTGGATATCACGCTTTTGTTCCAGTTTGCTGATTTTTGATGGAGTTATGGCCCTTTGAAATTTTTATTTTAAATTTCTTGTCGGCGCTACTCCTCTTAAACGGCTTGTTGGATTTCTACGAAATTCGGCAGGAAGCCTCAGTATGATGTCTAGTTGTGCAAAGCGCGGTATATCAATGAAATCTTGGACAATTTCGAAAACCAGCTAGATCTTGTTAGTAATAACAGAGTTATGGCCCTTGATTTGTTGAATAATGCTATATTGTATTTTCCTTTGTTAAATCTGTAGGAGAAGAGAGCTATATCTAGCTATATCTATCTAAATCTATAAGAGCGGTTTTAACCATTAGAGCGTCCACAGGCCTTGTTTAGATCATAATTTACATCAAATATTTAATCTGCAGAAATCTTTGTTAACCCATCCTAAACTGTTGAATAGTTGGACATTCCCAAAATAAGATACTCAACATGCATTCAGCTAAAGCTGCATTCCACAAAAGCTGCCCAGTACAGAATAGCGCATACACTGAAACTTCACACAATGGTAGAGGGCAACAAGAGGAAGTGCAGAGTGCAAGAACCGTAACCCTGTCATCATTCAAATTAGAGTTGTTGCCCTTTAATTCTATACTTAGAACTTTTGTCCGGAGCATGTCTTCAAATCTACTTATGGGACTGCAATGAAACGTCACACAATGATGGCAATGAGTGGAAATGCAGAGTGCAAAAACTGTAACTCTGTCATCATTCAAATTAGAGTTATTTCCCTTTGGAATTTTTGTACTTGGAATTGTTGTCCGGAGCATATCTTCAAAACTACTGATGGGACTGCAATGAAACTTCACATAATGATAGAGGCAGAGGAAGTGCAAAGTGCAAGTACCGTAACTCTGTTCACACAATAATAGAGGGCAATGAGAGAAAGTACAGAGTGCAGGAAACGTAACTCTGTCATCATTCAAATCGGAGTTATTGCCCTTTGTAATTTTATACTTAGATTTTTTATCTGGAGCATAAACTACTAATGTAACTGCGAGATACAAGGCCATATGATAAGTTAGGATAGGGACCGATTTTCTTGTTTTATCATGCTCATTAAAGGTCTTCATCATGACATCGTGCATGAAAACCCGGAAATGTGGCTCCATCTTAAATGGAGTGTCTACTATTAAATTTATCACTTGGGGATTAATCTATGGCCTAAGACTTGTTTAATGAAAGTAAATGAAAATTTGCATTAACTCTGCAGGTTAAAAGGTTCTAGGCCCATTTTCCATATTTTATCGATGTAAACGGAGGATGAGTCTGTCATGTTCATTCCTGTTTGGCGCCATATAACCTTTCATGTGTTGGTGCGTCGTAAAACCCAATTCAGTTTATTACAAGGTGAATTGAATTGGATTTTACAGTCACACCAACAGCTAAGGTCATATGGAGACTTTCTCACATAAAGATTCATGGACCCATGTATTACATGATGAGCAGTTGCCAGAATGTATACCGTGTTTTGAACCATTAACAGTCGGACATATCCTGTAGTTTGTGTAAACTGATCCTATGCGACAAAGACACTACCAAGTTAATAGTATAAAACAGTTATTTGATATAATTGATTTCAGTCTTGTTTTAGATTTCTTGAAAGAAATCCGACTATATAATTCATTGTAATATGTTCTTACTTGCATTTATTTTCATTAAACAAGTCATAGATTAATCCCCAAGTGATGAATAGCGTCACACGGAGCACCTCAGCAATAACTACACACGACGCTCAGCGTTGCCATTCATTGCCAGTTGTTTTACCAGTAGCCATAGAAAGTAAATACCTTCTTCTGGATGGGTCAGATACTTCACTCAGTGAAACACTCAATGAATTTTCCCTATTTTGTCAAAATTTCTGGACTCCGGGTAAATTTTGACAAGACTCGGGTAGTTTGGAGTGGGGCAAGAAAATACGGTATAGATTCAGTTAAAACCAGGTGGAAATGAGCATGGAGAAGCAACCAATTTAAATTGTAAGGTATACATTTTAATGTTGATCTTGACAAGATAATTGACATAAACTATAAGGATAAGATAGAAAAAATACAAAACCTAATCAAACTTTGGAAACCTAGATATCTTACACCGATTGGTAAAATAACAGTAATTAATAAATATACTATAGTAAAAAATACTATTATCCATTCTTATTCATCAGAGAAGTATCTGACCCATCCAGAATAATGGAAGTATTCCATATCATTTGTAGATAGGTCTATTCCTTTTTCTTTTTTTCTTTTTTTGTAAATTTCAGCACATAATATACGTATATAAGGCGATAACCCACTGACAGCACTCCCTGCCTATGCTGAAAAACGCAGATAAATTACCACCTTGATTTATAACTGCCTGTTTCGCATTTCCATAGAAAACGTTCACCCTTGAAATTATCGAGTTTCCAAAACTAAAATACTTAAGATTGCTGTGGATAAATTTTCATGAAAGAGAAAACAATCTTTCTCAAAATCAGATCAATGAGTAAAATGAGTTCTGGCAAATCATTTTCTTTTCTGAACTGCATGATATCAAATGTCATTCTTGTATTTTCCCTCATATATCGCCGTGTAATAAAACCTGTTTGATTGTCATAAGATATATTTTATTCTATACAGACAGTTCCCCTTTAATATACCCAAAATGTATAGGTCTCACAACAAAATGACACAGTTTCTTCCAAAGAAGTCAGCCCCCAAACCGTCGAAACCTGGTGAAGGATTATTTTTCATACCAAATAGCGATAATGATGCTTGCTGATAGGTTAATAGGCCCTGTAGTGAATTAGATTTCTCCTCATTCAATTTGGGCACACTTAGTCCTGACAATTCTTTATCTAACTCTATTGTTTCTAATATTTCATCTCTGCTGTAGTATAGAGATTTGTAGAAGATTCCAGTTCTTTTAGAATATCTTTCTTGACTTTGATTATACTCCCATCAAGCCTTTCGATATGGGGTATAATTTTACTAGTTAAATTGCAAAACATATTTAGTAGACTCAAAGTCATTTACTTGACTCAAAGTAAGATGCACTCCTTGACATTGATAAATACCGATCACATCACTGAAACAAACTTTAAGACTGTTCCTAAGCAGAAAATCATGTATATACACTTTAAACGTGCTCATTACCAGAGTCGCCAATGCTTAATTTTCCAAACCTACATGTTGTATGCCCAAACTAACTGGAAGACTAATGTATCCGCACCAAAATCAATTACTCGAACTACTTACATAAGGGTGTAAAAAAAAATGGACAAGGAACTGCAGCTGTCTTAAAAGCTAAATGAAAGAGAGTTCATCACGTGTCTGTGGTCCATATACACGTGACAAAGAAATTGTACCATCTTAACCCTTAACATTCAAATGCACCAAAAACATTTAAACCGGTTTACTTGTTAGCATAACATCACACCCTGACGTCACCCGAGACATTTTATTTTATTAATCAATTATAGAAATAAAACGTTAACACCTTTTTAAGCAAATTAAACACAAAATCATTTTTCGGTATCAGTTTAGCTCTACTGGCCTTCGGATATGTAGTACAAGGATTTAGAATATGTACGTGTATCAAACGCAAATCAACCACAAATCCGTATGTGGTAGATACTTATGATGTACCAAGATAGGAATTTTACTTCTCGTACGTATATCAAACACAAATCAATCACAAATCCGTATGTGGTAGATACTTATGATGTATCAAGATATGTATTTTACTTGTCGTGCGTGTATCAAACACAAATCAACCACAAATCCGTATGTGGTAGATACTTATGATGTATCAAGATATGTATTTTACTTGTCGTGCGTGTATCAAACACAAATCAACCACACATCCATATGTGGCAGATACTTATGATGTATCAAGATAGGTATTTTACTTCTCGTACGTGTATGAAACACAAATCAACCACAAATCCGTATTTGGTAGATACTTATGATGTATCAAGATAGGAATTTTACTTCTCGTACGTGTATCAAACACAAATCAACCACAAATCCGTATGTGGTAGATACTTATGATGTATCAAGATAGGTATTTTACTTGTCGTGCGTGTATCAAACACAAATCAACCAGAAATCCATATGTGGCAGATACTTACGATGTATCAAGATAGGTATTTTACTTGTCGTTCGTGTATCGAACACAAATAAACCACAAATCCATATGTGGCAGATACTTATGATGTATCAAGATATGTATTTTACATGTCCTACATCTATCAAACACAAATCAACCACAAATCTGTATGTGGTAGATACTTATGATGTATCAAGATAGGTATTTTTCTTGTCGTACGTGTATCAAACACAAATCAACGAGAAATCCGTATTTGGTAGATACTTATGATGTATCAAGATATGTATTTTACTTGTACGTGTATCAAACACAAATCACCAAGAAATCCATATGTGGCAATAACTTATGATGTATCTATATATGTATTTTACCTACGTGTATCAAACACAAATCGACCACAAATCCGTATGTTATAGATACTTATGATGTATCAAGATAGGTATTTTTCTTGTCGTACGTGTATCAAACACAAATCAACCACAAATCCATATGTGGTAGATACTTATGATGTATCAAGATAGGTATTGTACTTGTCGTACGTGTATCAAACACAAATCAACCAGAAATCCATATGTGGCAGAAACTTATGATGTATCAATATATGTATTTTACTTGTCCTACGTGTATCAAACACAAATCGACCACAAATCCGTATGTTGTAGATACTTATGATGTATCAAGATAGGTATTTTACTTGTCGTACGTGTATCAAACACAAATCAACCACAGATCCATATGTGGTAGATACTTATGATGTATCAAGATAGGTATTGTACTTGTCGTACGTGTATCAAACACAAATAAACCACAAATCCATATGTGGTAGATACTTATGATGTATCAAGATATGTATTTTACTTGTCGTACGTGTATCGAATACAAATCAACCACAAATCCATATGTGGTAGATACTTATGATGATTTTACTTGTCATACGTGTATCAAACACAGATCAACCAAGTATCCATATGTGGTAGATACTTATGATGTATCAAGATAGGTACTTGTCCTCCATCATAAGAGATACAAATTAAGAATGCTAACGTGAATATATTACACGGGTTATAAGTATAGTGGTTAAAGGGGATCTTGGCGATATTAGTCTCATTTCATCCCTTTTAGTGATATTGTGAATTGTTTTGTTTGAGACACGGAGTTGTGAAACATGTTGAGGTAAATCGAAGAATTGTAATTGACTACGATACAGTAGTACATGTCTTAATTAGGCAATACTGCAGCAGTTCAGCACACGATTGCACTAACAGATGATGCACCATTCAAGGAACCGTACCGCCGAGTTCCACCTGTTCTGTTCAACGAGGTCAAGGGACACCTACAGAAAATGCTAGATGTCGGTGCAATAATGGAATCCAAGAGTCCCTGGTCTTGAAACGTGGTCATCGTCCGAAAGAAAGACGGTACCATCCGGTTTTGCACATACTTTTAAGTTAAAGCAGCGGACAAAGAAGGACGACTATGCTATTCCATGTACTGAACATACACTACACCTTTTGGCAGGATCTAAGTACTTTTCCAAACTGGACCTCAAATCTGGCTACTGGCAGGTAGAACTTAGGGAGCAAGACAAGGAAAAGACAGCATTCCAAGTAGGAGGTGGACTGGGCTTCTATGAATGTAATCGGATGCCATTTGGACTCTGTAACGCCCCCGCCACTTTTCAGCGCCTCATGGAGCGTTGTATGGGCGACCTAATTCTCCGCGACTGTCTTATTTACCTTGACGATATTGTTATCTTTAGTGAAGACGTCGAGAGCCACATCGAAAAGACTTGCCCAGTACAATTTGAAAATTATATTTCGCCGGATATTCTAGACGATTTATAAAAGGATTTTCTGCAATCGCTCGCCCTTTGAACAATCTTCCTATCGGTCATCCTACAAAGAAACAAAAACAGAGTAAAAATAAACCCGTAAAGAAAACAGCTTTTATATGGGAAAATGACCAACAGCAAGCATTCGGTGAAATAAAAAAGATAATGACCAATCCACCAGTTCTGGCTTACGCAGAGTACACACAGCCGTTCTAGGTACATACGGACGCTTCTGGAAATGGTCTAGGAGCAGTTCTATACCAGAAACAAGATGGTAAAGATCGAGTGATCGCCTTTGTCAGTCGCAGTCTGAAACCTGCTGAGAGGAATTATCCGGCGCACAAGCTTGAATTTCTTGCCCTCAAGTGGGCATTGAAACGTTTCATGACTACTTGTATGTTGGAAACTTCCAGGTTGTAACGGAGAACAACCCTCTCACGTATGTCAACACAACGGCGAATCTCGATGCTACTGGTCATGGATGGCTCTCCGCCTTGGCCAAATACAACTATAAGGGAGTGTATTCAAGCGGGCTGCAAAATGCGGATGCAGATGGACTTTCACGTAGGAAGCAAGAAACTACTGAAGTTGAACCAGCAGAAGTCGTGAATGCCATCAGTATGGCAGCAATAGTGGACACTGGCCCCTTTCATGAATATCATTCAACTCCCGGACAATACTCCCAGGGTTAACACGGAACCTGAGATACCAACGGAAGTACTCATAACCAATACTCTGTTGACTAAATATTGGATCAAGGCTCAAAGTCAGGACCAAATCATCACAATGGTAACTGAATCTGTCGGAAACGGCTCGAAACCGGCTTAGCCAATCGACCGTACTCTTACTGACATAAATACTTACCTCAGAGATTGGAATAAACTTGTGTTGATGCAAGGACTCCTTTACAGGAGAGCTTCCATCTTTGGTCATCGTGCAGAGCTTTGAAGATCTCTAGCCGAACACCCTCAGAAAGGACAAGTTATAGACCTTGGCCATCAAGGGCGTGACCGCACTCTATCGCTATTCAAGGAACGATTTTATTGGCCAGGTATGGACGCCAATATTGCACTGATGATAAAGAACCGTGGAAGATGTTTACGCTTTTATATATTTTGTGATAAATATATGATATATCTACGATATATGCTTTCAGTGTAGCCAGTCCCCTTCCAGAATTGAACCACCGACCAAATATATGTTGCCAATATACGTAACGCAACTACAAATAACAAATAACAGGTTTCAGGCTGAAGCCGGCTGTGACATAAACATGATTTGAACTTCTAGAAAACTGATTATGTGTGCATTTAATTAATACTATTTTCAAATTGTAACCGTAGTTTATGGATATGTTGTCCTCGTTTAGCGAGGACTATGCCAACCTGACTTCTATGGTAAGTGACTTACACAATTCGAAATATCTTTGGTCATGATCAATTTCATAAAATCTTTATTAAACGTGTTAACAACTTTATCAAACGAGGCTATAACCCTAAACACACTGCATGTTGTACTTTTACGGTTTGCCACTATGATTTTCTCTTTAATTGTGCATTGACCGGACATATTGTGGACCCTATGATTACGTCTACCATCTTGGACTTTTCCCAGCCCTTTTTGGCGTCGCGGCCCTATATTGTTGGCATTTCAAAATATATAAATTTTCATTAAATCAAGGGCCATAACTCAGATGTTTATTATCCAATACTGGTAGTTTTCAAACTCTTCCCAGTTTTTTTCGATATTAAGATTCTAGCCAAGGGATTCAAAATGAAGGTGCTAGAGCGTTTTTCATTAAATCAATGGGCTATAACTCTGATGTTTATTATCCGATATCGACGGTTTTCCAACTCGTGTGAGATTTCATCAATAATACGACTCTGGCAAAGTTTGGAAAGGATCGGATTCAAAATAAAATGTTATAGATAGATAGATATTTGATTGATTTAAACTTTTACAGATTCTCATCATTACATACATAATGTGTAATACATAATTATAATCACATGACAGGTTACACATATTTCTACACACTCACAATCAGACACTTATAGTTCAATTTTCAATACTCCTTAATTAACCATAGATCATATAAATCACACTTTTAATCAATAATCCAAGGATATCAAAATACAAAAGGAATTATATATCAAATAACAATTTATTTGAGGATGTATTTGAATATATTTAAAAAAATAATATTTGGAATAGAACATCTGACAGTAAACGCCTCTGACAAATATTTACTTATATTAAAAAGTTCTTTCTTCTTTGAAGATTGTAGAATTGTTATAAATTTAAACATATTTGGCGTTTGTATGTAATACTTTCTGATATATTTCTTTCTAAGATCATTATAAGTTGTACAAATTAAAACAAAGTGAAATTCGTCTTCAGTTTCAGTTGAATACATATTTGACAACTCTTTCATTTCTTTCAATCCTATGTCTTGCATAACGACCTGTCTCAATTGTTAAACTATGTGAAGATAAACGTAATTTAGTAAAAACACTTCGTAATCTTTTTGTATATAAAATATTCAGATAGTTTTCTTATCCAAAGTTATCTTTAACATGTCTATATAAACTTGATAATACACTATTTTCTTGTAGATCAGTGTTCTATTTTTGAATAAAGCAATCCACCAACCTCTGTTTAAAGATAGATATAAAATGTTGATGGTTCACCCTTAAAGGATCAACCCACACATACATAGAGCCATACGTATTAAGCAGAGATTTTACATTGGATAACCAATTGTTTAAACCACTTTCACAATCAGATAATGAAGATTTATATATAGATGAAAAAATTATATTTTCTGTTGTAACTTATTTCAACCAATATCTAACTATTCTAGTATATCTTGTGATAAATAATGGATAACGCCCCAATTCATCGTAAACATCAGCATTACTCGTTGTCAGTTTTACTCCTAGAATGTTTTTACAAAACTTGAGAACCGAAGTATTTAATGCATTATTTGACAGTGTTATACATAGAACGAATTATTCTTAGCATCTTCCCGTTAATACCAAATTTATATAACTTTAACCACATTGCATTTCTATAAACAGAATCAAACGCTTTTTTAAGGTCTATAAAAGCACAATAAAGCCGTTTTTTATTGTTTAGAATTCTTTCAATTACACTGTGAAGCGCGAAAATTGCATTTACCGTTGATCTGCCTTTCATAAAGCCAAATTGTGCGTCCGATACAGTATTATTAATCTCACACCATTTATTAATCCGGGTGTTCAAAATATTTGTAAAATGTTTTCCCATACAACTTACTAGAGTTATTCCCCTGTAGTTATTAACCATATCTTTATCACCTCGCTTGTGCAAGGGGATTATAATACCTTCAGTCCATCAAATATTATGTTAAAAATGTCAGTTATATGCCCACATAAAATATCGCAAGTTGAGATAAAGTATTATCTCCAGAATCTTTGTTATTGTTTAAGGCACGAATAGCCGACTCAACTTCGCTTACAGTAATCTGTTTATCGAGTTCTTCAAATATTGCATCGCCATCATTAAACTTATGATTATTATTAAAATCTTCAGCTTCTTCTGAAACCGACACTTTTATATCCTTAAACAGATTTATAAAGTATGAACTAAATTCATCCATTGAAATATCAGGATTGTTACGTTTTCTTTTAATAAATAGTTTCCAAAACTCACGTGGTTTAGAATGGCGCATTTTTTCTAATTCTTTCATTTGTTTAAATTTGTACGATCGTTTCTTTTTCTGAATTAATTTCTTGTAAATCAATTTAGTATTAGCCAGTAACACCCTATTTTCGCCCGACTTGTTTCTGTTAAAGTTGAATAATGCCTCTTTGTAACGTGTTTTAGCAAGAACACAGTCATGTGAGGCCTCTAGCCCAGTGGTAGAGCGCTGGGCCCACAAGCGGAAGGTCGTGGGTTCAAACCCCGCCAGATGCTGGTCTCTCTATTTCATGTTTCATTAATTCATTGCTTATCATTCATCACCATTTCGGCAAAAATCCACCTTCTCAGCCCTCCCCATAGTACACTATGTTACTCCATTCAAGTTACTATGCCACTACTAGGCTACTGGCCATTGCATACTTTAGATGCGCCATACGAATAACCAACGAATTTTTGTCTACAGCTTCCCTATCCCTATTCGGTGAACGTCGGCCTAACATCGTCAAAAGACAGCAGTGAGCTACTAACTACTCAGGAAGCAAATTTGAGCTGTTTCACAGCAATAGACAATAACATGACATATCAGCAATGTCCCAGAAACAGTGCAATCCAAAGGAAAAAAGAGAAACATCAGGTGAACTGCGGGTGAACAGCGAAAGTTGTCGTAGAAACGGAATATACAGCGAGGCTCCAGCAGACAGTAGGTCAAAACAGATCACCATCCAGTAGGAGGGAAAATAGCAGAGCTGGCGGAAGACGGAGCGAAAGAAAGCGAAAGAAAGGAGCAGATAAAAGGGCTTGAGAAGGAGGGCCAAAAAAAAGAAAAGAAAAAAGAACACATTCATCATCGAACCATTTATTAGTATCGCTACTGTATACTTGATAAGACGGCCTCGAGATCTTTCGTTTTTTAAAGAGCGGATCCGCAACATTTCGTATTATATTTGTAAATTGAATTATAAAGTTATTTATACTATTCACATCATCTTTGATTACATTATCAAGATAATTATTGAAAAGTGGCAATTTATTTATTATACCACTACGAAATATTTCTTTATATGTATTGTCCCACTTAGTATTTTTAAGAGTTATTATGTTACTTTTACAGTTATGGTTATTACCCTTAATAGCAAACGATAACGGTGATTGGTCACTGAATTCATTGAAGTCTCCTATTTGAAAATCACTCACCGTCGAAAAATCACATTCTTTCAATAACAGATAATCTATCACGCTACACCCGTTTCTATTCACATACGTTGCAGTACCCACGCCGTAATCATACCCTAACCTACCATTGGCTATTCTACATGATGTACCCTTACAAAGATCAAGTAATTTGGTTTCCTGAGCATTTATTGCCGAGTCCTGTGACACTCTAATTAAAGGATTATCTGGTATATAGTCACTATAATCGATATCATTAACAGTTCGATCAAAGAGAATATAATCGTTTTTATTAGCTACCCTTGCATTGCAAACACCAACAATGAAAGTACTACCTAATGAATGAAGTATGATATGTCCTCCTATAATAATTGAAAAAGATCAGCATTAACAATGTTAACTGCTGGCGAGTCATCGCCCCACTAATATTCACCTTACAAGAAAATATCGTCTTTGTTACCGAAGAAGTATTTATCTAGTTTAAGCCAGATTATCGCGTCATGGTGATTTTTCACAATAGTGATACCTTTTTGAGTTATTTTTTAAAGTACAATACAATACCTCCGCTATTTCTTCTAGCCCTGCGGTGTCTAAATTTATGGTAAAAATTATAATAACAGTAACCAGGTAGTTCAATATCGCTGTCCTTACTTGTCCATGTTTCAGATAAAAATATAATATCGTGTTTTGTCAAAATATCCACAAAGTTCGACTGTTCTTTTTTACGGTCCGTTAGTCCATTACAATTCCAATACACAACACTTAGTCCATCCTCCGCGTGCTCCTAGTCCAACTTCACTGGTTTTCCATCAATATATAACGTGTCATAGCTAATCCATGCTCTTCTGCCTTCCCTTTTAGCGTCCTTCATTTGTGGTGTTAATCTGCGACGCTTCGCGACGACTTCCAGCGGAAATTGTTCGTGCATATAAAAGTTGGTGCCTTCTATCTTTAATCTTAGCCTGCGTACCATTTCCCTCTCAGGAAACAGGTTGAACTTTTCGCATCGAACCGGGAACCGGTGCACTGATCCAATGTACCCTCTCGAGTTTTAGGTTATCCACCACTTATCGTGCAATTTGAAGCTTTTCATGCAGAAATTGTCTAAATGTTGATTCGGTTTCCTCGGCTTTTTCGAATTGGGATTCTGGAATGTTTCCGAAGATCAAATTATTTCGCACTGATTGCGACTGAAATGTTTAACAGTGTCTTTCAGTTTCTGATTTTCATGCTCCATCATTTGCGTAATTTTATCTTGCGCCATGCCTATAGCGTATTCGGCTGATCGACCCTATCCTCTGTTTCATTTAGCCTTTCATTTGCTTTTTTATTGATGTCCTCAATGTGCACCCACATTTTTTTCATTTCTCTATCAAAATTATCTACTTTTTTTTCAAGTGATTCAAGTGTTAATAACCGTTTGTCCATATCGCTGATTTCGGACGAGATTGTTGATAAACAAGCCATGATGTCGGCATTCGTCGGGTTTGCGCTTTGAAGCGGTGTACCAGGGGTGGTGTCCGCATTGATCTTGTCTTCCATTGCGATGGAAGGAGACGTGGTACGTATAGGCGACTGAGGACTATTAACGCTGGAATTTGTTAGACCGGAAAAAGTCACGGGGGTAGAGCATACTCTAATGGTATAAAGTTAGTATTTAATTTTGAAGGAGTACCTTGATCAAACAACACTGCATTTGACTGACTTAAAGCGTCACTAACACTCACCCCTTCCGGCGATTGGCGGTCTTATTCAAATTATCACTCAGATCGCTATCACTTTCACTATTTTTCTTTCTTTTTGAACATTTGTTCTTGGCCATAAATCCAAATTTACGATTCGGCTAGACAATAATCCACATCCACACTCTTTTAATCCAAATAAACAGATTTGTAACCACTTTTATGGCAATGTTAATGCAAATTTACAGAGCGCAAAAATACTCGACTGGACAAGGCATATATATAATGTTGCATTCAATCATGGGCCATGACTCTGACGTTTACTATTCGATATTGATGGGGTTTGAACTCCTTCGAGCTTTCATTGATATTAGGACGCTGGCCAAGTTTAGTAAATATCAGATGCAACATGTAGACCTGTGCTAGAGTGTTGACAATACAACATTTGTTCATTAAATGAATGACCACAACGTTGGTGTTTATTATCCGATATTGGTGTGTTTTGAACTCATCTCAGCTGTTATTGATATTAAGATTCTGGCCAATTTTAGCAAAGATCAGTTGTAAAACGAAGAGTGGCACAATGTAGCATTTTTCATTAAATCAAAGGTCACAATTCTTCTGATGTTTATTATCCGATATTAGTGGTTTTCAAACTTGTCCGAGCTTTCAGTGATATTAAGATTCTGGCTAAGTTTAATATAAAATATCAAATGCAAAATGAAGATGCTATAGTGTTTAAAAGGCAAAATAGCATTTTTCATTATGTTTATTATCACATAGTTATGGTGTTCGAACTCGCTTGGTCTTTTATCAATAGTAAGATTAAGTTTGGAGAGGATCTCCAATGACTTTCTTTTTATTTGGTTTCTATATTTTCTAGAAAGATGAAATATTCGTACCACATGGACACATTTTATTGTGCCCATCTACGTTCCATATTGCACAGAAACTATATTTGAAACATACACAATACATTGTTTTATATACCGACTCATCATAACACTATTGTTTGTTAGGTTGGGCCTCTCTCGTGAACAGAAAAAAGGCACACAAATTTCCGTGTTAATACTGTTCTCAAATTCGCTATACATTAAAAAACGTGGATTTAAAATAAAATAAAAACAATCATTCTTTAAAACTATTTATTTATAAGAACGTACATAAATACGTGCATATGCAATGTATGAACATGTCAGTTTAATAATTATCATTTTACATGGAAAATAAATTTACTCACTTGACTATACAAATAAATACTCACTTAACCATACAATTAAATACTCACTTAACTATACAATTAATATAATATTAAATGCATTTGTTTTGTGTAACATATTGTTGCTTCAATACAATCTGCAACACCTTTCACTTCATGTACTTTTATCAAAACATCACAATATGTTATGATTATATTTCCGATAATTCCAGTAATTCAGTTATATATTCATTAAATATACAATCAAATGTTCATACTATTTCGTCTGTTATCTTCTAGGAAAACATTTGTTTTCTCCATAACTTGGGTTAAATATCCAAGAGTTACCAATTTGTAGTATTAAATGTATCTAGGAAAAGAAAATGACAGCAGAAGTTATGCATTTTAACAAAAGAATGACAGTGCAATGTTAAATATTAAAACAAATATTTACTTTCAGTTTGTATATTCGAATTTGCATATTTCCAGCAATGATTCAAGGGTAGATTACCAGACAACAATCAGGTATGTATCCTTGTATGGTATGAAATGTTGCGAGCAAAAGGATTCAAAGGAAGACGTTTCCGGAGACTTAAATATTTTTTTCAGAGGTAAAATCTGTGCAAGTTCAAAAATAGCACTGCACGACGGGTTTCAATGACAACACGCCAATATTTAGCCCGACATCATACACTGCTATATGGACATCAGACATACTTTAATGTCACCATCTTCTCAAATGTCACCATCTTCTCAATAATTCTATTTATTCATGAAGAGGACTTCAAATTTGGCATAGGCATGTCTTCGAGTTATCTCATAGGCTATAAAACAAGTACGCGTCTAGAATGAGTGATTTTCGGTTAGAAGAAAGTACATATGTATCATATTCTAATTTCATTTTCAGGATGGCGAATATTCAATAATGGAAAGAGAAAAGAAAAGAAGAATTGACGGACTATAAGATAGCAGCGAAATATCAATAAGTTAATTCAATGCTATGATTCAATAATTCAGAATTTAGCTAAATAAAGTCAACCGAAAAGGCGGTCATTGTAGATTCAAGAACAACCTGCAATGAAAGGAGCTTTGATCTAACGTTTTTTCATCTAGCAATTGTGTTCACGTTTAGATACACATATAGCATACTTTGCATTATAGAAAAATAGAACATCCGAGCAGGCGTACGGAAATAACGGAATTTCTCGGAATGTCATAATTTGAGTTGACCTAACTTTATATTCATTTCACTTGGCAACATAACCGGCGAAGAATATGCAGATACATTTAATAAATATCTGTTTAAACATGTCGGCTTTATCCTTCACGTAACGTCAACTACCAACACATATTAATTAAATTTGTTTGCTTAATATTTTCCTTCACAACATAATGATTTAGCAACCCTGGTATGTTAGCGAAATGATAATGACATAAATACAAGATAAACAAATTAAAAATAACCAATAACAAAAGCGGATGAGTCCCAACTAGCATGTAGTCTGTGTTTCACCAGAAGGAGTTAGAAGTACCGATTCCAAAATTGTTTTATCGCGAGCAGACACGGGTTTCAATTTAGTATTGCGTCAAGCGCAAAAGCTGCATTTAGGAATAAAAACTACGAAGTAGAGATAAAAATAAAAATTGAAAATCCAAATTTCTTTTAAAATATACTGTGTTTGGACTTCTAGAGAAAAGCATTATCTACTCCATGCAATAAATAACATTATACACTAGTGTTGCATCTACACTTCTTGAGGTATGCCTAGTGTTTGTATATTGACGGTTCATTTAATTTATGTATATATACTTTGTAAATGCAATCTCTATAATCGTCTACCGTAAATATCTTAAGCAATACCTTTAGGGATACAAAGAATCACTAACGTAAAATCAAATGGCCAACGACCTGCGTAATATCAAAGATTCTATTTGACAACACTCCAGTCTTTAATCCAACATCATACAATGCCATTGTTGCTTGCATTCTGGATGCATTCAACATATTTTGATACACTGTATATGACGTACCAGAATGTTTATGTAATGTTATTCATCACCAAAAACAATAAAACCAGGAAAGAGAAAACAACATACAAAATTTAAGAAAATTAGATAGCATCTTTAAATATGTGTATGCATATAACAATTGGGACCGGAATTGCATATAAGGAGTGTATATTTTATTCTCGTGATGATATATTTCAAAAACTTGTTCCGATGCGCACCACTATAGATGTCCACGACTACACCTGTAGTGGTGACTCTGCAGTTACAGTCAGCATTATGATATGTTTCACCTTTTATTCGTTATGATAGAATGCTATTTTTTATTATGATAGTATGATGTCTTATTGTTTTTTTAAAGATAATAAATGAAAATGTAAAGAAAATTGCCAAACATACAGGAGACATATAGATTGCCAAACATACAGGAGACATAGAGATGCGTGTATTCTGATTTACAAAAGCACACAGCGAATTGGCAATGGTTTATCGATATCATGCCCACGGGCATATACATGTACATTACAATGGGTGTTGTTGTAATTCTAAGAACACTGAATATACTTTTTCTAATAAAATAAATATTCTTAACGCTCTATCAACATATCAACATCCGACAAAACTGCATGTACATGACTTCAAAAAACATGCTTTATCGACATCCGGCAAACTACATCGGCATGGAAACATGTTTGGATGATTGCAATTTAATACTTGTATAGGAAAGAAGAAAACATCGGCATAAAACAACTGCAATAATTCTTCACAATATGTATTTAGGGACGGAATGAAGGCAGTGTGTTTTGTTTTATGTGCACAGACATAAACAACATATGTATGTCCTATTATATATGTACGTTGGCCATTCTGCTCGTGCTGCTTCGATAGAGAACTACGAAAACAAAATGAATTGTGTAGGAATAGATGTATAAACTGGTGGAAAAACCTCAAACAGTTATGATCAAAGATATGTATAATATATGTATTTATTTATTTTTAATTTTTATTTATTTATTTATTTATTTATTTATTTATTATTTATTTATTTATTTAATTATTTATATATTTATTTATTTATATATTTTTTTATATTTGCGAATGTATTTATTTTCTTATTTACTCATTTCTTTATTGTTTGTTCTATAATTTAATTGTATTGTTTATTATGCTTCTTGTTGTTGTTTTTCCTTTAATTACCAAGCATTGATTTAATTATTTTCATAGAAATATAAATATAAAATCAAGCTGCCCAAGCTATTTACGGAGATAAATACAGCTATTGCTTTAAACGATGGACGTAGATTTGTCTTTTGATTTTGTTTTATCATATCACCGCTGCTTAGTATAATTTATGTTGGTTTTTCGTTGATATATTATCATCACTGCTTAATTTGCGTTGATTTATCGTTGATATATTATCATAACGTCTTAGTATAATTTATGTAGATTTTTCTTTGATATCCTATTTGCCAATAGGGACGATATGATTTGCACAAACTATTTGATGAAAAACAAAATATATTTATCAATCTGAAAAACAATCCTGTTTCACGATAATAAGCAAATGAGACCTAATTTCATTTTGGCAAATAAGCGTAACTTAGAGTGTTTTCAGGAAGACATATATAATTGATATTGTCAGATAAAGTACAATATTAGTAAGTTATGGGGAAGATCGGGAATAATTATCGACTGAAGTCCAAGACTGAAGTGGGACACAACATAGAGTATATAGACTGGCGATTAAACTATATTAAATATCCAATTCATCCCATATTTGTATATAATTGCTTTTTGCTCAGTTAATTGCATTATTACTTGTTATACCTCAGTACCTCACTATTTCTTTTTCGTTCCAGTAGTGTAAATATGGTTCTTGTATTTTAATATACGTTTAAGCCTAATATTTTAAACAGATGAACTAGCAGACATCTAACAAATGGCATATATTAGCATAATTATATAAGAATAGTTGTATATAACTGGATACTATGTTTTGGACTAATTATATTAAAATGTCACTGACTTAGAAATAATACATTTTAAATACAAAAACCGCTATATTAAATGAGTAACTGTTAAATTAACAATATTTTTTAAAAGCTTCACATTATAGTGAATGTAGATACAAAAGTCGAACATAAAATGTATATTCACAGAATGCAGTCTACCAAACACGTGCAATCAAAACATACAAATCTAATGTTTGACGTCATTGTAGGCGTAGTTTCGCTTTTATAGTATGTTATAGGTGGCTGGCGTGGCCCAGTGTATATAACTGTGGAATAGGAATTGGTGGAATTGGAGCCGGAGGATCCGGATTCAAGCCTCACCGGCGTTACAGAATTCCATCGGTGTGTTCTTGGGCAAGACACTTTCCTATAGCCTCGTCCATCTGATGGGTACGTAAACCTGGCGGTCCCGTGTCTCACTCCCGAGCACGTTAAAGACCACAGGATTTTATTCGTTAGTAAGAATAGAGCAGGTTCGGGATTCCAGTGTATTCTTCCCCTTACTCAGAAGCGACTCTAAGTAACTTATTATGTTGATGAGCCGTTAAATAATTGGACTTCTTTGGCAATCACCGACACAAAATGAATATAGTAACACACCATGTATCAACTTTATAGTTTATTACGTATAAGCAAAAAAAGAAATGTTCCTGCAAAAAGGTTAGTATTTACACTTAAAGGATGTAACGTTAAAATAAACATAGTTGAACAGGGTGTAACGTTAATAATATATATCGTTGTCAAAAATGTTTTAAACAAACGTCAATTGTAGTATATAAACTCCGTCGAACATTTTTTTTAAAAGGTTATGTTGCATTTTTTTTTTAAAGAAATAAAATATTAAAATATGTAGATACTTTTAAAACATCTGTCACATCATAATTTTCTAGCTTACATTACTTTACGTTGTGTTCGTAATCCTACACAAAATATCTTCATGCTATTACACGAGTTCAACGTTTGTTTGTTTCATGGTGATAGTATACATATTGGTATTGTAAAACGTTAAAGGGGTACATACGGGTTTTAGTTGGGGTCTATGTGTCCCACTTAAACATGACAAATAATGCTATTTTCTATGCTAGGTCTAAACATAATGAATGAGCCTTAAAAGAATCACTTTTTTACAAGGAGATGCATTTTGCAAAGCAATATGTGCTATCCTAGGTTACGCACCAGTTTTATTTTTAGCATTTTCATTAAAACAATTGGTAAATTCAAATTCAAATCTTACCAAAATGGCGTAATACCATAGTTTGATTGATACTGCATTTTTATCATCAGGTCATTTTTTATTTTTTAAATGCTTTAGAAAAAGTCTGATATGTCCCTTTAATATAATAGAGAGTGACTGTCAAGACACATCACACACATGACTGTATGTAAAGATAGGTATTACACAAATATTCAGACCTAAGCATAAGGATATGTTCACACATTGCTCGTACGTCATGAAAAGAAAAAAAAAGATGCACAGCAGTAGACATGAAGATTAAATATAATAATCCTTAATAGGCACATTGAGTTGAGGATCCTGCGACACATGACTATTATGTTACACCTTTAAAAAACGGCCATGAGCATTGCAACCAGCCAACCCATCCCCGTATTCAAATACTTAAGACACGCTTGATACAGTATCCACATAATATCGTGAGCCAATACTATTATCTTTCAATTTTGAAGAATTATTTTAACTATATTTTTTAAAGATAATACAGATACCAAAGTGCAGATGCACAGTCCCGTACGTCAATGCGGAGCATATCATTGTGGGAGTGTGTAACTTTAACAACCAGTTTGAACAGAATGCCAGGAAAATACACATGGGTATGATGTATGTAATATCAAATTATCAGACCCTTTTAAAGACGAGTTAAACTTACTTTTCGATCAAAAGCACATGGAAACTGTTATTTGATTTACTCATGTTATCTCTGTTCGGTTTCAAATTGCATGTACCCAGATAAGGTTGTGCTTGAAAATGACACGTTATATGCTTGCTTAAAATGAACAAGTTGCATTGTTCATGCCCGAGTACAACACTTGTAAGTGATAAGGTATGAACAGTAGGTCACACAGTACCTCAAAACTCTATAAACACACATTCGCATTCCACCTACACGGACACTTGTATTATACGTATATTGTGTTAAAGAGAAAATCGGAGTAATTCTCTTTCTCAAAACATTTTAAATCTCGTCAATGTCAGGATATCAAAAAATAGAGAGAAACAATACAAGTCTAATAAGGAGTGACTATACGCACTGTTCAAACTCAAACTAAATATTTTGTAGATGTATATATTGCATTTACTCACAAATAGCGTGAACAAATACTAATACTAGAAGAGAAGTAATGGTTAATTGTCCTATGATATTAACATTTTTGGAATTTTATTCTTTTGTCACCGCTTGTTTGTTTCAAATATGTCGCAGAAATTAGCAAATAACCTAGTTACATTTTTATTGTCCGGTCCGATGGAAAAACGGTTCTTAACGTTATAATATATCTACTTAAGCATCATTACAAGTGCAAGAAGAAGAGTCATCGCACTAGCGGTGATTGCCGTGGCACTGCTGCACTGGATGGCTGTCGCACTGGTGCACTGGGCGGTAGTGGTACTGCCGAGAAGAACAGTCACCGTCGTAGTACCCGTGAGCTTTCCAGTAGTGGCACTGTCAGTTGCATGCACGACAAGTATGTGACAGTTTGTTGCGCTCGCCAGAGTTTGTCCAGTAGCTACGGAAATAAGTCCAGTGGAACTGATGGAAAACTTGTCACAACTGCCAGCTGAAATAATCGATTTAAAATATTATATATATAATCAATGTAAATATGTATGTAAAGATTGTTACACCAGTCAATAAAGCCTACGTCAATAGGTTACATATTAATTACAATAAACCTGTAAGTAAATTTGTATATAACTTAAACAATATTAGTGTTAAAATATATGCACGTTCATGCAATAAACACAATAGAAAACAGATGGTTATAGAAAACAGAACCACGATTTGAAAAATATGGCGAAAAACACTGTCTATATTTCTATACCGAAATATATAATATATAAACTTTCTACCATAAATTGAATATATTATACAAATAATTTCTGAAAACAACGGTTATTTGTAACTGCTAAGATATTGGAATGAACATGTTAAGAGAACATATCACCTTCTATATTACACTAAATGTCATTGAAATATGCTGTCCTTTAGATTGTTAAGTTCGTAGGACAAAATATGCTGGGTCAGCTGGTGTTTTACAGTTTGGTATAATTTTATTAAGATGGAATTTAAAATGTCATCTTCATTTTTTATAGTATATGTGGGATTCTTTCAAGTCACTACTATCAATCGAATAGTGACCAAGTGAGTCGTTTCAAACTCCTCATCACCAGAACAACCCATCAATATGACCATTTTGTATGCCCCCACCACCGAATGGCGAGGAGGCATATAGTGTTAGTCATGTCCGTCCGTCTGTCCGTCTATTCGAGCGTCCGCCGTCCATCCGTAATGTTTGTATGTCTATCTCCTCCCACTGTTGTCAACCGCTTGTTTCGAAACTTTACCAGATGCTTACCTATAATGTCAAGATGTGTATATCGATTTGGGGTCAAATCGACTGTTTATTATCTGAGTTGTGGCCCAGTTTTTGACTTGTCAAATGTTATGCTTTTCCGCTGAATGTTTTCAGTGGGGGTATCCGTGTCCAATGGACACATTTCTAGTTACGGCTTTTCCGGGCTCAGTTTGTAGTGGTTATACACAGTGTTAATATATATTAATTATTAATATGGCTAAATAATGCAATTATATTTATTACAACTGAGTAATTTCCAATTTGTATTTATATCTCTTTTCTACATTGATGATTGATTTTCCATCTTTGATTTTATTTCTTAATATTGTTGCTTGTGTAATGTGCGGTTTGTGGTTGTCCCTGCTGTGCATGTTACAATTCCTTTTATATTTTTTCATCTACTTAAACAATTATTTTAACTTTCACATATACATGTGTTAAAATCGTTCTCTTTAATTTAGATTTAACGGCATATATATGCTATCATGTCCAGCGTTTCGTGCATTTTAATGCAGCTATATTGTAACTCATTTTTATACCCCCTAATTTAAAGATTTCCAAAGATTAACCTTTGTAATATATGGTAAATGTAATATATAAATGGTAGACATGTGTTAATATACAGGTAAAATGTACTTTGACGATTAACATTCAATCCCTTAGGTAATAAATACGTGTCGATCTAACAAAATACATACCTTTTCTTTGCTTCAGAATATTTTTTTTTTTCTGTGTAAACTTATTATAATAACGATAAAAGGGTTTACACTTACATACAATAGAGTAGGTGATCACATTGTTTGCGGCAGTTCCATCGGTGTCAGCAGCAGTTACAGTGTTAACGCTAGTACCTGAATATATATACAAACGGATCATAATTATCCATCATTTTGGTTGCTCAGTATATTGCTGCTCCAAACGGCTCTAAACAAACTTATTGTACACATTTTTATTTGCGATATAATCATGCATGTGTTATTTATTGTTATGACCATATCATAGCAAATACGACAACATTCACTATACTAACTAACGCGAGACATTACAACACAGGAACACTTTCTCGTGTGTGCTATGTGCGTTGCACGGTCGTGTTGTATTAAATAAATAAGATCAGCATTACATGTACATTATACATGCATATACTTACCACATATGTTAGTAACATTTCGTCAATGTAACTTTTTAACATAATATATAGTTTATATAAATTAAACTCAGTTAATTACATGCGATTGTTAGTAGAATGGTAATACA
This sequence comes from Cyrtodaria siliqua, assembly GCA_037043455.1. Lineage (NCBI taxonomy): Eukaryota > Metazoa > Mollusca > Bivalvia > Adapedonta > Hiatellidae > Cyrtodaria > Cyrtodaria siliqua. The sequence goes on from JAWPHD010000038.1 coordinate 45,511, forward strand.
TTATTAATTGGCACAAGGTTAAGTATTACATGTTTAAATATAATGTTTTTGGTTCACACTTGGATAACACATATTTGTGGGTCACTTAAATGTTATCCAAACTACTGAAAACTATTGCAATGTATGATATATTAACATTGACTATATGTTTGAAAGCGTATGGACTATTTGACCTAACTGCAGATCAATGTGTGTTACTGACATCTAGATATTGCGCAACATCATATTCAATTGATTATAAATATTATGTGTTACTATACCTGCTGCGGCTGCATCTGCAACACTTCCACTGTATGTTGTTGGGCTGAAAGTCGGTGTCACGTCATTGGCATCCGTGATGGTAATTACAGTTGTTGCTGTCGCTGTGAAAAACGTGCCGCCGGTTGTAGAATCGATAGCACTGTAATGACATGTCTATATAGTAATGTATTGAAATGGTCAGTATACAAAGTGTTATTGTTGTTTTATTTTTATGTATTTACATTTATTTGTGTTCCAATCATTCGGAACACTTATCTATATCAATACTTATTAGGGATGGCAAATCAAACACAACATAAAGTATAGAAACAATTGTATTCATTATTTAAATTCCCAGTTACACAATAAACCAGTTGTGTAAATGCTCACAATTATCAGAAGTTAATTTACATTCCGTTGTTTGATTTTTTTCGGTAATACTAAGTATGGCAGTTGTTGGGAACGGCTCCTTAATATACATTTAGCAGGATACCGGTCACACAAAATACCTTCTAAAAAAATCCTCTTATATTTATACGCACATACTCGCTTTGCCGAACAATTAGAAAAGAATATGACATCAAATAAAAGTTAAGCACCACTAGCTTTTATAGGTTTAAAACCACCACATTTTTAAACGCAACCATTTGCACCCGAATAACAAAATACTATCCATAAGATATAGTCTTCACTATTAAAATTATACAACTGTGATGTTGTGGTTGTTTACCTCGTATTGCATGTTTTATATGAGCAAATATACTGAAACAAAGTCACAAAAATGCATTATTAGAAAAGAACATTAAAATATGTAAAATGTTTCTTTACACAAGAATAAACTTAAAACCGATTTTCATACAATCAAATCGATTAACACTGATACCATTGTAAAAGAAGCGTTATAAACGGCTGACATGTCCAACGGCTGACCTGTCAAACGGCTGACCTGTCAAGATAATCGATTGTACCTTTAATGTATTTGATTAACACACTTACAATATTTCCACTGTGTAAGACTGAGTGGTCTCGTAATCCAGAGTTTTTCCAGATGCTAGTGATAGCACACCAGTAGCAGCAACTATTGCAAAGTGAGCAGTGACTGTTTGAGTGTTGATAGAATAGGCGACGGGAGCCACTCCACCCGTTGCCGTGTACGTGATGCTAACAGTTGTTGCGCTTTCGGCGAATGTTTGTGCTGTTGTAGTACCTGCTTTAGTGCCTACTGCTGAAGGTGATGACCATCCAGTGAAGTCAGCAGCATCTGTATTTCATAAGAGGACAAGACAACACGTTAGGATTTCTTGAATCAAGAAATAATCAAATTGGTATCAGGTATATATTTTACAATTGTTTGGAATATGCAACTTTTAGGCGCAAAGTTGAAATCGTGGTTATGCATAATTTGAAAATTATCGACGAATTACATATACCTAATTGGAGTGGTCTAATTGCGAATCGCTTTTTTCTTGTATTACAAAATAAAGAGAAAACATGAACGGCTTATCCTGTCAACTTCATCATTAACGTATTTGGTTAAATCACTATAACCCATATGAATAGGCACATTATGTTAATATCAAACATGATTGATGTGTCTTGATGATCTGATTGATTAATTAATTAACAATGTACTGTTGGCATCTTGAATTCGAGTAAAAAGGAAACTTTAACAAGAGGTCAATGACTTTGAAGCTCTGCTGCTAGGTTTTTGATAGCTAGATCAACATTCCTGTGAAGTTTCATGAAAATCTGTCAAGTAGTTTTAGAGGAGTATTCGCTACAATGTTTTACTATATAACTCTAGGTAAAGAAAGATGGCCGTGGCAGCCATGTTTAATGTCAAATCAAAAAAATATTTCGACAAGGATCAACATCATGTCATGCTGATCATTTAAGAAAAGATCCCATATCAATATCACTTATAGTTTTCAAGAAGTAGTCGCAACAACTTTGTTTTTTAAAAATCTAATTTTAGCCGTGGTGGCCATCTTGAATTTCCGGCCGACTGAAATTTTGCTAGGATCAATTAGACATCAGGAGCAGCAATCCTGTGAAGTTTCATTAAAATCCTTCAACAAGTAGTTTCAGAGGAGTAGTCGCTACACGTTTTTCCTATATAACTCTATGTAAACAAAGATGGCTACTGGCGGCTATGTTTGACATCCTATCAAAAGTAACTTTGGTTAGAACCAACTACATGTTGTGCCAGTTGTTTTGGTAAAGGTTTCAAATCAATATCACTTATGGTTTTTGAGATGTAGTCGCCACAAAATCGCATTTTAAAATCTATTTTTAGCCGTGGCGGCCATCTTGAATTTCCAGCCGATCTGAATTTGCTAGGATCAACTAGATATCAAGAGCAACATTCCTGTCAAGTTTCATGAATTCCATCAAGTAGTTTCAGAGGAGTAGTCGCCACAAGTTTTTCCTATATAACTCTATGTAAACAAAGATGGCCACTGGTGGTCATGTTTGACATCCAATCAAAATGAACTTTGGTTAGGACCAACATCATGTCGTGCCAGTCATTTTGGTAAAGGTTCCAAATCAATATATCTTATGGTTTTTCAGAAGTAGTCGAAAAATATCACATTTTTTAAAATCAATTTTTAGCCGTGGCGGCCATCTTAAATTTCCGGCCGACTTGAATTTTTGCTAGGACCAACTAGACATCAAGGGCAACATTTCTTTGAAGTTTCATGAAAATCCATCTAGTAGTTTCAGAGAAGTAGTCACCACAAGTTTTTCCCATATAACTCTACGTAAACAAAGATGGACGCTGGTGGCCATGTTTGATATCCAATCAAAATGAACTTAGGTTTGGACCAACTACATGTCGTGCTAGTCTTTTTGGAAAAAAATCCAAATAAATATCACTTATTATTTTTAAGAAGTAGTCGCAACAAAATCGCATTTTTTAAATCTATTTTAAGCAGTGGCGGCCATTTGAATTTCCGGCTGACCTGAAATCTTGCTAGGATCAATTAGACATCAAGAGCAACATTCCTGTTAAGTTTCATGAAATTCCATCAAGTTGTTTCAGAGAAGTAGTCCCCACAACATTTTCCTATATAACGCTTATGTAAACAAAGATGGCCGCTGGTGGCCATGTTTGACGCCCAATCAAAATGAACTTTGATTAGGACCAACTACATGCCGTGCCAGTCATTTTGGTAAAGGTTCCAAATCAATATCTCTTATGTTTTTGAGAAGTAGTCGCCACAAAATCGCATTTTTAAAATCTATTTTTAGCCGTGGCGGCCATCTTGAATTTTTGGCTGACCTGATTTTTTGCTAGGATCAACTAGACATCAAGATCAACATTCCTGTGAAGTTTCAAGAAAATCCGTCAAGTAATTTCGGAGAAGTAGTCGCCACAATAAAATTACAGACAGACAGACGGACGGACGGACGACGGACGCCGCACCACGGCATAAACTCTGCTGTCTACACCTACTATCTACATAAATAGGGTATGATTTAGGGTACGTTTTACTTTGATCACAACAACAGCAACAAATAAGACCCAAGGGAAAATACTGCAAAACTCGTCTACTCTATAACCACATTAAATAGAATTCTGACATTGTAGATGTAGACTTGGTCTTATTACAGTAGATATACAAGTCAAACAAGAAAGGTAGAATAATTCAAGGACAAATGTTAACCATCAACATGCATCCCTGAATGCATAGAGATCTAATTTATTGCATTCGCATATGGTATTTTTAGTGTGTTTGCTCAAAACTTAACACCGGAGAGTCACATTTTTATAGGGAAAATACATACTGTTCGTGGGGGTGGTAGGGGGAGGAGCGGGGTGGGGTGGCGGGGGTGGGGGGGCCTGTTTGGGCCAACAGTGTTTGTTACTTTTCCAGATACAATTTAAATAGTACTCAAATACTTTATATATCAGTGAAACAAGCATTTCAGTGGTAAATAAAAATACGTTATTGTTTGAAATCGGTTTACAAACCAAGGTGACGGCCTCTTTCGCCCAACTGGTTAAAGAGGCCATGGCAGGTTAAGAAACATAATGTAAATCTAAATTATGCAAAATGGTTTGTAGCTAATAATGTTTGTAGCTAAAGCAGCTAATAATGTAACTATTGTTTGACGCCTACATTACGTCAATGTTTTATCTCTGGAACTCGGCAGCACCAATTCATATACTCCAGTTAATTCTACCGAGGATGATGTTGTTTCCGCACATATCATTCGGTGCACTACGTTCAAGGCTGGTGTAAACGATAAGCAAAATAAACTGCCTACTATGTACTGGATTCCTAAATTACATAAAAATCCATATAAGTCTCGCTTTATTTCGAATTCTAGTGCCTGCACCACGACAAACATCTCCAAACTTTTAACTTCTTGTCTTACTGCCGTTAAAGATCACGTTAAATTGTATTGTGATAAAACTTATGAAAACTCTGAGATTAATTTATTTTGGTCTATAAAAAATTCAGGAGACGTTCTTGATAAAATGTTCAAGAAAGGTCAAGTTTCATCAATAAGCACTTATGACATCTCTACACTATATACAACCTTACCACATCACCTTATTAAAGACAAGATAATTTCTCTTATTCAAAAAACATTTGCTAGAGAAAATACTACATTTTTGGCATGTAATAATATAAAAGCGTTTTTTACTAACGGCAGTTTTGACAATTATACTATGTGGACTTGCTATGAAGTTTGTGAAGCACTCATCTTCCTATTAGATAATATTTTCGTCAGGTATGGAACCACCGTTTATAGACAAATTGTTGATATCCCTATGGGTACGAACTGTGCACCACTTGTCGCAGATTTGTTCTTATTTTGCTATGAAAGGGATTTCATGTTGAGTCTTTCACCAGATACCCAGGCAGATGTTATTGAAGCCTTTAATGATACCTCTCGGTATCAGGATGACATATTGAACATCGACAACCCTTTCTTTCCAACTATGGTTAATTATATTTATCCTAAAGAACTTCAGCTTAACAAAGCTAATATATCTGATAATAACGCTTCTTTTCTTGATTTAGATCTCTTGATTGAAAATGGTAAAATAATTAGCAAAATCTATGACAAGAGAGATGATTTTAATTTTGACATTGTTAATTATCCTCACTTGGATGGGGATGTTCCCCGAGCAACTTTTTATGGGGTATATGTGTCTCAACTTATTCGTTTTTCTAGAGCTTGTGCTCGAGTTGAGGACTTCAATATTCGTAATCTTTGTATAACTAAAAAGTTACTCAATCAGGGTTACCGTTACCATAAACTTCGTAAAACCTTTGCAAAATTTTATTATCGTAACCCTGATCTTCTTTCCAAATATAAAAGTAATTTAAGGACTCTTCTGCGACAAGGACTATCACAACCTGACTTCTTTGGTGATGTGATTTATAAACTTCGTAAGATTCTAGGTCATGATCACTTTCATACTATCTTTGTTAAACTTGTTAAAAAGTTTATCAAAAGAGGTTATGACCCTATCATTTTGCAACGTACTGCATGCTTGGTGGTGGACCCTTTTACAGTTCGCCACTATTCTTTCCTCTTTAATTTTACGATGACCAGACAGGCTGTGGACCCTATGATGACGCCTACCTAAAGCCCATTGGGACGGTGGCGTTTGATGTTTGTCCATGACCGTTCTTGTCGTGCCCTTAATGGTTTATTCTCTTACTGCTCTGGCTTCTGCAAAGTCATTGAGTACCTTCATTGTGGCTTTCTATGCTATTGTTTTTTTTGTATTATATTTACACGAGCATATTTGTGTTTTACTTATATTGCCTATTGATGCTGCCTTGTTGGTTAGAGATTAGATCATGGCGGGGATTTCTTTATTTACACTGTCCTGTTTTAATGGGATGACAGTAGGGTAAGTGTGAGGTTTGGTGCACCCTAGAACCGGTTTAAACCCCAAGTGGCCTACTTTGCCACTGGCCGTTCCAAGGCGGTAGCCCTATTGTCAACCCTTTTTGTGTTTGTGATGTCGTTTGCATTTATTATTGCTTTTGCCTTCTTGTTTGTCTGTTTGCGTGTCTGTTTCTGTGTTTTGTGGTTTACTGTCCTCCTTGAATGCTACTTTCCCTGTCCGATCTTTTTATATTTCTTTTGTAGGATTCGATTACACAACCCTAGATTTCCAATTGAATATATTAATAAACAAAAAATGTTTGTAAAATATGAACACAATCCTAGTAGTTATAAAAAGCTTTTTTATTATCTCTCGCCGTGTGTGAAAACATAAAATGTCTCTTTTATTTCAAAACGAGCGTATATAAAATAAATGAATAATAAAATAAATGTCTGGAATGAGATTTGAAACCTCGACCCGAGGTTCGCAGTGTTCATTATCAAATCATTACCATCTATCTAACAATTGATATTGTTAGATAGATGGTGATGTTCCCCGATTTTTTCTTATGGGTATATACGTTCACAATATTGTATAATAAGTGTAAGGGATTGGGTAGGCGATTTTCGAAGGTGTATAGACCGATAGTGCACAGTCTAGTTTGTACTTGTGTGTATTATGGAATAGGACTGGGCGTCAGTTAAACGTGTTATTTGAATGTATGTTTAGCTAACACATGCTTAAATTATTTCTATAATTGATAACAGTTCTGACAGTGCAATGAAGTTCATGTTGGTCCATTTAAATGAGGCTTTTGTGATATCGTTTTAAAATTTCTCGTTTTGTTTGAAAGAATTTATGATCCATTATATCGGTATTGTTTATGTTTCATTTACTAAACAAAAAATAAGTTAAACATACCTTTTGAAATGTAAGCCATTTTGATAATAGCATATTTTAAAGAAAAATTTCTGTTTCAATGTGTAGCCTTTGTCGAAAATGATAATTAACTTTTACTCCAGACATAACATGTATATATGATATTTCATATTTTCTCAAAAAAATATAGATAAATAATATCAAGCCTGACCTTACAGACGAGGAAAAGTTTTCTAAAGGGTCGAGGCTTAATAGCAGTAAACTTCATACCGTATGATTATATCGCAATATGCCACTCTGATATTGCATAATACGTCGAATCTCATCATACACACAATGATTTTAGGTGATTTATTTTAAAACCAGGTAAGTGTTAGCTTTAACGTTTAACAACAATTGAACGTAGAAAGCACATGCACTAGATTGAACAGTATGAAACTTGTTTTAAACGTTTATCAGTTTAAAATATGACATTGTGTGTCAATTGGTTTTCCTATGTCGAAATGAAATTTCCTTTAAAATCATTTAACCAAACTCATTCTAGCAAAGCTTTATAAGCTATGTATAATATGTATTTTGATGAATTATTTTTCTTATTATTGAAATTAACATTTAAATAATGTCAATCGTTTAAAGTAAGAGTTAATATGACACGAACACATAGAAAGCATGATAACATATTAATGTAATTTTAATTATTATCCACCTATATTTCAATTTCAACGAAGAACGAGCATCTGTACCAAGCGAGTGTACATACTATTCCGATATTGTACGTTTCAAACCGGAAACGTCCGTGTTTTTTTCATATTGGATGGTCCCAAATCCGATATTTGTATTCCGTATAATGTACAGTTAAAAGTATAATAACCTTATATTAAACCACGACAGCAGTATAATAGAAATAAAAATAGTTGATTTTAACAATTTTGTATATCCTATATGTATGTAAAGATACATGGAGTGAGAATATACATTTACAGAAAAACCTTCAACTACATTGTGAACAACGAAAGTTGACTAAACCAAACCTAGATCATAAATTGTCGAGAATTTTACGCGTAGTGCACACACATATTATTCTATCGATTAAATAATTATTGTGGAAGTATTGTTCAACACATTATTATGTTAAAGGGACACACAATACTATGTAATAAACTATTTTGCTCTCAATTGTCTAAATAATTAATAATAATACAATAATTTGCACTCATGCAAGTTAAAAGTTTGTTTGTTGCTTCCAAGGAATCTCCTTTTCAGTATGTATGTATAAAAACTAATGGGACACCTCGAGTTTTAAACAATCTCCATCCAGGTGCCATTAACATGATATTGGTCAGTTACAATCATTACGATATATATATATATGCATTGGCTATTTTAATCAGTTTGTTTTTCAATACTTACGTTAAATATGCTTTGGAACGAAATGTTTAACATGTTCATATTTGAGGGCGGATTGTAACACACCGATGTGTATTGTAAAACATAGTAAACACGTTTTATTTTTTTATTTTTTTTAAATTTAATTATTTCGATTATAATTTTGCACCATATCTTCTATCCTAATAGGTATATTAAAATGACTGAACAAATGTATGGAAAGGGAGGGGTTGAGGAGGAGTGGATGTGGGGGAGATTCAAAATATTTACGACATAATATTGGCTGAATTAGCTATATATTTGTTTGCTTTGTGACCAACCCAAATGTCTTAACTGTATTTCAAAATACAACCTACAATATAATGGAATAGTTTACATTGTTGTGAAGTAGATATTATTGTGAGTTTAAATGTGATGATGAGAAAAAGAAGACTGATGTCTGCAATACATTTATAACTTCAGTGCCAATAAGCGTTCTTAAAAAATGCATTGATCTATTTTAGATAAGTAACAAATTCGAGCTGTGTATAGTTTCTAAAGAAATCATAACTCATGTGTGGCCTTTTCGCAAAAGCCATATTTTTTTTCAGTTTTAATTTTTAGACCCCTTTAAATCGATATCACTTAGCATGAACTGTACAGATTCGGTGACTTCAGTCATCAGCGTATAACAGTTTTATTTCATCTATAGTAAAATACCAGCAAGGTTTGTATTCTTGTATATGTATCATGAAAACCATATCAATAGGTGAGATTTGATTAAATCAGCCTACGACATATTTGTTCGTATACACGCATTGACAAAGGTGTAGATTTCTGTTATAGCTTCACCAAATGTACTTCCCGTTTTCAGATAAGCAAAGGCCATAAGCGCAAAATATCAATTCAATTATGTCAAAAGCAGTTTCGAAATTAACAAAAACGATGTAAACAATGAATACATTATTTTGTTCTGGATTGCATAATAAATAAACAATCAAATGTTGATCCGGTTTATTCAGATTTGCGAGTAAATTCTTTTATTTAAAATACTTCTGATTGTAATACATCGGTAATTGTAGAGTTTGAATCGCCACTCTTAAAACTAAGAATTATATTTCACGTCCCCAAAATTCCGGATTATCTTCATTATGAAACATATAGTTATATATGCTGAGCAAAACAGTATATTGTATATGTGATTGCCTCTGAACAAACATTGTTGAATCTGTAAGCAGGCTTATTATTTGGTTGATACACGGCACTTTTCAGTTCTTCGACTGTTAAAACAGTATGCATTCGGAACTTGTTTCATTAATAGTTTATTATTGGTGTTCTGGTTTTCTGGTACTGGTTCGTGATTAGAAAAACTATCTCGAACATGCTCGAATTGACCACTTATTAACATGTTTAATATTTATATTTCTTGCTTTACGAACTTCTTTATGTATTTCCAAAAATATCTTGAAGATTTACATCAGTTTTAGAATTACATCTAAATTTCACATGATATTTAACAAAAGATTGACAATTTTGGTCAGTTTTAAATGTGTTTTAAGACAGGTGTTATTTATTTTACTGAATTATCGCTTTGCTTTCTACATTCTTTGTTAAATCATTGTGATGTGTTTGTTGTTGTTTTTATTTCGTTGGTCATTATTTAATAAGTAATATTTCACTAAACCATCTAAAGGACTAGGCCTATCGGTAAAGTGCATGCTTTAAATATCAACTTTTTACTTTATTTGTAGAGTCTGATTAAATCAAACATAGCGTGTTTTTGTTTTTATCAGTGTGTCCTTTAACATGTCTCAGCCAATTTTCTTTACTGATTTAAAACCTTCTTGTTTATCACTGCGTTCGAAGCCACAGTTTAAGAACCACCAAAGTAACTGAGGGAGGTCGGAAAATGCATTGAATGCTAAAACTTGAACATTAATAGGAACTACAACAGTCTTGTATAATTGTCACATGCAGTTTATGTTTCGGACTTTTCCTTTACCCAATGTTTACATACCTTTACACACGATTGCAGTTCGCAATATATTAATTTATTTTTTAAAGGATTTCGGTAAAGCGAGGATATTACTGTTTGACAAAAAAACATCTAACATTTAAAATAACGCTTAAGTGCTATATTTTTAAGACAATTCGTTACACGAATATCATTTTGTTAGTATCGCCAACATAAAGCATTGATTTGTAAAATGTATGCATAATTTGTAAAAGTTGATTTTATATATGTTAATTTGTAAGCTTAATTTTAAATATATACATAATATCACATACCTCCTCTATGAAAAGCCGCGAGAAATCCAACGACAAACAGCGCTGTAGAAAACATTTTCTTTTTCCGTTAGGTTGGTACTTGGAGTGCACAAGATCACCGCTCTGCAAGAAGGCGGTAATTCCGCGGATTTTATACCATGTTGGTGACCTGCAGCCATGGCGATAGACTAAATACACGTAAACATGGTTTGCGTTGTCGGCATATTCTATTCATAACTGACAAGCATATTTGTTAAATAGAATTAATAATTTTCCATGTGAGGTACCACCAAGGCCTAACTAGAGGTTACGCTATTTTATCGACAAGGTATGCACACGCACCATACTAAGTACCAGAAAATGATTTATACTTTGCACGAACTTCACAAACTGACTGTTTTTGAGATATCAATGTATAGCGCATAATGTATTTAAACGTTACTATAAGTGTGTGCGTTCTTTGGTAAAGGTCTTAGTAATCGCAAATGTATGTACTGTGAGAGGTAAAGCGTATCCATCAAACAAAAATATTATCGGACAATTGCAGTTGCATCGTCGGAAAGTTATAAGCAATATGTGTATTTGTGGGTGTAAAATGGTCAACAGATAAAATGATATAAGGTATAATTTATACGAATGATGTTTTATCAACATGAAGCCTAGTCTAAAAGAAAACTCAACTGTAACAGTATCCATTTTGTGTAATTCCTGCTCGCACGAAAGTATCACTAGCAAAGTAATATGGAAAAGGCAATTTCGTAAACTTAAAACACCGCGCACAAAACAAAAGACAATTACAAGGAAAATGAACAAGAGGCCCAAGAGGGCCCGTGGACGCTCTATATAGCTCTTATAACATCAATGAAGCGAGTGACTGCCATTTATGTTTTATTGGAAGTTTCGGGCAAAAAACAGCTTTTTGACTAAATCAAGGGCCATAACTAAAGAATCTGGTAAAGCTTGGTAAAGATCAGATGAAAAATAAAGGCCCTACCGTATTAATGAGGCCGTATTAATGAGGCAAAATATAGCATTTTTAACTAAATCAAGAGCCATAACTCCTCTGTTACTGGTCCGACTTAAAAAAAAACAAATAAATAAAATAATTAAAAATAAAAAAAATGAAAAAAAAAAAAAAAAAAATGTAAACAAATTAAAAAAAAAAGAAAAAAAAAAGAAAAAAAAGAAAAAAGAAAGCCATAACATCTGCTAAAGTTTGTCTAAGATCAGATGCAAAATAATACATGAAAGCTCTGTGCCATATGGTTCCAGAGAAGAAGATTTTTTTCGGTTTTTGCCTATACAAGCCTTAGTAAAACTGTGACCCCCAGGGTGGGGCCAAATGCGACCAATGGGTCACCATTTGAACAAACTTGGTAGAAGACCATAAGCTAATAGCAAATGCAAAATATTAAACCTCTGGCTCTTGCAGTTTCAGAGAAGAAGATGTTTTCAGTTTTTCCCTATACATGTCTATGTAAAACATGTGACCCTTGGGGCGGGGTCAAATGTGACCCGAGGGTCACCATTTGAACAAACTTGGTAAAGGACCATAAGCTTATAGCAAATGCAAAATATTAAACCTTTGGCTGTTGCAGTTCAAGAGAAGAAGATTTTTTTCAGTTTTTCCCTATACAAGCATTTATGTAAAACTGTGACCCCGGGGCGGGGCAAGATGTGACACCAGGGTCACCATTTGAACAAACTTGGTAAAGGATCATAAGCTTATAATAAATGTCAAATATCAAACCTTTGGCTCTTGTAATTTCCGAGAAGATTTTTTAAAAAAAGATCCTATATAAGTCTATGTAAAACTGTGACCCTTGGGACGGGGACAAATTTGACCCCAGGGTCAGCATTTGAACAAACTTAGTAGAGGACCATAAGCTAATGCTACATGTAATACATGAGAGCTCTGTGCCATGTGGTTCCAGAGAAGAAGATTTTTTGCCTATACAAGCCTATGTAAAACTGTGACCCCCGGGGTGGGAAAAAAAGGACCCCTGGGTCACCATTTGAACAAACTTGGCAGAGGACCACAAGCTTGTAGCTAGTGCAAAATATTAAACCCGAGGGTCACCATTTGAACAAACTTGGTAAAGGACCATAAGCTTATAGTAAATGCAAAATATCAAACCTCTGGCTGTTGTAGTTTCCGAGAAGAAGATGAAGAAAAAAATCCTATATAAGTCTTTGTAAAATTGTGACCCCCGGGGCGGGGACAAATTTGACCCCAGGGTCACCATTTGAACAAACTTAGTAGAGGACCATAAGCTGATGATACATGTAATACATGAGAGCTCTGTGCCTTGTGGTTTCAGAGAAGAAGATTTTTTAAAGTTTTTTCCTATATGTCTATATGAAAAACATGCAAAACCTCGATATACAAACTTTGGACCCCCGGGGCACGGCCATTTTTGACCCGGGGACTTTATTTGAACAAACTTGGTAGTCTAGGCGTTGGCGATCATTTTAAAAGAAAAACTGTTGAAATCTGTCCAGCGGTTCTGGAGAAAAAGATTTTTTAAGGTTTCGACCATATATGGTAATGGCAGCCATCTTGGATGTAGCACTGATCTAAGGATCATCCATGTGAAGTTTGGTCAAAATTAGCCAAGCGGTTTCTGAGGAGAAGCCGTTTGAAGAAAAGTTAACGGACGGACGACGGACGGACGACGGACGACGGAAGACGGACAACACACCATCCCATAAGCTCTGCTGGCCCTTGGCCAGTAGAGCTAAAAATTAAAGAAAACCATAAACATAAAAGGGTTGAACATAGGGCTACCGCTTTGGAACGGTCAGTGGCAAAAAGGCCACAAGTGTTATCATAAGCATTAGCATTGTTTCACGTGAACTGTAACGGCAGTAGGACAATGAGTTAACAATTTGTGGATGTTTGTTTTCGGTCCGTCACAACCTGTCAGAGAGAAAATAGAAAGAAAGACGTGGAAAAACAATGACCCAGTCTTACTCTGGAATATATTATAGTAGTTCATGAACATGTCCGGCATATACCCTCCCTTATAAACTGCTGATGAAGTAGGACCCACGAGAATGTAATCCAATTTAAGTGGCGGTTGTGTGTTATGGGTGGCTCATGTACGGGCCTCAATATGGCAACCATTTGTTTGAACTGAAAATTGTAAAACTGCATTAATTACGTTTTGTATAATAACTTTGAACCTGAATCCAAGGATACCGCACAATGGAGATCAAAGAAGAATATTTTATTTGTGTAAATGTATCTTCTTATTATCTTATTATTTTACATGTTCAAACGAGTTCATGTACTCTGAATTACCGTTTTAGTCAGATAAAATCTGATACGATTTATTTTTAAACATTTCAGTTAACAAACTAAACAGTTTTTTTAGGGACATTTGTTGGTGTCACATATTATTTTTTTTTTTTTTCATTTACTTAGTATACGCATTTTGTTCTTAAATGCATAACAGCAGTATTTCAGTGTCTTATTGTTATATTTCATAGTGTACTGCTCTTATAAATCATTAGCGAGTGGCAATGTACTGTGTTATCTAAGAATGTTTATAACGATGATGTCGACATGTTATTAAGCCATCCAAGGTCATTTATTTAACATTTGTAACATATAGAGGTTTCCGGATGAGTTAAATAAGATGTTTACATCACATGATGGTTATTGTGGTTCTGTCATTTACAGATATGTAAACAGCATGTTTATCTTATTGAAAGCGTCTATACACAGATACAGTTGTTTGACGTTTTATGACAGTATAAACACGGCTTTTGTTCACTATTTGCTTCAGTACTTCATTATAAAGTTAAAAGATTGTATATATTGGATGCTTTTTTTCTAAGAATATATATTGTGAGCGAATATCTTTTTGCAATTATTATGCTCATGTATATTAAAAGTAATATTGGATTATTTTGACCTTTATGAATAAGTAAACCATGTTAAACCTAAAATAAATTGGACTAAAGGGACACTTGACAATTTAGATAACAAGGACACTTTCCAATATTATTTGGATTTTTTCTTAAATTTGATTTTAAAGAAATACTGGATCTAATTTATGTGTGTTATGTAAGTGTATATAATTTCATCGAACTATTTAAATACATGTGTTGATTATATAAAAAGTGTTGTTGCTGGTATTGCACTTCCTTTCGTGTTACTTTGTTTCGCCTAGTTATAAAACACTTGCAAACTGTCAAATTAATCGTAAAAGTGATAACATCTATTCAAAAACATATTGCATGAACAATGGTATCGATTGTTATATCGCGTCCAGTCTATACACATATTAAACTCGGGCATAGAATATATAATAAAAGCTAACGTGTTGATTATTGTTCCGTTGTCATGACTAGCACGCGGTAGTTGAGTAAAATATGGAGCGATTAATATTTGAACGGTTAGGCCTTGCTCAGACATTTGAAACTAAGTTCACATCAGAAGTTACACGTAATACGCGTATTATTCTCTGTATGGATAATGTGGCGTATCAATTTGCAGATAAACACGAAGAACGCATAGTGAATAATCTAATTGCGCATGATTGATAACATAATGACAAATCATAATCAGAGACACATCAAAAGGTTGTACTAATAAATTGAACAAACACCCAAAAGTAATTTAATACCCGTGGTATTTCTCCTACTCATAAGAAACAAGCCTTGCTATTAAATACCACTCCATACTTTAAATGAACTTCAGGTCAGAAATCTGAGCAGTTCTATTCTGCAGTAGTTAATGCAATCTGATACTTGACGAAATATGCATTTAACTGTATGTCGATCATCTCAATAAGGTCGCACTGCAGCAGACAAGCTGCATGATTAAAACTAATCTGGAAATGTTTCCTGATAAAGAAATTCAAAACAGCCTTACCAAAGACAACTATATTGCTTGTAGTATTCAAGATACGTATCTAAGGAAAACATTACGTGTTATTGTTTTTTGTTTTAAATGCGTGTTTCATTGTGTTCTGTAAACGTATTTTGTCCTGTTCGACTGTTATACCCACGTCTGTAACTTGCTCTATAATACATAGTGATATCAAGACTGTTCAAATCTAATGGGAGTCTTAAATTAATTAGGCAACAGTATAGTCTCGGTATGCCAACACCGTATCATGTATATGTCTTACTTGCAGATATCGGTCTGCGCAAATTAGTTCAAATAAAGCGACCACTACCGATAATCCAATTTTATTCTCGCGTTTTTTTCATTCACATGAAGTCTTGATGAAATAAATGTAACAACGCCACTTGTTGGTGCGCTCGTTACACTTGTTTTCTGCTTCTCACAAGTTAAAAGAAGTAAGAACTTAATATATGATTAACTTGAACATATGTTTTATGAAAGTCTCATGGAATCTCTCAAAGTCTCTACAAACCGTCCCAAACGTGAATGGCGATTTCAAACTTCATTTTTTCCCTAGGCATTGGTTCTGTAGATACTAGCAGCTGTAGTGCCTGTCGACCATAGCAAATATGATTTTCAACAGTCTTGATACCTCTGAGATAGAAAAGAACTTAACTAGAATATCCACACTGCTTAAGACAATTGTATTCAATACACATTAGTTCAAGGGCCGCTATACAGCCGTTACTTGTTTTCTCAACCGATACGAACTTAGGGACTTAATTTGGTAAAACAAGGAATGCATTTGTTTGAAATCACGCCTACACATCTTTCAGCACACGGACGAAGGGCGGAAAAATGAACAAACGGCGCGATACCTTAATATGTCCATTCTTTTTAAACGGGTGCAGAAAACCGAAAACGTACTCCTTGAGACATGTAGGTTCGTGATTGAGAGGGTAAAGAGACTGTGTTAAAAACGTTCTCGCCTTTCATCGTTGCGGCTTCGAATCCCACTGGAAGCTTCATTTATTGACAACCTTCTACATCATGCGAGATTATAAGCAGTAATTGCATACACAGTTTATCATGTTGAATGTTATTAAAATATTGAATAACTACGTCACGAAATATAATATTGAATGATATCATATTGAAATGGTGTTTATCCTTGTTCCTTCTACCCAAAATGTATGATCTTTGGGCGGTGACAAAACTGGCTTCTGCCATGTCATTGAGTACTTTCCTTGTGGCTTTCTAGGCTATTGTTTTTTTGTATTTATATATACACGATCATCTTTGTGTTTTACTTATATTGCCTATTAATGCTGCCTTGTTTGTTAGAGAATAGTTCATGGCGGGGATATCTTTATTTACAATGTCCCGTTGTATTGGGATGACAGTAGGGTAAGTGTGAGGTTTGGTGCACCCTAGAACCTGGTTTAAACCCCCAGCGGCCGTTTTTGCCAATGACCGTTCCAAGGCGGTAGCCCTATTGTCAACCCTTTAGTGTTTGTGATGTCTGATTTGAACTTTTATTCAGCTTTAAAGTTGTTCTTTGTTTCTGTGTGTGTTTGTGGGTGACTGTCGTCCTTGAATGTTACTTTTCCTGTTTTATATCTATATTTAACTTAATTGAAATCAAGTTATTACAAGTTAAATTCTTCAGCAAGGTTTTCATTATCATAAACTACGTATATCGTTCTCACAGTTATAACGACGCAACGAAAACCTGTGAGAAAAGAACAACATCAACCTCCTAAAAACTGTTCTGCAACTAGGAATATCACAACCTTTATTTTATGGAGACAACATTAATCAGGACATCTGTCAGACCAAATGATACGACCCTTTAATATAACAACGCATCTGTTTGGTGATTGACCCCTCTACAGTCACCACGCATCATTTTTGTCTTGTGGGATGACCGGACAACCTCTCTGGACTCTATTATATCACCTTCTGAAACTCATAAATTGAAATAGGAAAATGTCGGCTGTTTATCAATCGACTACAGTTATTTTTATTTTGTAATTCAATTTTATGGAGATTTTAACAGTGAGAAAAAAGACAAGAACATGAACGATGAGTTTAATTCTTCCTCTAGCAGTATTTAATTTTTCAAGAAAATTTGAAAAAAAGTACTTTTTGCTACCCCAAAAAACGTTTGGTCACTAGTTTACGCAAGCGTTTCGAACGTTGTTTTGTGTGAGCACATATAGGTATACAGAGGTCAGCTCACTGCGCGATAAATTCTGAAATTAGCTTATAAACGGTAATGAACACAATGTCAATCAGAAGCTACATGTTTATAAATAAATCGGTGAACATGATAGATCTTTTAAATTCTAATTTTATTAATAACATTGGAAAAATCACAATATCGTGTTTTCCCAAAGTCCACATGTTACAAGAAATGTGACGTCATATGGGATTTTAAAAGTTTCACAGGGTTAAATGATGTAAGTGGTTAATGTTTGCCAACTTTATTCTAAATGATGCGTGTGCTTATAAGTGTTTGTTTGTTTTTGGTCGGAGAGCCCTTTAAAAAAAAATTCATATGCTATTATCCCTGTCACAAAATGTCACGGGTAGAGCGTATTTGTTTGGGGCGCTTGTTTCAGCCAAAGGTTTTTTGGACTTTTAAGATAAAATTAATCTACTACCTATATAAGTTATATATCAGTGGAACAGACATTTTTAGTGGTAAATAAAAATACCTTACTTTTCAAAATCGGTTGAGAAATAAAAATTTCATGTGCGAAAGTTGATTTTGATGGGTCATTTTCAATGCCAAATTATGCTGCACGAACAATTCGAAAAATATTTTATTTTAGATTTTTTACTCAAAGATAGTTTTATATTGTTGGATATTAGTACATTAAGACACCCTGAAAGTTTTATAACAAAATATCAAGTTTTACTGAAGTTATTTGATATTTTGTAATTTTCTGCTGTCCTACCAACAAGGAATTTACATAGGAAAAGCCCCATCAAAAATCATTTTGGCTGTAAAATATTTATTTCTAAACTGATTTTCAAAAGTAAAGTAGTTTTATTTACCACTAAAAATGCCAGTTCTAATGATATATAACTGATGTAAGTATTATTTAAATTGCTCGAGTTACTGCAGAAAAACCTTTGGCTGAAACAAGCGCCCCAAACAATAATTCATTGTTAAGTTGAACCAAATTCACAATGTTCATGATATATTCAGGTAACACGGAAAACCGAGCACATTTTAAGTGGCCGCCAGAGGACGTCCTGAAGGGCCGTTTAATAAGTTTATTTTTGTGCTAATGCATGTAAAAGTATGGGTCAATCTCCTTAAAAAGCAAAGTTGTGTAGTTGTCCTTTCGTGTATATTCAAAACTGCAGATTTAGCCACGATTGTCACGGACTGAACGGGGGAAATAATGGTTTGGGCGTAACGTTTGCTATAAAATCCATCGTCTTCTAGTTTTGGCCGGGATTGCTCAATAGTTGCTTTGTTTGGAACAGGAGTTAGACGGCGAAATTCGCAGGCAATATGTTGTCAGTATTTATTTTATTAACTTTATCGTACATTTGTATTCAGTGGGCGCCGCCATCTTGTTTGGCGAGGTTACGACATCCGGTTAGCTTTGATGTTTCTCAAACATTAACTTGAGACTAGTATATGATTTTGAAGTTACTTTATTAGATGCAATTATTGTAATTGATCATTAATTGTAAAAAAATATTAATTTGATAACAGTGGATAATAGGTGCATTAGTTAACGTTGGCGTATAACTCGGTGATTGTAATACACGAATGTTAACAATAGTTAACAATGAGATGAGTGACTAGTATAAATGTTCGACGCGTATACATAGCGTTGTATAATATGGGCATTAGTTGACATACATGTGTGCATGCACAATTCAGTGAGTGTAAAATACGAGGGATTTGATAACGTTGTATATTACATGTATTAGGGGCATTGGTTAACAGCGACGTACATGGCGTATACATGGCGTGGTAGACTATGTATACATTGCCACTCATCATTAGTACAGCTTACATATATTTATTAAATAATGATTTGTTTAAGTAATGATAATTATGCAAGATTGTTATGTTTATCAACCGACATCTAAAACGTATGTATAATTACAGCCTAAGCCATCCAGGGTTGGATATAAGCCATCCAGGGTTGGATATAAGCCTACCGGAGTGGAGCTAAGCTTCAACGCATAACGTTAAGAGCTGTGGAGATGGTCCCAGTACCTGCGCAGCATGGCCAGGTTCTAGTAGCGAAAACCCCCGGGACACGAGGTGGGCCCGTTATCAGCCCTCACTGGAGGAACATCATACACAACCTCAGTGGAGGTTAACAATCATTATATCGCGTCATCAACCCTTATAGAAGGCATTTGATGACAATCACTCATTGGATTCGCACATCATCATCTTCATGAGCTCTCGCGCATCACAGTTATCGCGTTAGATCATAGATCAACATAGTGTCGTATATAATCAGTCGACACATTCAGTATTTGTTACAATACTAAGAACGTCTTAAACGTTCATGAGAACATTCTTTACATATTTCATCTGTGTATTAGCTTGTTTTTTTAGAAAATTGTATATATATTTATCATATTTTAAAAGTTGCATTAAACTTATGTAAATGCATTCACCGTCATTGATTCTTTCCTTAGTTAGCCCCAGCCACTAGGGTCATCTTGCGACAATCCCTACGACCCCGCTCACCCCCGCCCCTCCCGCCTTCCCCACCTAAAATAATGTGGTTATATGGGTTCACATATGACTGACAGTCTGTAAGGTTATTTGGATTATATAGACTCAAACAATATGAACTATGGGTTTATTGATTGGAACAACAAACTCAGATGGAGAGGAGATGGAGATAACTATTCCCATCAGACATGCCTTCTCCAGGGGTTGATCCCAGCTTTTAGGTGCAACATCTTATCCACTGAATTACCGAGGCCTCGGACTCAAATCCATTGCATGTATCATCATTGAGATTAAAAAACCCACAGTATACTTGTTACCGTGCCAGCGCCTTAACCTCAGACCTAAGAAGAAAGCAGTATTGGTAATTGACCATTTACGTGTACCTTGCTAAATACTGTCACACCAGTCTACCCGCTACCATGATTACCCTGAATGTCTAATTACACACAAGTGGTTCTTAGAAAGATCCCGGACTAGACCCCTAATCAAAACAGGTGGTAAAACAATCGTCCCTCAACCTAGACTCAGTCTCGGATCCAGTGACAGCACTAAAGATTAACAGAATACTCTGGTGGTAATTAAGGTCGTCCTTGTTTAGATTACTTCTCCACGAAAGCGGGCATGGCATATAGTGTTACCCTTGTCTGGCCGTCTGATTTCTCATTTAGTAAATCGTACAACTTTCAAATGGCATGGAAAAACATGTTCATACTAAGAAAAGTCGATGAGAATGAGCTTGACCTACTTACATGTACACTATTGATTCTTGTGTATCTGTGACTGACAGCGCTAAGCGGAGTATCCGTGCAAATGGACACATTTTTCAGTTTAATGTTGATGGTTGGTTGAATGGTGTTTACGCCATTTTCAGCGTGGGCTTATGAGATGGACATAGGTCTTCCTTTCTTTTTAAATGACCTGTTTTGTCTAGTTTGTGCAAAATACATTAAGCGGGATCAGTTGGTTATACCTGCTTCAGTATGACCCAAAATACAGCTTTGCTTCGCTACCTCCCTTTCGATTTTTTAATGGTGACGATTTCTCTTCATAGCCTCTATCCGACTTAGTGTTTTTCAAAGGTTTATAGTCTCTATATAGGTCACACTCGTAATCGTGAAGAACGATGGTAGTAAAATATTCATGAATTATTGGTGCATGTATTTGAAATACGGAGACAACTGATTGGTTGAAAAGGTAGAGTAAACACTAATTTAAGATGAAGTTTTGAAATAACAAAAGCATGATGCTTTTTAGCCCGGCCAGCAGAGCTTATGGGATAACGAGTTGTCCGTCGTCCGTCCGTCCATTAACTTTTGCCTTGTGAACACTCTAGCACGTTCATTATTAATCGGATCTTTACCAAGCTTAGCCAGGCCTAGGTCTTTATATCAATGAAAGCTGGGACAAGTTTGAAAACCAGGCAGATCGGATTAGTTTCACCAGAGTATAATGGCCCTTGATTTGCTGGAAAATGCCATATTTTGCCTTGTGAACACTCTAGTACCTTCATTTATTATTTGATCTTTACCAAACATGTACAGATTGTTAATATCAATGAAAGCTCGGACAAGTTCCAAAATCAGTCAAATCGGATCATTAAAACCGGAGTTATGGCCCTTGTTTATTCTAAAACTTGCCCAAATAGAATTTGCTTTTATGGTTATATTCACATGATAATGAATCATCAGAAATACATCAAAACATTCCGTAGGATAATGAATGAGTCACACAAGGATCTCCACTCTCACAATCGAAATTAGACGATCAACATCATTCTCACCAATTCAAACGCTTGCGAAAAGATCACCTCTTGAAATGTTAACTATTCTTGAAACTTATAGTCTTGTGGTGTATTAACTTGTATGTTGTCTTACCGCAGATAAATATGAGTAATGAGGGTTCTAATATTAGTTATTGGGTTTGTTACTGACCCCCTACAGAAATATGTGGGGTCAGTAAGATTTATAGGGGGCGAGGCAATAGCCGAGTCCCCGTATATATCTGACTGACCCCACATATTTCTGTAGGGGTCAGTAACAAACCCAATAACTGATTTATTGCATCGAGCACCTTTTTTTAAGGCAAACACCGATATTTAACCCATTTTAATTGAGCGTCAATGTCATTGAGACGTTCGCGCAATTTGACGTCATGACGTTGACGTTACTTATTATGTTTGTTACTAACGCCTTAAAGAACTATTTGCGAATGATTTAAATTTTGAATCGGAATTGTAGTCCATATTATTTTAGTGGCCCTCTATGAAATCTACTGACCCACTATAGAATAATAGAGGGTCACCATGTGACCGCTCTAATCCAATAAAATTCCTAGAATTTTGTGCGAGATGCAATAAACAGATTTAGGGGTTATTGAGTTTTTTCAAATAAAACCTGGATTCGTAAAAACATATTTTGTTTCTTGATGGACTTAGCGTGTATACTGTTTATCAATGGGATGAATATGCGCTGCTAAAATCAACTACTTACCTAAAATGTATATTGTCTCGTGGTGGATTAGCTTGTATGTTGTATAAAAATACAGATATGAGTAAATTTGATATTATTCATATGTTAAAGCGCATAGTTTTATTCATCTTAGCAATTATTGTGCGTTTTTATTTCAATAGATTATACAGTTTATAGGCATGTGTTATGCTAATATATATAACATGGTTTCAACAAATGTATGTACATATATTGTAAAATCTTTTTTGCTTGAGGACCATATTTCAGACTGATTGTAAGACAAATTTGTGTTATCCTCGATAAATCAAGATAGTATGATACTATAGATTCTTTCATGACTAGTTTAGTGCGCATTCCTACTGAATATGCAACTGAAACACAACCTAATGATGTTACTCTAATTTGGATCAACTAGTACAGGAAGAACTTTATTAATATTTTCATGACCATAGATCAATTATTTACCAAGTTATGAGTTAGGTTAGGATGCCGGTTAAACTTTTATGAAAAAGGGCACAATTCTGCCAAACTGAGTTATTTGGACATGTCAATGGCATTGATTATTTTTATATTTACAGGAAGAACTGTATCACGTTTCATCACGATAATGTCGATATTTTGCTCAAGTTGCGAGCAAGGTTATATTGCAGGTTTAAAAAGGAAAAGGGACATAACTCTGCCAAAATGAAATTCAGACTTTTTGATTCAGATCTATTTAATACGT
Source organism: Cyrtodaria siliqua (assembly GCA_037043455.1). Classification (NCBI taxonomy): domain Eukaryota; kingdom Metazoa; phylum Mollusca; class Bivalvia; order Adapedonta; family Hiatellidae; genus Cyrtodaria; species Cyrtodaria siliqua. Next base: position 68,893 of record JAWPHD010000038.1, read on the forward strand.
GTAACATATTCCTTGGAGTAAGATGAAGATAAAATTGCTATGATGCACCTGAGGCTATGCTGAGCATCCGTTGAAGTGTTTAATAAATAGGCAAGATGTGAGATTTTAAAAAGATTAATAAAATAAGTCAAAACATGACACAAAACGTATATTTATTATTGTAACTGCCTACATAGAGTCATCAAATGATTTGTTTGTCGCTACGGTCTGTGTACAACACCGAACAACCTTTAAAATATCAATTTCCGTAATCCAGTATTTTAATGTTAATGGAAGTTGAGGTGACAACAAGCTGAACGGAAAAGACGATACAGCCTTCATTTGCATATATATGTATTACACTAGGGTATTTTACACTCGCACACTGCAAGTTATGTGATAAAAATAGTTTACAAGGTTCATAATTTACAAGTTTGGGTTGCTCATTAAAGAGGCCGGACAAAGTAATCCCTAAGTGTCTGCCATGCCCACAAAAGTATATATATATTATAGGAAGGTAATTTGTAGTAAATAATGGATATTCTCAGGGTTTAATCAGCTCATTCAACTGAAATAGTGATCATTTGTTTAATAGTAAATACCCATGTCAAACATCAGATATACCAGGGTGAAATATATACATTTACAAGTTCCAAAAAACTAAAGTTGTTTGGTTTACTTTAAATTGGTTCAATGATATTATAGTTGTACAATTATCTGCTTTTAAAGGGACACACAGCAATCTTGAAGTTTGTATAGAGCATTACATTTCGCATCTTGATGTAATAATTCAGTATCCGTTTCACTTTAAACCTGCCCGCATATAATTAAAAAGCATTTTGAGTAATACCAAATGTTTCAATAAATTATTGGTGCAATATTATCAACAGTTTAGTAATATATAACAACAATTTCCTTTTTCTAGTCTAGTAATTAATATTAATGATTGCACAAATGTAGACATGTATGCTCGGTTAGTTCAGCACTTATTCACCTTCTCGAATGGATGTTTTTTTTTTTTTATCGAGTACGAGATAAGCATAACTACTATTTTCACATCACTTTCATTGGCACGGATGACAGAGCTAAAAAGTGGTATTTAATTTATGTTGGAGGAAACCAGCATGCACTGATCCTGATGAAAAGCATGAGCCCCAATTAGTGTTCAGTACAAGAAACATTGTCAGGTCATTTTTCATGTAGATGTAGTTCAAGATAATCCATTCAATTTATTGTTCAACATTTGGCTCCATTACAGTTGTATACCGTTAACGTGTGATCTGTAAAACTGGCACCAACTTGTCTGAAAAATAAAGAAAATGCAAACACTGAGTATTGCACCTTAGGTGTCTGCTGTACACGAAATACTAAAACTTGATCACTGTTAATATTAAATATACACAATATATATTGTATATAGAACTTCTAATCAGTTTCAGTAGGCCAAATAAAACAATACCCGTGTTTACTGTAACATCGTCAATAAAAATGGGTCAGTTATAGTAGATCGACTATTTGTTATCATTTTTTGTTTACTCCATGAGTTGTATTTCGACAACGAGAACATTAAAGGGACACTGTCCGTAACGTTTAGCTTATAAAACACACAATAATTATGTTCGCAAACATTATACACTAAACATTATTGAATATTTACTAATTAAAAGCAAGATTGTTTAACGGAATTCAATCGCGTTACAAACAAAAGTAAATCCGTTTTGTGCGTTTGAACTGACAGCCCAAACTAAAATTACACTTGCAGTAATAATAGTGTGCGTGAGCGTAAAGTGGCCGATCACGCTCCCGACTGAGCTAAGCGGGCTATACATATTTCGCAATACATACTGTGGTGAAAACCTAATGCGCTAATAGAAGTCACGTGATCGCAGAAAAGGTAAATATTTATGGGTCCCACTTTATTTACATATAAGAATTAAAACTTCTTTTTTTTCAAACTCACGAATGTATTCCTACATACTTCTTATGGTCTATCCTCATGTTTTCATGTATACATTTAACTGAATAAAAGTCAGCCAGTTATTTAATTATGCTCAATATCCGCTTACTTACGGACAGTGTCCCTTTAAAAGAAGAAAAAATTCAGTGGCTGCAGATTTAAACATGTTAAAACAAATTGTATTAGTTCTATGTATTGTTTAAGATCATTATCATGCTTTAATACATGTCTCTCAGTTCCACTTTTTAAGATTTATTTAATAATAAATTATTAATTATTGAATAAATCTACTTAAAACACCTGGAAACTTTGCCTTGAAAAGTATAATTTATTCATATTTTTTTGGCGTTGATGTGAACCGTTTCCCCACCATATAAATAAAATCAGCGTACAACAACTGGTACTAACCTCTACGAAATCCATGTTGTTTTTGTGAGCTCCTTCAACCGCACCTCATCCAACCAAGTGTCGCATTTCAGATCAGAATATGTAAGGTGCAGGCATCATGTCTCCCTATGAAAAAAACACAGTGTATAAACGCAAATGCCAATTTTCATCTGGATCTAAACATTTCGTTGAAATTAAATAGATCTTAATAATAATTATGTATTCAATTCTTGTTTCTAATTAGAAAATATGTCCATAGTACACAGATGCCCCACTTTAAGATAAGATAAGATAAGCTTTATTTTGAGTCGGTCAGACATATAGATCTAAACAATACAACATAAGCTCTTGACGAGCTTTTAGCACAGTCAATCACATAAAATAGAACTGAGAGGCAGTGTGTCTTTTTTCTGGACAATCACAATAATAGAAGGTAATTTATAATCAAACGATGCAATTTCCTGTGGTATTTAGCATTTCATTGAACACATTTTTGAACACATTTTTCAGTGGGGTTGTAGAGAAAATATGCGGGAGAAGGGTAGTAGAGAGGGGGAGGGGTAGTGTAGGTGGTGTTGGGGGTGGACATGCGCCGGCTGCCTGTGGGTAAATGTAGAGGGAGAGGCAGGGAAGAGGAAGTAGAGGAATTATGAATTGCTGTGTCCCATGGTCATACAGCAATGCGTGGTTTAACACGGGTCATTATATGCATACAATAGGCCCCTTCAGGTCATGTCAAACAAACAAGAATGATTCTGAGAGAGGAATTATATGAATAATTCAATGAAGTCAAAAACCGTCACGGTTGATCCAGTTCTGTTCACTGTTTACATAGTTTGTCGTCTGAAACAATGTGCTTAGCAAATTCCAAATTGAAAACACTGCAGAAACAAACGGGAAAAAAAAGGAGTTAAACATTTACACAACTGAACTCACGTGTTATTTGTCTGCAGAGTTCTAAGACAGTCAACTGTTTCCTTCATTACGTAAACCTGGGTATATGTCCAATTGTTTATCCCAGCGTGAACACTCTGCATCAGATCCTAGCTATAAAACTCATTTTGTTCAACGTTTACAAACGTGTAAAGACATTCCACGTATTGGTGACGTAATTCAAAACTGACACTTTACAAAATCGTTCACTCTTAAGGTTGCGTACAGCTAAATATAGCCTGGCTGAAGCCCCGCCTTTTGTTGTGTGCGATTCAGTACAGAAGTGAAAGTTCACAGAGTTCACAGAGGTCAGCAGATATAACTTTGAAATTTTCAGGAAGGATAAACTATAGGTAAAATAATCCCCATCAGCTAGGATCATTAAATTAAATAAAAAAATATCTTTTAATGTTTTTGAAAATTTAACATCCATTGAAATTGCATGTCAATATTCAGTGCGGATTCAATAGTGTTTGTAAACACAGACATGTGCAGAGAGGTTGAGCAGAAAAAGTTGTCTTTTTCACACTTTCAAAGGCTTTGTGATGGAAATATCTATGAAATAAGGTAATTTAAAGAAAATCTGGTGTATAATTCTTGAGATATAAGCTGACAGATGCAACAGGAGGTCTATGGGAAAGTATTTAGTTTTCTGCAACCTTAACTGGGTACGCGTAAAATCGATAACTGCGGTCTGAATGGACCTTTTTACAAAAAGAAAATGGCGGCGTTTTGTGATTTTTTTAATAAAATAGTTCGGCAATACTAAAAAAATAATCCATGTCACGGATTATCAAAATGATCATAAAAGCTGAATAATTAGTTCCTGGCATTCCCACCGATTGTTTCATAACGGCTATTGTTTCATTTATTACCTTTATATACTTTAAATCTGACGTTTTGGTAAAAACACACATAATCCTTTTATATTGATATAAAAAGTTATCGACTTCAAAATAAGTATGTTTAAAACATCCTATGTATTGAAAGCTTTCTGTCTCAAGTTATTTTTTGAATATGTACTATAGCTCGTAAATTACACCTGAACATTATGGGCTGGCTATGTTTGATAAAATACTCCTATTTCCTTAATAATTGTTATCTAGGCTATTGAGAATATTTGGATAATGATTCTGAAACATGGCCGAATTAGGGTATCTCACTAAAATGCTTGACTCCAACGTTGATTTCTTATCAATTTCTGGCACTAAATACCACGGTTAATCGAGAATTAGTGTGAAATTTGAAATAGTTTCAAAAGAAGTGATTTACCATCAAGGCCATGGATGCATCTATCTCATTAAGATCCACATCGTCGCCAACAGTCAAATATTTGCCAACGGCAACATTGTAGTCATCGGCCAAGTCAAACTGGTTGAAGCATTTTTAAAATTATTAATTTAAAACCACTCTTCGCTTATTATGTTTGGAGTTGCTTTCTTGTTCGACGTACACGATTTGATATTACTCCAAAATTACTTAGGGTTGTCACATATGTAGCAATATTATCAAGACATTATCTTTTGTAAGTGTTCATTTCTTTAGTGCATATGTCTTTGAAATCAGTTTTTGCAGATTGGAATTCATGTAGATTGCCGTCTGATGTAGCTTGCCCCAAGACACCAGTTTTCATGACTTTTAAGAAGTTTGCATTCGCCATCAAATCATTTGCGTTGTGTAACCAATTTGCTTTTAGTTTTTCGTAAAAGCTTGGTTGAAGCATAGGCATCAAAAAACACGTTTATAAAAGTATGTACTACATGTACATCATTAATACTGAAACTATTGTCATCAATGTTATCATCTATAATTCAATATAACATCTCTAAATACACGCATTAGGTGAGGTCAAGTCATTGGATCTATAAGAAATGTTCACTTGTTTGACGATATGTCGACAATACTTCGTTACATTTGTGAGATTTCTTATAAAAATATACGTTCACTTGTTAGGGCATGCGTTTTAGTTCTTGCCAATGTGTGTTTAAAATTCTAAATTGAAAGCATACATACTTGTTGAAAGCCATTTTTATATAATATAACACGGTATTTACTAGTGGGCATCAGCTTAATAGAAAATGTACATTACTTTGTATGGTCCATTGGTTTCACAGGATATATACTTACTCATTAGAGATGTAGAATATCGCTTTTGCTATAATCATGATCAAGTATGTTGGATATTGCAAGCGAGACAGACAGACGACCGACAAAAGAAGACCAAATGATGTCGTGATATTTGTCAGATAATACAGATATCATTATGCTCAATCTAACTGTAGGAGTGCTTGTAATTAGAAATACAAATCTATTCAAAATGTATTTCGTAGTTTTTCAGACGAAAAAGTCAAAAGTGCAAATTAAAGCTAAATCAAATGAAGGCCGCGTTAATCTTATAATCTACATTATACATCAAAATACCATCAATTACGTTTGCTTGTTACATGCGATATCTAGCAACTTTTTATGACATTAACATGGGTAAATCATATGCCATTACACGATAACATCGTTACTTTCAAAACAAACAAAAAAAAAGGAAGTAGAATTTACAGTACTTTACGAGCTAAACTGATGAGATATAATCTAATTTCTCCAACGATCATTGATACTAAACATATTAAATCAACGCTCTGTCGAGTGTGTAAATATTTAATATCGTATACCAATCTATAGCATGCCGACATGTTTTATAAGGATGACATATGAAATGATATATTGTTTTATTTGGAAAAAATGAATAGCCTGACGGAGATGTCTTTATTTACACTCTGAGTACTTCATACCGTTGTTTTATTCGGATGGCAAACTGATAAGAATGATGTTTGGTGCGCCCTAGAACCTGTTTTAAATGTACGTGCGTGGATCCGTCCGTGGGACATTTGGAACTCTAGATCAATATAACAAAGTTCTCTAGATCAATATAACAAAGTTTGCAGTCTCGTTTTGATGGAGTTCACCAAAAATGTACATTTAACCCGCGATTTTCAATATTTGTCACAAATTTTCTTTAATTGAATTAGCAATGATAATTATGATATACGTATACTAAATGGAACGAGTTTTAACATCTATTGAAGGATTGTGATCATATTTAGCACAGTGATTGCCTGTGATATATAGATTGCAACAACCGGTTTCAAATCCGGGGTCTGATTTACAGGGGTCACGTTCAAAACGTATAATTCGCCAAAATGAGCATTCGCGCTACAGTTGCCAAAGTTATTAATGAAATTACTTTGCATTCTTATTGTTTCCTTGTAGTCTGAACTCAGTGATTGGTAGCAAAGTGCAGATATTTACAATTGTTCTCCATCGACTATCCTCTTGTTATGTCTATATGGCTTACTTCTTGGGACTCTATGATTGCACCTACTGAAACCCCAACTAAGGGAGGTGGGTGCATGAGCTTTCGTCCCTCGGGTTTTCTGGTCGTACCCTAGATTGGTTTTCTCTTTAGCTGCAACTACTATGGTTGTTCAGTACGATTCTGGATATATCCTGAGATGTTTATTATGTTGTATGTGTTTCTTTAATTAGTTTCTCTGGATGTGGACTTTATTGTTAGAGAATTCCTTTGATGGGATGTAGTTTTGTTTACACTGTCTTGTCTATTTGGGCGCTGAAGACAGGATAATAGTGAGGATTGTGCGCATATAAAATCGATTCAAGCTAACCAGCAGGCCTTATTGCCTACTGACCGTTCCAAGTCGGTAATCCTGTCTTCACCACCCTTTCTGTTGTTTTTTGTCTCTTTCATTGTATTATCAAGTCCTTGTTTGCAGTACAGTGCGGACCTACGATGCCATTGCGTTCGGACGCTGTGGTTTCTATAGGACCCTATATCTCATTTGTAATCACCTCAACAACACCATCTTCGGGATGGCAACATTTTTCGTTATATAGTCGCTTTTAATATTGAGTTTTGCTCATCCAAGGGCTAGAGGGCCAGACCTGTTTCAAGAATTTTTTCACTATCGCGCATGAACAATCAATCAACGTAGACCGCAATCGACTCAGTCAATAACACCCATACTATGATAACTTCATAATCTTTGCTCGTAACTCAATTCCATTTTGTCTATTTTTCCGCCCATTTATTTCTCGTTTAGTCCAAACATTTTGTAAGAAACTGGGACCATGGACTTGTATGAAAATTCCACAGTGAAGGTTGCATCTTCATCGCCATTTCAATACCATCGTAGGGATGGTTCACATTTGTTTGTTATTGACACGTTGAATATTCTATTCAATCCGGGGTTACAGGGCGTGAACGGTGGCAAGAAAGTTTCAATTCGTTAGTATTATAGTCAATATTATTTAAAAAATCAAGTATAGTAATTTTTACATATCGTGTATAACGATATCTAGCGGAGCATTTCCGTATTTACGGCTATCACGGTACTTGTCGAGGGAGTAGACAGCTTATTGCGCCAATTTATAATAAAAATAATGTTATTAAGCTGATTATCGTTTCAATCGGAATCTAAATTGGTGGTTATTTACAAGAAAAGAAAGGACACGAAATTAACTTCAAAACATTACCCAGTTGCCGACCTGCAGAATGGCATAATAAACTTGTCTGCCCTGAATGCCCTTTCAACCGTAATTTATTTGCAGGACTAGAAAGTAGTATATTAAAACAGCGTGAAATGAACAGCATATCTGAGTGAACCTGTGGTCTTTTCAGTAATTACTTAATTATTCAGGTGTATTTAATGTGAAAAAGGCAGCTATCCCGATATAAAAATGTCGACATGCGTTAGGCTTCTGATTTGCTTTCCTATTGTGCTCTGTTCCTTTGACTGGCAGTGCATTTCAGTCAAAAGAATAAATAAACGGTTTCGATTTTATTCTGCAAAATGTCTTAATGCTTTATTGTCAATCCATAGACTGTTGCAAACTGAATTTTGTATCATCGTTAAGAGTAAGTATAATCCCGTCAAACAATGAACTCATTGTACTGTCGTAAAATAGAATAGAAGAATGTGTATTTTCCAATCAAGGGCCATCTCAAACATTGAACCGATACAAAAAAAATGAACTCTTTGTTGTGTCCGAAATAAGAAACTCCCTTTTTTTGAAATTCATATAACGCATTTCCGTGGATGCAATGTAAAGCAATATCATAATTGAAAAGCTCGGTTAGTTTAAGTCTGTAAATTAGAAAAAAAAGAAAGTTCAAATGGAATGAAATGTCAATTAGTAGTGTGATGTCTTTCTAAACGATTCGAATTTCTTTCTACATAATATGTTCAACATTATTCCGTATTAGCGTTTAAATGTAACATACAATACATTGTTAGCATAAGTGAACGTATGGTGCGTTTCATTTTTCATTAAGCTTACATTCAAACACACATTCACTATTTAAAAGAGAACGGTTTTAAAATCATGTCTTCTTTGTTAGCGTAATCTTAAATTATTTCATAATTGTGTAATGACATAAAAGGCATCCATTTAATGTCATAGGCCAGTTATTCATACCACTTCAGCACGCAAATGTAATTGTTGACACATTACGATTACATTTAGTATTCTAGTAGCCTTACGATTTATAGATTAGATATAGGCGGATATTTTTTCCAGTCCATTACTTTTGCTAGAGATTGTAACGATATTAAAGGCTTCAATGATCCAAATCAGGTTATTACAACAGCCTAAAACATTTCCGCGACTATGAATACATTTTCATGAAGATGTGATCCATAAACTTAATATTAGTCTTCAAAGTAAACATGTACATGTCACATAACCACATCACACACATGGCACGCACGCACACACGCCTATTCATCCATAAAGACATACAAACACCATCCATCCATTCTTTATTATATAAAATTTCTCTTGTGGCGAGAATGCTGCCGTGTAAGCACGACGTCAACATTAACGTAACGTCATTATGTTGATGTTAAATCGGTATTCGTTAAGGAAAAAGCAAATAAATCGGTCACCGCTATTGGATCTGCCCTTGATTTTGAAAGCTGCCATCGATCTAGGACCGACCATCGTTCTGAGTTTTACTTCCATCCGTCCGTCCGTCCATCCATCCACCTGCCTGCCCACCAGCCCACCTACCCTCCCGCCAGAAAGAATTGACCGACAGAATCGACCGACCCTGCTTACATTCCTACATACATACCTACATACATACACACATAAACTCATACACTCATACACGCATACACACATACGCACATACACACACTGCCTACATTCCTACATACATACATAATACATACACTCATACACACATACACACATACACACGCACATACGCACATACATACACACATACACACATACACAAATACATACATACATGCATGCATGCATGCATGCAAACATACATACATACATACATACATACACGCACGCACGCACCCACGCACGCACGCTGTGATGTTAATTGCTAGTAGTTATAGAATACAATGTACAGAGATGTACAACCTACACATATAAGGGCATTTGATTAACATAATGAGAAAAGTAAAGTAAGCCAAATAAAAATATCGATGTACTCCTACAATGAGATATACGTGTAAAGTTTCATATTCGACAAACGTATATATATTCGTGAAACAAGCTTCACGGTTTATATAAGCAGACTCAAAGTTATTCTCCCTTGTTGTTGCGAAATGGTAAAAAAGAGTTGAGTCACCGTATTAAATATGTGTTTAGATTTTTCCCTTTCCATACACGGAAAAAATAACATAGTTTTAATTAATATATAGTATCACCCAGTTTCCGGAATCAATATTTTTAGGTTCACCTCGTGGCCGAGTGTGCCATGGCGTCTGCTATTGGACGTGACGCTGTGTCGAGGTAGATGTCCTAGGGCTGCGGGTTCGAATCCGTTGGTAAGTGGTTGGCACATATTTGTCTCTAGAGGTAGGGCACTGTTCCAGAGTTCTCAGTAAATTTCTCCTATCTCTGAGGCGGCTTTAATTAAACTAAGCTGATGTGCTTAGGAGCTGTTATATAATAATTCGTTTAACTCTATGATGGTGGTGGTGGAGGTGGGGGCGATCAGCACGAATAACATTCACAGACGTGTTGTGATAATGTAAATAATGCTGAAAATAGTTTGTCTTACATTAGAGAAATATTTTACAATCCTTCACCACAACCAATTCGACGATTTTTATAACAAAAGGAGTGTATTTTGAAAGTATACTTTAAACAAATTGAGTTAATCGGACTACATTTGCTTCGTTAAATCTGTACTGGAAAGTGAACTGAAGTTTTTGAACACAATACAACGATAATTAGCGGGACCTCTAATTATTTTGTGAAATGGCGAATAATGACTTAAAAAAGAGGTTGAAATGTATATATATATAATTATATACACGAGCATCTTTGTGTTTTACTTATATTGCCTATTAATGCGGCATTGTTGGTTAGAGAATAGTTCATGGCGGGGATTTCTTTATTTACGATATGGTAAGTGTGAGGTTTGGTGCAACCTAGAACCTGGTTTAAATCCCCAGCGGCCTTTTTTGCCACTGACCGTTCCAAGGCGGTAGCCCTATTGTCAACCTGTTTGTGTTTGTGATGTCTTATTTGGCCTTTTATTCATCTTTAAAATTGTTCTTTGTTTCGCAGTAGTGTGTTTGTGGTTGACAGTCGTCCTTAAATGCTACTTTACCTGTTCGTTTTTTTTATATCTATATTTGATCATGTGCGTACTAGTTGATCATAATTGACATTTGAGGACGAACTAACAATTGCTGAACAATATATTTAACAATACTGTACCTTGGTTCTGCTTATACAACAAATAATGCAAAATTCATATGATTTATGGTACTGAAAGGCAAGGATAATTGACACTTAAATTACATTCATTATTCTTACAAAGTAAACGTTGCCGCGTCTTATGTGTTGACTACTGTTTTGGGTGCACTGTGTTTTGTACGACGTTTTATTAAATAATCTAATGAATTTCAGGTTTGAAAGTCGATTATCTTCCGGTATCTTGCCTCACTTTATAAATACTGAAACACAATCACTTGGAACAATGAACACAATCAAGAAGGAAAAGTCTAATTTTTATTGAGTGTGTTCATGAGAGGTAATAGAAGTAGAAACACCTCACACACACTCAAGCACCCTTCAGCGGTATTCTACTACAAAATCACAAATATTGGACTTGATGATCCCAAAGGACACAGTAAGTAATAACGCTACTGATTTGTAACCGGGACGACATTTTACAGCCGCTACGCAGCACTAAACAATCGCTAGTGTGAATGTCAATAAATACTGAAAAGGAGATCCCTTGAAAGCAACAAACACAAACAAGAGAGAAATGGTAATCCTAACCAAATAATCCATAATTATGTGTACGCTTCTGAGGTGTGTGTGCGTGTGAGCGTGCGTGCGTGTGAATGTGTGTGGTTGTGTAGGAGGGTGGGGTGAATACCTACCTTTACCTACATGTTGCTAGACTGCAATGGAAAATATGTTTGTGTGTTATCAAATGTACAACGTAATTACAGAGCTGTTTATTTAGTACGATACATCTATAACTAATAAATATTGAATAGTGGTCTCTTTGAAGCAACAAACACAAACAAGAGATAAAAGTAGCAGACTCGGTTTTATTAAGTATGTTCAAGAGAGGTAATGTAGTGTGAAACCCCTTTCACGACTCCTAGCACCGGCTTAAGCCATATTTTTCTTTAAAGTCACAAAGATGTGGCTTGATGATCACAAAGGACCAGTAAGTAATAACACTACTGATTTGTAGCCGGGCGACTTTTTACAGCCGCCACACAGCAAGTGTGAATGTCCATAAATACTGAAAAGTGGATCCCTTGGAAGCAACAAACACAAACAAGAGATAAAAGTAGCAGAGTCGGTTTTATTGAGTCTATTCATTAGAGGTAATGTAGTGTGCTAAGTTTATATAAAATATTATTTTAATATGTTTAACTTTTACCTGTATATATTCCGTATTATGCGAGGCATCAACTCATGATACATACAAATAAATTATCTTAAATGAGTGCATGTTTAATATTGAATTTATTAAACGAGATGGATAAACGTTTTTCATGTGAGGCTGTACCGAGCTCCGTATCAAATAAATCCAACGAATTTAATAAATTCAATATTAAAAAGGCACGAATGTGAGATTCTGTGTAAATTACATAACTCCAAATAAGCCTCACAATGAACACTAATTATTGTAGCTGTCTATATATAAGGGTAGATAGATAGATTTATTTCAGTATACACATAACATAGCATGGTATAAAATCACATCTGTATAAGTCCGTGGCATGCTAATCAAATACTAAGGATAACACAAACAAGTTAATTTGAATTCTCTTATTTCCATTGTCTCGGTGTCGTATGATGACGTCATATATTTGAATGATGACGTCGTATGTTGAATCGGTCAACATACGACACCAAACAATGTCCGTAACCCAGTATTTTAAACGGTTACGGAAATCGGCGAATCAATTCCGATGCACACAGAGCAAAACAGAAAAGTCCGAACGAGCAATCGGCCTTCGTTTACAAATGTATTATACTATTGTAATTCGATAAATGTATGTAGATATAAAAGTCAAACAGGAAATGTAGCATTAAAGGACCACAGTCAACAAAACACGCATTGAAACAAACAAGCAAGAATTACAAAGATTAATAAAAGAAAACGTATATGATATCATAAATATAAAATGGTAATCATTCTTTATTATACTCTTGCCTTATTCTCTCTCTACTCTTCATGTTTGTATAATATATGAATTAATACCCTTATAATGTTACATGTATGTAAATATAAAACAATATAGACTTGGTTTCAACCGTTTGTCAGCATATCTTGTTTTTCCAACCGCTGTAAGGCTACTAGCCGAATGACACATTAACAATTAATCACCCGAATATATTATTTCATTCTTTGTTCCAAGTTGAAAAGAGAAGTATTTTAATAGCGTTATTCGTATAAGTCATTTTATTGCGTGGTCTGTTTATATTTCTATGTCTAGATTATTCATTGACTAAAAAAGCCCATTGCCCTTCACCGTGTATAGCATTTAATAATGTTACATCTTCAATATAATCTGATAGCTGAATCGTTTTTGAAAAGGTTTGCAAATTTTCGAGAATTTATCTTTTTTAACCTAATTTAGGTAATTTCGATTGTTAAAGTGGCACATCTGTTCATGGCATGGGCATTGTGATGAATATCTGGATAAAGATACACGCAGCAGTCATGATTTGATTTTTAAAAACTCGCTGTGTGTACCGATTGTCTTGTTTATATAACTTTCACGTTTGAAAACCCTTAATACAAATTAAGCAAATAATTAATTGCCCCTGCCTATGTCTGATTTGCGCTATATATTCCATCATTAATATACAAAAAGGCTAAAATAACAAATTACATTTTAAAACCCCCAACCGTGTTACCTTTTGTTAAAATGTCTGCAAACAGATTTAAGGGGAACATGGGTCGTGCATTTATCAATGTAGGTGCTAATGTTAATTCTTACTTACTACTTTAACATGTTTAAGGTTGCCATGTTTAAAATTATGATCTGAAAATCGTGTATGCTAAAGTTATATTTTAAATCAAAGGACTAAAGGCTCTGAGAGTCGCTTTGCTCTGACGTATTGCATTTGGTGACTTGGTTACAAAAGTGATCTGACATAGGCCAATAGTGATTTTCCCGACTTTTATCGATATAAAGGTGCTAAGAAAGTTTACTTTAGATTTGTTGAAAAATGTGACCTTCAACGCGCTCACAAGAAAACTATTGAGTACTGTAGTGCTTTGGTGTTAGAAAAGACGAATTACACAATTATAGTACATGCATGGACATATAACTTAACCTACCCCAGAAAATACACCTAAAATAAACCATGGGAGCAAGATTCAATAGAATGATGCTGTAAAATCAAACTTGAATATGCATCATTCCGTTATATCATAGTACAAGAACAGATTGACTTAGACAATGATTCATATTTCAGATGATGACATTTCTTAGCAGTGAGAATCTTAGATATTATGTCATAATATTCTATATCTACAATAGAGCTCTGATTCCTTATCTTTGAAATATATGTAGCGTATGCGGCACCACTTCAGTTAGCATTTTCCGGTGAGGTTTCTGAAGACATAACGCAAAATGATATATAGGGTCCTATAGAAACCACAGCGTCCGAACGCAATGACTTGAAACTACAATGTAAGAGACAAAAAACAACAGAAAGGGTGGTGAAGACAGGGTTACCGACTTGGAACGGTCAGTAGGCAGTAAGGCCTACTGGTTAGCTTAAATCGATTTTATAGGAGCACAATCCTCGCTATTATCCTGTCTTCAGCGCCCAAATAGACAAGACAGTGTAAACAAAACTACATCCCATCAAAAGGAATTCTCTAACAATAAAGTCCACATCCAGAGAAACTAACTAAAGAAACACATACAAAATAATAAACATCTCAGGATACCTGCATAATCAACTTCCGCTTTTCAGTTGACTAAACGTCAAATACGACATGTTCATGCATCTCCACTTTCAAAGTATATGAAATAACACCGATATATTCGTTAAATCAAAACATGTCAGTTTTAAAACTAGCTGATGTTGTATTTTTGTGTTTTTGACGTCATATGCCTTTGTACTCTTTTTTGTCTCTCCCACGACAGTGGGTAGCGAGACATAGCAGTCACTTTTCCGGCGGCGGTGGCGGCGGCATTGTATTGTTGGCATTAGGTGATAATCGTTGAACGACAAAAAATACCAAGGTCAAGGTCATATTTTGAGTTATTTTCCCCAAACTTAACCTTGGTTAGGTAACTTAACCTCAGTCAACTTTATGTGTTTGCCTCACTTTATGTCTTTGATACTTGGTCATATGTATTGTTGGCCTTGGTGGACATAGCTGAACTACAAACAATACCAGGTCAAGGTCATGTTATGCGTTATTATCCCTAAACATCAGTTTCGTTAGGTAAGTTAACCTCAGTTAACTTTTTCTGATAACTTTAATTTCTTTTGTTTGATACTTCGTCATATGTATTGTTGGCATTGGTGGACATAACTGAAAGACAAACATTACAAAGGTCAAGGTCATATTTTGCATTATTTTCCCCAAACTTAACCTTGGTTAGGTAACTTAACCTCAGCTAACTTTATGTGATTGCCTTACTTTATGTCTTTGATACTTGGTCATATGTATTGTTGGCATTAGTGGACATCGCTGAACGACAAAAAATACCAAGGTCAATGTCATGCTTTGCGTTATTTACACTAAACATCAGTTTGGTTAAGTAAGTTAACCTCAGTTAACTTTTTCTTATAACTTTAATTTCTTTGTTTGATACTTGGTCATATGCATTGCTGGCATTAGTGGACATCACTGAACGACAAAAATTACCAAGGTCAAGATCATATTTTGTATTATTTTCCCAAAACTTTACCTGGGTTAGGTAACTTAACCTCAATTAACTTTATGTGATTGTCTCACTTTATGTCTTTGATACTTGATCATATGTATTGCTGGTATTGTTGGACATTGCTGGGCGACAAAAAATACCAAGGTCAAAGGTCATAGTTTGCATTATTTTCCCCAAACTTAACCTTAGTTAGGTAACTTAAACTTGGTTAGGTAACTTAACCTCAGTTAACTTTATGTGATTGCCTCACTTTATGTCCTTGATACTTGGTCATATGTATTGTTGGCATTGGTGGACATCGCTAAACGACAAAAAATGCCAAGATCACGGTTATATTTTGCGTTATTTTCCTAAAACTACACCCTGGTTAAACCACTTAACCTCAGTAACGTAACTTCTTATGATTACCTTGCTTTTATTTGTTTGATACTTGGTCATTTGAAGTGTTGTCTTTGTTGGACATCATTTAAGCACAAATTTAATAAAATATTTCATACGCCGTTTGTCGCGGTGGGCGAGACACCCTCAGACCGAGGTTTTGTTACTATTGCCATTCATGTTTGTCCTTTTGCGTGTTTTTGGGTTTACTGAGTTCTGTGTAAGCTGAATTTACTGTTCGACTTTTATACTTATTTCTTTTATTCTGTTTCAACGATACATAAATGACTATTTCCCTTAATACATACGGATGGCTGGACGCCTGAGCGATGAATCAACACCTAAACATATACCGAGCAAAATAAATGTAGCACATAAATTGCATGTCAATTCCATAAACGATATACAAAGCCGTGTATGTTTGGGTTCAATAGTAAAGTGACATAGATATGTCCAATAATAATGCTACAAGTCATTTGTAAACAAAGTCGGTGATAATAAATAAAACCAATATATTGGAAACATACTGTTATAGGTTATCGACAATCATGCTTATTTCAATGAAAAGGGAGGTAATTTAAAATAACGAAATTTGGAATGTTTTTGTTTGATAATAACCTTCTCTTTTGATCACATTTAAGCTTTTTTTACACAATGACAGAATGGGCAATTCTAGTCCATGCCAAATAATAAATTTGTTCAAAGCAATACGTTTGTATAATGAAATAATTTGTTTTTAATATATTGGAGGTAATTCTGATACTAAGGCTTAGAAAATAATAAAACAACACACTATTTAGTAAGTCTCATCCTTACATAGCATTTTAATAGCTTCAAACAAATATATAAATGTCCCTTAAAAGTCGTGCTAAACTTTTTTTCCTCAGTATATTATACACATTTTGAAATGTGTCACTTAACATGCAGTTTTAGCTTTATGTTTTAACTGATGTTTATGACATTCATATTAACATATCAAGGCAATATGAACAAAAGTAGGTATCGAACAGAACACAGTCAATTACAAATTACATCAAAACCAAAAGACAATTACCAGGTTATTAAGCAAGGCATGTACAATCACAAACACGAACGGGTTGACAGGGCTACCGCCTTGTAACGGTCAGTGGCAAACAAGCCGCGAGGGGTGGGTGGGTGGGTGAGGGGGTGGGGGTTGGTTAATCAAGGTTCCACGGTAAAACAAAACTCACTCTTACCCTATTGTCATTCAAATCAAACGGGACAGAGCAAATAAAGATATCACCGAAATATTATATTCTCAAACAAACAGGCAACATTAATAGACAATATACGCTTATCACATAGCATGGCTTCTGTGAGTGTAATAAGGCCATGAATTATTTCTTCATCTGTAAAGTTGTTGTTTGTTTCTGTGTGTGTTTATGGTTGACTGTCGTCCATGAATTCTCATTTTCATGTTCGATTTTTAGCTCTACTGGCCAAAGTCAGTGTCGCAAGATGACCCTAGTGCTTGGGACTAACTCAGGAAAGAATCAATGACGGTGACTGCATTTAAATAAGTTTAATGTAACTTTTAAAATATGTTAAATATATACAATTATCAAGAAAAACAAGCAAATACACAGATGAAATATGAAAAAAGACTGTTTTCATGAACATTTAAGACGTTCGTAGTATTATCACAAATACTGAATGTGTCGACTGACTATATATCACACTAAAGTGTTGTTGCAGTTACAAAAATGTTGATGATCACAAACGTTACAAAGAATGATGCACGAGAGCTTATGCATATGATGCGCGACTCCAATGCTCGGTAATGGTCATCAAAAGCCTTCTATAAGGGTTGATGACTCAATGAATATGATGACGCGATGATTAACCTCCACCGAGGTTGTGGGGTGACGTTCCTCCAGTGAGGTCTGAATGACGGGCCCTCCACGTGTCCCGGGGGTTGTTGCTCCTAAGAGAACCTGACCATGTTGTCCAGGTACGGGGACCGTCTCCACCGCTCGTTACGTTATACGTTGATTCCCGTTGAATCACCTAGAGGGCCTACACACCTTAAAGGCTTAGCTCCACTACGGGAGGCTTAGGCACATATTGCCTGTGAATTTCACCCTTTCCAACTTCTGCTCCAAACAAAGCAACTTTCAGTCAATCCCCGCCATGACTGGAAAACAATGCACTTTATAGCAAACGTTCCGCTCAAACCATTATTTCCCACGTTCATTCCGTGATACACGTGACTAAATGCGCAGTATTAAAATCTACACGAAAAAACCCTTGAACAAGTTTGCCCTTTAGAGAGATAGATTGTAAAATGCCTATACTTTTACATGCATTAACGCACATATAAACTTATTGAACCGCACTGCCGTACTCCCTCTACCGGTGCTATAAAATTGCTCGCTTTTCCGTGGGACATGAATATATCATGCAACTGGTGAATTTGTTTCACCTGAACAATGGATTAGCATGTGACTGACAGATGTCGCCAAGTGTTTACAAGAGCTATGTACGACCAATACGCTCTACTGGAGATTATTTTTCTGACAGCAAGTGTATACGCTTTATGAAAACGATAGAGCCTCTATTATTAATCGGATCTTTATTAAACATTGCAAGTGTCTTTATATCAATGAAAGCTCGGATAAAATGCCATAAATGAACACTCTAGCACCTTTATTTATTAGTTGATACTAGTATAGATACTGAGGGTACCAGGACAGTTTCCTCCCTCGCGACACACAATCAGCAGTTATTAGTTGTCTCCAGTTGCCCTTAACACAAAGATGCAAACGCTAAATGGCGGTGGCATACTTGCTACCAGATCCCTCACAATTATACAAACTGTTTGATTGCCCTCCGCTTAGGAAGAACTTTACCGAAACCCCCAGTATCTATTAATTTAGTATGAATAATATCCCACCGTTTCCTTTTTGCAAATAACTAATAACATTACAAATCATTAAGCAAAGTCAGACGGAACCGGACAGTAGTCTTCATCATCGCTGTGCATATCACTTTTTACTATGGAGTTTTTTATTTTCCTACACTTTGCTATTTTGTATTTCAGTTCAAGAAGCTCTTCTCTGTTTCTATCCAGCTCACGTTTATAATTATCCATTTCAACCAGCAATAGTCTTCGCTTATTAACCTTGCTTTTTTCAGTGTCCATAAAATCATCACGAACTTCTTCGAATTCTACTTGGAGTTGCTTACCTTTTATCAATTCTCTTCTATATTTATCTTTTAAATTGTTAAGGTTTCTGCAAACCTTTTTTAACCTTTCTTGTTCCATCATATATAATAATACTATATATAATTATTTTTAAACCCTTATTTGATGTCTTGAATGTCCTTGAATGCTACCCAACTATTGAAATCCTCATTGTAACCCTTCCATTTAATCAATGCTTGTTTCTTTTTGTAATCACGTCGTATTACTTTTTCAATCCAGAATATTTCTTGCTTTGCTTTTATCATTTCTAATTCATAAAAGCTTTCATCAATGTTTTGGTTGTTTAAATCTTTTATGTTGTATGTCACAGGATTTGTATATTAAATTTCATCTCAAACATTCTTTTATATTTGCTGATTCTAACAGTATCCCCTATTTTAAACTTTGGCTTAATTTGATTACTTTTTATTTTTCCATACAAGTTGAAATACACAATTCCTTTATTCTTTTCATCACTTGCTTCAGGCGGCGTCATTTTAAAACTCCGATGTTTTGTATTATTATACTTATCAACCATCATCTGTAGCACTTCTAAATATGTATTTGTATTGTTAGCTGTAAACTATTTCCACATCTTTTCTTTTAATGTCCGGTTAAATCGTTCAATTACTACAGCTTTTCCGAAATTAAAAGTGTGATACATTTTGATATTATTATTATCAAGGAATTGTTTAAACACCTTGTTATAAAATTCCACACCTTGATCAACCCACAACAATTTACACTGTCTTTCTGTACTTATTATCTGTTGAAACGCTTTGGTAATTTTTAAACAAGTTTTATTTGGAACTGGTACAACCCAAGCAAATTTACAAAATACATCAATAACAGTAAGCAAATATTTAATACCTTTATTATACTTTAAAAAGGATTGCATATCAAGTCAGCAGACCATATTTTATCAATTTCATTTAACAAACACACGGCGTTGAGTGAACTTTCTTCGTATAGGTTTATGAAGTTCATCTGCTAACTTGTCAGTCCATTTCAACGCCTTTTCTCGTTTTTTGATGCTCCAAGATCAAGTTTATATTTTGTACTAATAACTGGTTTTACTATCAAATTCATAGCAATATTTTCTCCAATAGTTTTAGACTTATTAGATTTCAAACCAGCAAGCATGTTTTTATCACACATTGATTTATTACTAGGATTTTCGTCATAACAATAATCATGCTCTTTGCAAACAGCGTCTAACTCATTTACCGGTTCTCCGCTATCAAGTGGATTACCAGGACCATAATATGTATAACCAGAAATTGTTAAACCCTTTTTAGGCAACATAGGAAGTAGAGCTTTAGGAATATCAATATTTACACCTTGTGTACTTTTAACAAACTGTGTTTTAGTAATATCACAAGATGCACAAGTTGTTTTTAACATTCTTCTACCATGTTTTGCCAATATGTACTGAGGATTAACATTTTCAGTAACCATTTTTTCTTTTATACAATAACTCATATATAATATGATTAGACTAAACTTTGTTTACAAAATATGATTTTATAATGTTTTCATTTTCTATTCGTTTGTATGGTTTTAATATTTTATAAAGAATATCATACATACTCTTTCCTTCTTGCAACTTTTTAATGAAGAATAGAAGACATATCCACATAGGACACTTGTTTTATCTTGATACTGAATAGTGTTCTATGTTATATTAGGTATGTACGCTAAAACCTCTTTTGGTGGGCTCAGACCAAACGGATCGAAGTAATAATTATCATAGTAACAAGTCCAGTGTGTACCAGGTCCAGTATGATCATCAAGATTAATAATACCAGATTTTTGTTTATTTTGTTTTACTGGTAATTAGTTTGTGCTGTACACCTCACTGAATTTCTGTATACCTAACTGCTTAACCCATTTCATTATATCTAAGTTAGAGATAGGTTCATTTTTTTACAAATGGGATACTTCTATATGGTCTAATTTGTGAGTCTACTTGTAAACCTTTTCCACGATCAACTCTCATACGTTTTTCTTTTTTTATCTACTTGTAAACATTTTCCAGTTAAACCACTAATAAGAGATCCAGTCAATGAAATGCCTAATGATGCAAGAAGTCCGAGAAATCCCGCGTCTTGTTGTTGTTGCCTTGTCAGTTTAAAAGGGCAGCAACCTTTGGACTTTATTATCTTGTTTCTTTGTGCAAGTGCTAATTTATTTGATCCAAGAAGTGCTTGTTTTTAGTCACTAGGAATAGTTATCATCCCATTTCCAAATAGTTTGCCAATTCCAGTACTTGCTAGGCCACTTGGTGCTCCTGTTGCTAGTGGTGCTAATACTTTCAGAGCGAGTCTAGCAACTGTTGGTAATATTGTTTTAGTCAACAGACCAGCTAATGCTCCCAAAAAGCCACCATTTTTAGACTGAGATTTCATTTGTGATTTTGATATATTTATGTCTAATCCCTGTCCAACAGATTTAGCTGTGTTAATATTGTTAATCTGAGTAGCTGTCAGAAGCAAAGGAAAGTCTCCAGTTAGTTCTTTATTCTTTAGCCTGAGCGTTAATTCACTTTTCATATTCTTTTGTTAAACGTCTCTTTTGCCCCTCTGTCAAATCTATCGAATACTTTACGTAAGTCATATATACTATAAATTAGATTAAACAATAACTAGTTCATTTTTAACAGCATCAATAACAACATTTTCCTTGTATAAGACTAAAGCATAAACTTTATATCTAGCTTTAGGTATGTTGAATAGTTTATATCTCAAACTTAGTTGTTTTGGATCAACACTAACTTCATTAACTGTGTAACTTAAATCGAAATATATCATTCCGAAGAGATTTTTAAAATTACTCACATTGAGTAAAGTTCCAGTGTTTTTATCATTTTGCTTTCAAGAATAATTAATAACATCTCTGAATATTCTTATGATATTAGCATGACTATATTCGGTTTCTGGATAATAATCTCCATTTCCAACTTTCAATCTTGCTGATTGTGAATAGCAATTATTATTATCAGCATTTACTTTAAAAGTATCCAAAAGATGAGGATTTTGTGTTTGAGAAGAACTCTTGTCTGACCTTTGCAGATAAACAAAAACATGGTTTGGACTTTTAACTCCAGCCGTTATTTTAAATACGAATTCAGTTAGTTGAGAACTTCCACTTTCTTGTATCATTTCACGAAGGTAAGTCCATCTTGTTGTTGTCCTGTGATTTGTCATTACGTACTTAAACCATCTGAGTTAAATATCATTCTAGGTATCCACAAAACTAATTTATTAATAACTACTCGGCCATCATCACCACTTGATTTGAAAATTAGAACATTATCATCTGCCTGTTGCAAGCTAATTTGAATCTGACTAGGAGGAAGCATGTTTGTTTCCAAACCTTCAAAGAAGGAATATTTATTTAATGGATTTATAGAGTCAATTTTTGATTAGTTATGATTAAAGCATGACGAGCAGTAAATCCTACGTTATAACCAGCTTGATCATCTCGAAATTCTGCAGCAGTCGTATTGTTTAAATAAAGGTATTCCTTTGTTCCGGTTGTCTTTGCATAATCGTCAGAAATTTCAAGCAAGTTTTTGACATTAACAAATCTGTGAAGATTATTTCCATCGTAAACTATTTTTCCATTTTGCTTTACTTGCATTTGATCAATCAGTGAAGCTGCATCGTTAATTAAAGCAATGTTGTCATATATAACTTATATTACATTAATTCTTTTAAAACAAATCAAAATGATGTGTGGACTTCCATTAAGATTAATAATTTTACCGGAGAAATAGGTTATGTAAATATTAATACTGTTAGTGATCGTTTTGTTTACTTCACAGAACCCGACTCTTATCGGTTCATCTTTGAAAGGATATGATCTTGTAAGGTCAGCCGTATTTATTTCATAAATAACATCCCCGTATGATCCATCAACAACAGAATTACTTATCAAATCAAAGTGGATATATAATGTATCGGTAGAATTTGTTATGTTTGGCGTTACAGTTCCAAATTTAGTTTCTCTAATAACTGCGTCTTTGTCAAACCCAATTAAGGTGTGAAAGTTTGTTTCTCTTAAATCAAGCACGAAATTATTATGAATGGTAACTAAACATTTGAAACTTGATTAATCAAATTCAATTCTTATCTAGACAGGCGAGTCATCAGTTAAATCGCCATTTACACTCGAAGTTTCTTTTATGTAATTATCGATATCAGCATAACTGTAATTTCCATTTGTAAAACTAATAGTTTTCCAATCTGTTCCATTGTGATACCTTATCACTTTGTTATTAAAATCTTTACTAATATTATACCACGAGTAAGTCATGGAATTAATCTTATCGAGTCCAATGCCATACTGTTTGTTCTTGCCTAATACTAATGGTCTGTCAAATACAGTTGTAAAATTACTTGGTGTATTTGAGCTATTAATTGTTGAAGCTTTTTCTGATGATAATACAATTTTTTGTTCCATTTAATATAGGCTTTAGCTACTTAAGTTCCATTATACATATAAGCAGGCAATATTGATTGTCACCTTTGTAAAACATTTTAAAACTAGTTTTTTCAAAATTGAAAACTTGAGTAGTGTCCTTTCGTATGATTGGGTAATAAATAAAAAGTAAGTTTTTCTCAAAATGTAATTCGTATTTTTTTTAGTATTCGTTTTTCACCTTCTATTTTTGGATTAAACAACTTATGATGATTGGTGAAAACAAAATAAAGTACATCTGCTCCTTTATAAGTAAAATCTATTTCAAATACATAACGTCCGGCTTTAACAATTTGTTGAACGTTTGGTTCTGCTGTAACATATTCTCCACTTTTTATAAATGGATTGGTAACAAGAATAAACGCCTCGAGAAAACTCTTACGTTTGGTTCTTTCAAGTGGTTTTCTTGTCGGGTACGATGCATAACCAACGTCATCTTTTATAATACTTATTCCGTTTTTTGTATATTCAAAAAGTAGAATCCGACTTAAATAGTCTACTTTTATTTTCAACTCATCAATTATAACAAGAACTGCTTTGTTGCGATTGGCAGACTTTTGATTATACTCTTTAAGAGAAGTTATTTTGCCATCAAAAGCTTTGCTTCTTTCATCCTGGGCAGCTTTCAATTGCTTCGAAACACCATTAATAGCAGTCTCAAGTTTATCAGTGTCAACCAGTTGGCTCAGAGCAGTCTCCAGCGTCTTGCTGCCAACCATGTTCTTTTTCGATATCTTCAAACTCTTTGCTGATATCAGCAACGTTAGTATTTATCTGTTCGTTTGATATTTTAATTTGAGTTATTTCGGTAGCAAAAGCAGTTCTTATTTGTTTTGAAGCATCAGCAATAGCAGTTTCTAGTTCATTATTAGCAACCATTTGTTTATTGATTTTACTTAATTCGCTCATTAATACTTTCACCACCAACTTGTATTTTTTCGCCTAACATTTTATAGAGATCACTCTCTTCCAATCCATCTTCTTTCCTTTCTAACTCTTTTAAAGCATCACCCAAAAGTTTTATTTAATCTTTTAAACCGTTTTGAATTTCGATCATTTTCTCACGGTTTGCTTGTAACGTTGTTTTTATTTGGCTTAATTTATCATCAACACCTTTTGTTAAATCTTTAATTGATCATGTCTGGCATTTTATCAATATTATAATCACGTATGATCTTTGCTACTCTTCTCAAAGTAAATTCCTTTTTGCTGCATCATCTGATTTTTCTGAATTACCTACATTGGTAATTTTATTATTATCAATATTAAGATTACTTCTTAAAACATTTTCCTGGTTTTTACCCTTGTGAAGGTAATTAACCAGATGTTTTTGTTTTACATACTCAGACAGCACAATATCAAAATTTGTAATATTAACACTGCCAGTAGTAACTTCCTCGCCAAGATCATTAAAAAGCCCCATTATATATAATATGATTAGATTAAATTTTACCGATGAAGTTTCTTTTGACCAACTTTCTATGGCGGCTACAAACAGAGATCTTCGATCTCTGTTATAAATCTACGCTTTGCTAACTTCCTCGGGCGATCCAGATACAGAAAATCATACTGTTTGTCAGTTGCTTTTTTGTAATGATCTTTTCTTACGTCCTCTTCTCTAGAAAGCATGTTTATTTCATTTATACTTGGAGTTGCGAAGAAGATGTAATGAGAGCAATTCAACCGAATGTCTCTGGGAGTTTTGTAATAAGATTGAGATAAATAAAGTACGCAACAATGTGTGTGTCTTCCCTGGTTGAAATAAGTAATAATGTCGTTTTGGTTGCGATCACAAACATAATCATCAAAAATAGCTATCTTTTGAGTATCAGAATCAAAATCATTCACAGCCATAACTTGATCATTTGAGCATTCTAGTATGTCTTCAACCGGAATTTTATTC
Organism: Cyrtodaria siliqua; assembly: GCA_037043455.1. Classification (NCBI taxonomy): domain Eukaryota; kingdom Metazoa; phylum Mollusca; class Bivalvia; order Adapedonta; family Hiatellidae; genus Cyrtodaria; species Cyrtodaria siliqua. Next base: position 94,548 of record JAWPHD010000038.1, read on the forward strand.
TTTTTTGCTATCTTTTCAAAATTTTGTGATAAGACATTATACTTTGACTGCTCCAAGTTTTAGCAAATAAATAAATTTTGTCATAGTAAACTAAAGGTTTTAATAGCGTGTGAACTAATGTGTTTGTTTTGCCAGAACCTGAATTACCGCATATAAGCATTCTAAAACAACAGTCTGGCATGAAGTTTCATATCTGCTTAAAATTACCGTTTTCTGTTTTCATATCATTGTTTGGAATTTCCATTATAATAATACATAGATAATACTTGGATAATACTTGTCTTAACTTGTCTTAACTTATTTTAACTTATCTTAATTTATCTTAATTTAATCTAACCTTATATTATACATGTCTTTGTTAAAACGTAACTATGTTTCAAATTGTTTCCATATCCTATCGTACTTTTCTCTAGTAGATTTTGTTTTAATCGGTTTTGTTTATTTTTTTATTTTTAATATTTTAAATATTTTCTGAAAAATGTATTTAAATTTGATTGATCTTTTTCGACCCTCTATTTTATCCAAAATCTTTACAATTGTGTACAGGGGTGGATTCAGGATTTCAGTTTAGGGGGTGTGGGCGTAATATTTTGGTCAATATTCGGATCCGTTTCTAGCCTCATAAAACGGTTGCGGTAGTGCATTGATAGGGTAAAAAAGTCCGTTTTCAAATAAAAGGACTTAAGAATTTGTTAATTAAACCACTCATTAGCCATTATGCGTTGAGCGAGCGAAGCGAGCGTGACACTTTTTTATACTGAGGGCGTGCATCGAAATTGTTTGATGTGGGGCGTAAGATTTTGGTCAATTTTCGGGTCCGTTCCTAGCCTCATAAAACGGTTGCGGTAGTGCATTGATAGGGTAAAAAAGTCAGTTTACAAATAAAAGGATTTAACAATGTGTTAATTAAACCACTCATTAGCCATTATGCGTCGAGCGAACGAAGCGAGCGATAATTTTTTTTATACTGAGGGCGTGCATCGAAATTGTTTGATGAGGGGCGTAAGATTTTGGTCAATTTTCGGGTCCGTTTCTAGCCTCATAACACGGTTGCAGTAGTGCATTGATAGGGTAAAAAAGTCCAATTTCAAATAAAAGGAATAAACAATGTGTTAATTAAACCACTCATTAGCCATTATGCGTCGAGCAAGCGAAGCGAGCGAGAATTTTTTTATACTGAGGGCGTGCATCGAAATTGTTTGATGGGGGGGCGTAATATTTTGGTCAATTTTCGGGTTCGTTTCTAGCCTCATAAAACGGTTGCGGTAGTGCATTGATAGGGTAAAAAAGTCCGTTTTCAAATAAAAGGATTTAACATGTGTTAATTAAACCACTCATTTGCATTTATGCGTCGAGCGAGCGAAGCGAGCATGAACATTTTTTATACTGAGGGTGTGCATCGAAATTGTTTGATATTTTATCTACAGTAACATGGACATACATCTATGATCCGGAATTTTTAGAGGTTGCGCCCCCGACCACCCCCCCCCCCCCCCCCCACCGCTGTATCCGCTAGTGTTGTAAAAGAAATCTTCAAATCTTTATCTATTTGTAGAAGACAAATCATATGCTACCAAGTATTTATCCAAATGGTACTTTCTGTGGTAAATACTTTTCTTTCGATTATAATTGTAACCTGTAATGAGATTATAACCATTGTGAGTGCACCAATTAAAATAGATACGTTCATTATCAAAAACTTCACAAGTATCGTTACAATTTATACATGCGTAAGTACACTTATAACAAAACTTGGTTCCAACACAGTATTGACATATTGCTTCATTTTATTAGTTATGCAGAATAAGATACAATCTGAACACAATCCAGGAGGATCAATAATATCTAAAACTCTTTTACAATATTTGCAATTCATTATATTATAAAAGAGCATTATATATTTAAATATAGGCTTGAAGAAATATTATCTTATGTAATAATGGAACAAGTAGAAAAGGAAATCCAAAACTTTAAGGAAGATCAAATGACATATGCTCAAATGGTTGATTTTGAAAATATGAATAAACTTGACATTGAGTTTTTTGAAAGAAAGAATTATAACCATGGCACAACAACTAAAATTACCATGGAAAATAAAAAACCCAGATATAAACAGGTTGCATGATTTTTGTAAAAAACAAATTTCATCAGCAACTCGTGGTTTTGTAACTGAGGATTCTTTTATTCCTTACAACAGCATTTTGTTAGACAAAGGAATTGATATTGTTGTTTATGCCGGTTAAATAAAATAATATAATCTAACCAGGGTATAAATATTTTAATTCAAAATAATTAAATAAAATAATTATAGGCTTAAAGAAATAATCTCATATAATATTATATAATGAGTATCCGAGAAATTGAAACATCCCCAAAACAGTATAGCAAGGTTTTTTAAAGTAAATGTTATCAGTGATGACCCGCTCTTTCAACTGCAGAAAACACAACCAAGCGTTATAAAAATTCTTAAAACGGAACTAAGAAAAACGGGCGGCTTTAAATTAAGTGTAGCTTTGAAACATACTTTTAAAAAAATATCGTTTTGAGACAAAGAAATAGGTCCTGCAAACACATACAAAACAGCTATTTGATAAACAGCTAGAATTAATAAAAAGAAAAGGTGTTTATCCTTATGATTACGTGAACAGTTTTGAACGTTTTAAAGAAGTTAAATTACCTGGCAAAGATAGCTTTTATTCACAATTAAATGATGAACACATTTCAGATGCAGATTATGATCAAAAAAAAATATGGAAAACATTTAAGATTAAAAATATGGGAGAATATCATGATCAGTATCTTAAGATTGATGTGCTGCTGCTTGCAGACGTTTTTGAAAACTTTAGAAAAATGTGTATTGAGTATTACAAATTAATGTAATTTACTTCATTACTTCAGTAGTCCTGGTTTAGCCTAGGATGCATGCCTTAAGATGACTGGTATCCAACTTGATTTAATAACTGATATTGATCAATATTTGTTTGTGGAAAAAGGATTAAGAGGTGGCACAAGTTATATCGCAAACATATATTCACAGGCTAACAATAAATATATGAAAAACTACGACAAGAAAAAAAAAGCAAGTACATAATATATCTTGATGCTAATAACTTGTATGGGTGGGCCATGTACCAACCGTTGCCTACTGGTAACTTCAAGTGGGTTGATAAGTTTGAAAAAGGAAAATCAAATTACATTGTTGAGTGCAATATTGAGTATCCTACGAAACTGCATGACTCGCATAATGATTATCCTCTTGCCCCAGAAAGTTTAAATATAAAAGATGAGTGGTTGTCAGACTATTGTAAAAATTTAAAACAAAAGTTTAAATTGGGACCTTGCACTGTTAATAAACGTGTTACGACGCTAAAAAATAAAGAAAAGTATGTCGAGCATTTTAGAAACTTAGAATTATATAAAATTCTTGGATTAAAGGTAACAAAAATACACCGAATACTACAGTTTGACGAATCAGAGTGGTTAAAGACATACATAGACTTTAATACTACCAAGAGAACAGCTGGTAAAAATGCTTTTATAAACTATGGAAAATTTGAGAAAAATAATTAATGTTAAATTAACTCACGACGAGGAGGTTCTCTTAAAATATGCAGCAAGACCTTCATTTATTTCTTGTAAAATGTTTAATAAACTATTATTTGCTATAAACAGATTAAAGAATGATTAGTTTAAATCGTCCTTGTTATGTTGGCATGTGTATTTTAGACTTGTCAAAATATTTGATGTATAATTTCCATTACAGCTATATCAAAAATAAATAAGATAAAAAAGCTAAATTATTATTTACTGATACCGATTCCTTGTGTTATGAAATAAAAACAAAAGATGTGTATGCAGACTTTTACAAGGATAAATAACTTTTTGATAATTGCGATTATGATCCAAAAAGTAAGTTTCATTTTAATGATAATAAAAAGGTTATTGGCAAGATGAAAGATGAAACGTGTGGCATACCTATTGTTGAATTTGTTGGACTACTAAGTAAACTATATTCGTATATGTTAGATAATGAGGTTAGTACAAAAAAATGCAAGGGCGTTAAAAAGTGTTGTTAAAAAACAAATAGCACACGATGATTATAAAAACATTTTACTCACAGCAACGCAAGCTCAACACAATATGAAAGTCAACAGATCTAACAAACACAAGCTGAACAGCTACGAAATCAATAAAAAGAGTTTGTCAGCATATGATGATAAAAGATACGTACTAGATAATGGGCAAGATACATTGGCGTATAAGTAAATTCCATGATATGTACAGCGATAATGAAGACTGCTGTCCGGTTCCGTCTGACTTTGCTTAATGATTTGTAAATGGTATTAGTTATTTGCAAAAAGGAGACTATGGGATATTATTCATACTAAATTAATAGATACTGACGGTTTTGGTAAAGTTCTTCCTAAGCGGAGGGCAATCAAGCAGTTTGTATAGTTGCGAGGGATCTGGTAGCAAGTATGCCACCGCCATTTGGCGTTTGCATCTTTGTGTCAAAGGCAACTGGAGACAACTGATAACTGCTGATTGTTTGTCGCGAGGGAGGAAACTGTCCTGGTACCCTCAGTATCTATACTACTGTTGATCTTTACAAAACTTGCACAAATTGTTTATACCAATAAAAGCTCAGAAAAGTTTGAAAACAAGCCAGATCGGATTAGTAAATCGAGAGTTATGGCCCTTGTTTTTCCCCTAAAAAATGCCATTTTCTGCATTGTGAACACTCTAGCACCTTCATTTATATTTTGATATTTACCAATCTTGCACAGATCGTTAATATCAATGAAAACTGGGACAAGTTCGAAAACCAGCCGGATCGGACAAGTAACACCAGATTTATGGCCCTTGATTTTCTTAAATATTCAAGATGCTATATTGAGAACCTGCGGTCGTGGGTTCAAATCCCATTGGGGCTATTTTTTTAAAATTTTATTACCAATGGGGGTGCAGCAAGGTTTCAGATTTTGTCTCCGACCACTTGGTCTCCCTTGGGGGTAATTGGGTCAAAAATCAAAAAAAATACATATCTTGTCCAAATGTGAATGGATTTGATAATGATTGTGTATGTCCATTTAGGGACTCATGGTAGAGCATATACAAAACGAGTTTTGTCCTCCTGCATATAGGGACCCCTCTACAGTAGTACAATTTGGGAAGCTTACAGTAATTTACCATTACAGAGTTTCGGCCTTATGATGGTAACTCCTTCTATACCCTTTGAGATCTCAAGTTCATGTGTGGTGTATTTCTTAGTTAGGGTGTGTAAATACGCAATACGGTCTTAGATTTTGGTTCTGCCCACTGTGCCCACTGGCAGAGTAATCGGGTCAAAAATCACAAAAAAATACTCATCTTGTTCAGATGTGAATGGCTACGATTCTAGTTTGGTAGTCATATAGGGACCCGAGGCACAACATATATGAAACTACTTTTGACCTCCAGCATAAAAGGGCCCCTCTACAGGGCTACAACTTCGGGAACATGTAGTAATTGACTTCGATGAGTTTCGGGATTGTTTCGTTAATTCCTTCTATACCCTTTGAGATTTCAAGTTCATGTTTGGTGTATTTCTCAGTTAAGGATTTGTAGATAGATGTACAATAAGTTTTCATAGTTTGGCTACATCCTCAGGGTCTCCAAAGAGGGAAATCAGGTAAAAACCACAACAAATTGCATATCTTATCCAAATGTGAATGTATTTGATTCTATTTGGTATGATCATTTAGGAGACTCTAGGCACAACATTTATAAAATGGGTTTTGTCATCCTTTGTAAAGGGGTCCTTCTACAGGGGTACAACTTGTGGAGCTTGCAGCCATTTACCATTTCAGAGTTTCGGCCTTATGACACTTACTTTTATACCCTTTGAGATTTATGGTGGTTTTGCTTAGTTAGGATAGGCAGATGAACAATAATGTCACAGAGGGAAAATCGAACCAAAAGCCACCACATATGCATATCTTGTCCAAATGTGAATGGTTATGATTCAAATTGTGTATGGTCATTGGTGCACTCGAGGCACAACATATATAAAACGGGTTTTGAACTTCTACATAAAGCAGCCTTTCTACAGGGGTACAACTTGGGATAACTTACTGTAATTTACTTTTACATAGTTTCTCCCTTGCGACGCTAACTTCTTCTATACCCTTTGGAGATATCCAGTTCATGTGTGATGTTTTTTAGTTTAGGATGTGTAAATGCGCAATAAGATTTGGCATTTTGGCTCCATCCACTGGGATCCCCTGTGGGGAGTTATCAATCAAAAACATAATGTTCAAATGTGAATGCATTTGATTCTAATTTGGTGCGGTCATTTAGGGAGTAAAACATAAAACAGGTTTCACCTCCTGCATAAAGCGCCCCTCTGCTGGGGTACAATGTGTTCGGTCATCTACAATCAAAGAGGAAAGCACAGTGGCGAACTGTAACTTGGTCAACCACCAAATATCTCTTTTGATAAATTGTTTAACAATTTTAATAAAGATTGCATAAAAGTGATTTTGACCAAGGATCTTACGAAGTTTGTATATGGAAGTCAGGTTGTGGTATCCTGACAATCTGGATACCTTAATATATTACGTGGTCCGAGTATTAAATAAAACCTTAATTTCGGCTTTATCATGGCGGGGATTTCTTTATTTACACTGTCCTGTTTTTATGGGATGACAGTAGGGTAAGTGTAAGGTTTGGTGCACCCTAGAACCCGTTTAAACCCACAAGTGGCCTACTTTGCCACTGACCGTTCCAAGGCGGTAGCCCTATTGTCATCCCTTTCGTGTTTGTGATGTCGTTTGCATTTATTAATACTTTTGCCTTCTTGTTTGTCTGTTTGCGTGTTTGTTTCTGTGTCTTGTGGTTGACTGTCCTCCTTGAATTCTACTTTCCCTGTCCGATCTTTTTATATTTCTTTAAAAGTTTGCATATTGTAAAATCAAAACATTTAATAGGTAATTTAAAACAGGTGATCACATTTTTTCAGCAAAAAAATGTTTTTGAACGCGTTTTATTATCGAAATATCCGTTATAAAATCCTGCTTATATAAGCTTATCCCATTGCTAAATAGAACTAAGGCAGGAACACGTAATGGTTTCAAGTTCCTATATAATTTTCAGCATTTATATAAATGTAAATTCACACAGCTGGATACTAGTGCGAAGCTTGCGGTTAGTAATAGGAACATACTGCATTAAACTTAAAGATTTTTCCTACAGATTATCATAAAATATAGAGGTAACGTCCATTTTAACTAATAGGCACCGTTATAATCCACTTCAATTTAATTGATCTTTTCAACAAATTTACCCGTTAAATAATTGTAATATATAAGCGCATAAAGCGTCTTAGCATTAACGCTTAGTTCGTAAGTTTAAGTCCGTGTAATACTTTTATCACGAGGTTGAGGATAGGTTACGGTCTGCATTGTACATCATCACTTCGTACATATATTTTCCACTGCCAATTGCTACAGTGTAACGTAAATAAATATTGAAAAGTGGATCCATTGGAAGCAACAATCACAAACAAGAAAGAGAATAGTAGCATAATTGGTTTTACTCAGTCTGAGTTTGTTCATGAGAGATAAGATTAGTATCTATATAGCCTAAGGTGTATAACGGCTCTATACAGTTACAGGGGCCTTACTTGTTATTTAGTTCCAAACTGACTGTTGGTTTTGTGTTTTGCAAAATAGTGTCTTCTACACTGTCTGGGTTTCTTATAAAAGTGTATCTAGAGTGTTAATATACCAATCGAAGTACAGATGCACAATTTTGTCCCGTACATTTAGAATTGTTACCTCTGTTTCCTGCGTTGTGTGCCGCATGTTCCTAAATTCATTGCACCGACACGCCGTTGAAAAATGTTATTCTTTCCGATTTTGGAGATGCTGAACCCGACAATAGTATACAGATAACGATGGTACATTCTCAAATAATTTGGTGTTCTTACTTTAATTTCGAATACGTGAGTCCACTACTCCAGCCTTTAACGGTTCTGATTATTGTTTAATAACCCTACGGATATGTTGTTTGTTTTTTAATTTAGTCTTTTGACTGTTACTTATGATACGCAGGCTTCATAACCTCTGCTCCTAAAGCTAAATTCCATTTGTTTATTTCGACCATTGTTTTCTCGTTTAAGGCAAAGCCGGACCAAGGACGCCATCTAACAAAAAAGACGGCATTAATAGCATTACTAATCCATAATATGTCATCGGTAAAGCAGTCAAGTATTATATGGTCGTAATGTTCAAAGACAGTAACAGTCACTATAATCAGAAGTCGATCTGACTGAAACCTCGCACTGCAGCGGTTATAGGGTTGTTACTGTTATTGCTATTCCCTCGGTAACCAGGAACAGGATGTTGCTAAACTTTTCGCAGTTGTGTTTCGCATGTAAATAATAATACTGTTTTGACAATCGTTGATGTTTCCATCTTGTCTTCGTAATATAGAATATATTTGCAATTCACACTGACAATGTTTACTTTGCTTGAGGCTAAGACTGGCTATTGTTCTATTGTTGATTAAACACACACACTCTCATTAAATACTGAAAAGAAGCAGACTCGGTTTAATTGAATATGCTGTTCACAAGCGTTTATATAAGGTGTCATACCTCTCAAGCCCCCTTGCACCATCTTTAGGGGTATTCTACATTGAAGACACAGGGTTGGGCTTGATTATCAGTAAATAACACCACTACTGATGTGTATTCGTGGCGACTTTTTTACAGCCACCACAAAGCACTAACCAAACGCGAGTGTGAATGTCAATAATAATCAAAAAGGGAAACATGTGGAAGCAGCAAACACAAACAACAGAGAAAAGAAGCAAACTAGGATTTATTAAATGTGTGCATGAATGGTAATAAACAGTACAACCCATATCACACCCCACTAGCACCGACTATAACTTAAAGCCATACAAATTGGACTTTGGTGAATTTGGACTTGGTGATCTCAAAATACCGTAGACCGCAAGACCGTAACGCTGATGTGTACTCGACGATAATGTGATTGCAAATAAATACCAAAAATGGGAGTCATTGGAAGCAACAAACACAAACAAGAGAGAAAAGTAACAGACTCGGATGTATTGAGTATGTTCATAAGATATATTACAAAGTGCATCAAATCGCCAATACGATTTAAAACTGCAACCTTGACAATGACATCTAATTGAAGTAATTATCTGTCAACCTAACAATTCAATGTACCATTGCTTTGTCCTCATTTTCAATATCTTTGAAAACTAAATTTCTGACTGTTTCAAAGTCTGATTTTATACCCACAACTGAGTGCTGTTTGGTATCCCAAGGTGATAGCAACAGAGTTTTGGTATTAATATATTAACCAGGGAGATATTATTCCAATCAGGAGACATTATCGATGCGTTTTAGAATACATCTAGGTATTGAGATGACATACACACTATTGATATTTTAATATTCACTAGTTAGATATCATGCTGAATAAATACTGAAAAGAGAATAAAGCCAACAGTTCGGATACTAAAGCAGCATTCACTCATCTTCATTCTAGATTTCAAATGATATCGTACATACTAAAACTTTGATAGGAGAAATGAACTAGTGGGACTCCATGATTGCACCTTCTGAAACTCTGAATGTGGAGTTTGGTGGCATGAACGTTCGTCCTTTGGGTTTTCTGGTCGTACCCTAGACTGGGTTTTCTCTTTGACTGCAATTTCTGTGGTTATTCAGGATACATCCTGAGGTGTTTCTAATTATGGTTTTATATTGTTTTACAATAACATCTACGTATATCGTTTCCTATTTCTCTGGATGTGGACTTTATTGTTAGAGATTACCTTTTGATGGGTTGTACTTTTATTTACACTGTCTCTAATCGATTTAAGCTAACCAGTGGACACTATTGCTTACTGACCGTTCCCAGTCGGTAACCCTGTCTTCACCACTCTTTGTGTTGTGTATTGTCATTTTCACTGTAAAAATGCTCCTTACTTTTGGTACGGTGCGGGACTACGGTGCCATTGCGTTTGGGTGCTGTGATTTCTATAGGACCATTTCTCATTTTTTTAAATTTGACTTTGTTAACTATTCATATTTAGACTGGAATGTAAACTGTGCTATTCTTGCATACCGGACAAGGATATCCGTCATTTTACCGGATCTAGATATTTCCATCTCACCCTAGGGTCGGGATAAAATTCACGCGCGCCAACATCCGGTATGCAGGAAAATATGTAAAACGTTAGTAGCTGGCGCCTTCAACGCATAACATGTCTCTGATATGCAAGAAAAAGAATCTATCATGGGTATTCGGTTCAGATAGGGAATTCCAACCCTCGGTATAAGTGTTTTAATCGGAACCTCGGCAGAGCCTCAGTTCCGATAAAAACACTTATACCTCGGGTTGGATTTCCCTATCTTCACCGGATACACATGACAGATTCTTATACTATCATATGAGGTTTAAATCTCCCAGCTCATTCGTATGGTTAGGGCGTATAAAGACGTTAAGGACTGGAATGATCGAACATCACGTTATTACGTTATATAAGCACATCGCCATACGACGGCGTATACATGACTTATCACAATTATTATATAGAGATGTGGTCTATAAACGTCGTGAGTTAAAGGGGTCTGACTAATTGTTAACTTTATATACAGTAGTAGAATATTGCACTGTTTGCATATACAACCCATGACATTTGTACCGGTAAACATAATCGGTATTCACATATTTCAATAAGAGATAATTATCAATGATGCGTTTAAAGTTGCTAATTATCCAACTCAACGACTAATTTGTAAATAAAAGACGACAATATATTGCATAGTTTCGATGACCCAGTAAATCTCCGTCAAAAGATTATTATCAAAACATGTTAAATGTGGCGATGATCCTTTCATATTTTAACCATAGCTTTGCAGATTGGGCTGTTATTGTAATGCGCATTATGACAACAGATTATAATCAGGCACCCTGTGATACACTCTTACCGCTAACACAATACTTAGTTGTGTGTTTAATTGCAAGTGCACGCCATATTCACGCTGCCTGTATCTGGACGGCTGAAACAAATGAATAAAAAAGGCGCATTTTAGTAACAACATGCTTGACTAATTTCTATATAGATTAGTTTCTGAATATCAACCACTTAGGAATAATAATTCTGACTGCAAGCACGATGAAATGTTTTACCAGAAGATGACAGTGCTAAAAAAAATCGTGTCAAACATAACAATTTATCAACAAGCATAATACAGACAGTCTTCAAACTAGTTTTGTTTTCCCCAAGTCATCAATCCCTAAAATTTTAAAACATTTTATTGAATGAACCACTACTATGAGTAATAAACCCGTGAGTAAATTATTACCAGTCTGAACCGTACTTGCTTTGTGGTTATCGAGATTTTCGATTTTTTGTTTTCCTATTCATATATGCATGCCTATTAATACTGCTTAGTTTGTTTGATATTGTTTTGTTTGTTTTGTTTGTTCAGATTGTTAATATCAATGAAGATCAGACACGTTCAAAAACTAGCCAGGTCGGACAAGTAACACCGGAGTTATACCCGAGTCATAGCTTGAAAATCGTTGAGATACTTCCCTATTACCATATATACACTCACTAGGCATGGACAGACGGATACAAAGCAATGACTCTGAAGTCATATTCAATCATCCAACCAACATAGGCCTTTGCCTAACCTTGTGGACATAACTACTGGGTCATAACTTGGAAACTGTTGAGATCACCACCCTAACCATATATACACTTACTGGGTATGTACAGACATATACAACCATGCAACCAGCATTGTCCCCGGAGTCGATCTCCACCAGTTGGGACATAGCCCCTGGGTCATATCTTGAAAACATTTGTGAACCCCGCCTTATAACTATATATACACTTACTGGGCCTGAACAGCTTAAAGAAATATAAAAATATCGGACAGGGAAAGTAGCATTCAAGGAGGACAGTCAACCACAAAACACAGAAACAAACACGCAAACCGACAAACAAGAAGGCAAAAGTAATAATAAATGCAAACGACATCACAAACACAAAAGGGTTGACAAAAGGGCTACCGCCTTGGAACGGTCAGTGGCAACGTAGGCCATTTGGGGTTTAAACCGGTTCTAGAGTGCACCAAATCTCACACTTACCCTACTGTCATCCCTTTAAAACGGGACAGTGTAAATAAAGAAATCCCCTGCCATGATCTAATCGCTAACCAACAAGGCAGCATCAATAGACAATATAAGTAAAACACAAATATGCTCGTGTAAATATAATACAAAAAAACAATAGCCTAGAAAGCCACAATGAAGGTACTCAATGACTTGGCAGAAGCCAGAGCAACAAGAGAATAAACCATTAAGGGCACGACAAGAAAGATCATAGACAAACATCAAACGCCACCGTCCCAATGGGCTTTAGGTAGGCGTCATCATAGGGTCCACAGCATGTCCGGTTATCGTACAATTAAAGAGGAAAGAATAGTGGCGAACTGTAAAAGGGTCCACCACCAAGCATGCAGTACGTTGCAAAATGATAGGGTCATAACCTCTTTTGATAAACATTTTAACAAGTTTAACAAATATAGTATGAAAGTGATCATGACCAAGAATCTTATAAATCACATCACCATAGAAGTCAGGTTGTGATAGTCCTTGTCGCAGAAGAGTCCTTAAATTACTTTTATATTTGGTAAGAAGATCAGGGTTACGATAATAATATTTTCCAAAGTTTTACGAAGTTTATGGTAACGGTAACCCTGATTGAGTAGCTTTTTAGTTATACAAAGATTACGAATATTAAAGTCCTCAACTCGAGTACAAGCTCTTGAAAAACGAATAAGTTGAGACACATACAACCAATAAGAAGTTGCTCGGGGAACATCCCCATCCAAGTGGGGATAATTAACAATGTCAAAATTAAAATCATCTCTCTTGTCATAGATTTTGCTAATTATTTCACCATTTTCAATCGAGAGATCTAAATCAAGAAAAGAAGCGTTATTATCAGATATATTAGCTTTGTTAAGCTGAAGTTCTTTAGGATAAATATTATTAACCATAGTTGGAAAGAAAGGGTTGTCAATGTTCAATATGTCATCCCGATACCGAGAGGTGTCATTAAAGGATTCAATAACATCTGCCTGGGTATCTGGTGAAGGACTCGACATGACTCGACATGAAATCTCTTTCATAGCAAAATAAAAACAAATCTGCGACAAGTGGTGCACATTTCGTACCCATAGGGATACCAACAATTTGTCTATAAACGAAAATAGTATTTAATAGGAAGATGAGTGCTTCACAAACTTCATAGCAAGTCCACATAGTCTGTTTTAACTACCGTTAGTAAAAAACGCTTTAATATTATTTCATGCCAAAAATGTAGTATTTTCTCTAGCGAATGTTTTTTGAAATAGAGAAATTAGCTTGTCTTTAATAAGGTGATGTGGTAAGGTTGTATTTAGTGTAGAGAAGTCGTAAGTGCTTATTGATGAAACTTGACGTTTATTGAATATTTTATCAAGAACGTCTCCTGAGTTTTTTATAGACCAAAATAAATTAATCCCAGAGTTTTCATAAATTTTATCACAATATAGTTTAACGTGATCTTTAACGGCAGTAAGACAAGAAGTTAAACGTTTGGAGATGTTTGTTGTGGTGCAGGCACTAGAATTCGAAATAACGCGAGCCTTATACGCATTTTTATGTAATTTAGGAATCCAGTACATAGTAGGCAGTTTATTTTGCTTATCGTTTACAACAGCCTTGAAAGAAGTGCGGCGAGCGATGGAATTTGTGATGGCGTGCCATCGACTCATTTTATTTTCAAATAGTAATACATATTGAAAAGGGGATCCCTTTGAAGTGACAAACACAAACATGAGATAAAAATAGCAGACGCGGTTTTATTCTTGAGAGGTAATGCGAAGTGCAACACCTCTCTCGCCTCCTAGCACCGGCTTAAGCGATTTTTGACTTTAAAGCCACACAGATTGGTCTTGATGATCTCAAAGGACCAGTTAGTAATAACACTAACGATTGTAGTCGGAGTAACTTTTTACGGCCGCCACACAGCACTAAATAAACGCTTGTGTGAATGACAATACATAATGAAAAGGGGATCCGTTGGAAGCAAACAAACACAAACAAGAGATAGAAGTAGTAGCAGACTCGGTTTTATTTAAGTCTGTTCATGAGCGGTAATGTAGAGTGCAACACCTTTCTCGCCTCCTAGCACCGGCTTATGCGATATTATACTTTAAAACAACACAGATTGGGCTCAAAGGACCAGTAAGTAATAACACTACCGATTTGCAGTCGGGGTAACGGTTTACGGCCGCCACACAGCACTAAACGTTTTGGCCATTATTATCTTCTTTACAAAAATCATAATTATTTGAGCAATACAGTGCCATTTTGGAAGCTTTTCCTTTTGACTTGAATTTCACCAAATTTATTCAGCCAGTAGAGCGATACAGGTCCTCTTGGGTCTCATGTTTATACTAGTTTTAATAGTTTGACTGCCTAGATGTGTTTTGTGTAATTCATATATGTGTTTATCTTTTCAAAATTATTCTATCGAACATACATAGCATGATTCAATGGACCCCGACAGTTAGAGATCTTGTTTTCTTACAAATTATTCAAAATAACGTACATACGTATAGTTATCCAAATAACGTTACAATCAAAACATCAAAATTATCACCTCGACTGTATTAATCCAGTATCATTTTGAATTTAAATATACTTTAAATATGCTTGCATATTAAATAGAATTTAAAGTTGTCAATGTTTCTTCGTTATTTTACATTATCTTTAAATATATTAGTATGTAGTACAACCAAAAATAAGTAATATGCAAAATTAAACAAGGATTGCAAAAATGATGCAAGTTACGAAGAAAAACTCACGGGATGCCAATACATTAAACCCCTTTGAGACTGCAGCGTGTCTCTTTAAAATTGTCCACCGAGTATTAAAATAATATAACTTAATCTGCTACTGTTTATATTTGGTTACGGTTGATACGCGTTAGTCAATATACTCGTCACTATGGTATCAAATGTCATCTACTTTGAAATTAGTCAGCGAGGTAGCGTCCATTGATGGATTTTTATCAAGTTTGTGCTATCAAAATGGTTGATCCTCTTCAATATGTTCGTTGTAATTAATTTACGCAGAAACATTGACAATAGATCTCCTCTAAGACAAATAGTATACAAATACACGTGTATGTGTCTTAGGTGAACACAGTTTTAAACTTTCTCATCTGAAGTCATACGCTGGTGTTTTATTCATTTTCAGTTCATGTGCGTCTGTCTTGGGCGGACATTTGTACGACTCAATGTAGTTTGATTTTACGTTTAGTTTTAACAAGAGCTGTCGGAGAATAGCGCAGATCGACTATTCGATTTTACAGATAATAAATTATATAGTCAGTATATACCATCAGAAAACAGGATAACATTATGTGGTGTTGGGGTTGGGGTTGGGGGGAGGGCCGTGTAAAGAAACTTGGGCCAATATAAAATTATTGTTAGAATCTCATACAAGTTATAGTCAGGGTACAGGGTGTGGAATTTTAATCCAAAATTGCTGTCATTTTAAAGACATTTGTGGTCGAAAGGCAACTCATGGAGGGAGGGGATATCTGGCAATTTTTATTGTGGTTTCATTTCATTTTCTTTTATTGATATTTCATCTGTGTATCATGTGTATCGTGTATCTGAATTTAATCTAAATTGTTTTATATGTTAATGATTGCGTTTAAATTAAAATTCAAATAATGGAAGATAATTGAAAATAAGTCCCATCCCCCTGTCCTCCATTTTAGGGGAGCCCATAAACTAATGGGTGGGATGGGGTGGGGGGGGGGGGGAGGTGGGGGGGGGGGGGGCAGGGCGGGGGCGCGTCATTGATATAGGTGTAGATTTGATAAAACAAAACAACACAGACATATGTGACAAAAAACAAAAAATACATTCTGATGGTGATGATGGGGTGGTGGGATGGTTGGGGGTGTGGGGCGAAACATATTCATAAACTGATAAAACAAAACAACATAGATATATGTAAAAACAAAACATTCGGGTGGTGGTGATGATGGGGTGGTGGGATGTTTGCGGGTGGGGGCGAAACATATTGATGAACTGATAAAACAAAACAACATAGATATATGTAAAAACAAAACATTCGGGTGGTGGTGATGATGGGGTGGTGGGATGTTTGCGGGTGGGGACGAAACATATTGATGAACTGATAAAACAAATAACACCGAGATATGTAAAAAAAATATAAAAAAATCGGGTGGTGGTGATGATGGGGTGGGGGATGACGGTTAGGGGATGGTGGTGTTGGGTAAAATAGCTATATGTGTAAAGATTGACCAAAACAACACAGAAATATGTAAAACAACAATAATAATTGACCAAAACAACACAGAAATATGTAAAAAAAAAAAGAAAAAGAAGTGTGGGTAGGGGGAACATAGCTATATGTGTAAAAACTGACCGTATTTCGAGTATGGGGCTATGCGGGGGCGGGAGGGGGCAACAAAGATATATGTGTACGAAAATTTAGTTTCGAGTGGGGGAGGCGGGGGATGGGAAGGCGGGGCGGGGGGGGGGCGGTGCAACATGGCTATGTGTAAAAATTTACCAAAACAACATAGAAATATTTTTAAAAAAAAAAAAAAAAGGGACGTGGAGGGTGTGGGAAGAGGGGGCGAGGTGTGAGGATGCAGCGCATGCCCCAATATGGATGAAGTATGAATAAGATGCATAATGCTATAAGAAATCCAAAACCAAAAGTATAGATATAAACAACAAGTTACACGCAAACCTAGATCTGCCTTTATTGCACATTGTATGGGCCATCACAATTTGGGTTCAACGGGAGCCCAGATTTTGCAGAAGACAAAATTACTTTCACAATCCTTTACAACATACTATAAGGAAACCAATTCCCAAATTTAGCTGAGCTAGGACACAAAATGTAAGAGATATAGACCTGCAAACACAGCTTAAACGCAAAATTTTATGTGAAATAGACACATTTTATTGGGACTTGGGTTCCATGGGAGCCCAAGGGTTACAGGAACCAACATTATTTAAACAGCCCTTAAGAGAATGCTATAAGGAAGCTCATTGCCAAATTTGGTTGTTCTAGGATAAGAAATGTGAGAAGAGACATAAACTTGTAAACACAGCTTACACGCAAACATTGATGTGGAACGCCGACGCTGACGCCGGGGTGATTACATACGCTCTCTTATTCTTCGAATAGTCGAGCTAATAAAATGGTTGCCTGTGCAACGAATTTCTTTTCCGTGTTAAGACATGTCATCTTGTTTAAGGCTGCTATTCATATTAGAATGAAAATTAAAATAAATTCACCTAAACGATTTCGATACTGAATACACCCATATAAGTATATAAAACATTTATTTCTGAAATTTTAACCAGTTTCTTATTTTACGCGTTGTGGTACGACGCACACCAACCTGAACCTAAATGCACCATACACAGTGAAAGGGGGAAGTGCAATTAGATTAGTAAATACTTAGCTGTGTTATTTTATCATCAAACTCAACATTGCGGTATGGAAATGTTACTACATCACAGCCAAAAGTTGGGTAGAAAACAAAGAAATAAAGTTCAAATAAGAACCACAGATTCGGATCATATAGTCATCGAGCTGGCTTTCGTCATTCCGTCTGCCCGTCTGGAGACAAGTAGCTGTACACTTTGAAACTTTAAACGAACTTAACAAGTTCGACAATGCGGTTTCGTTTACAACGCCGAAAAAGGGGAATCGAACTGGTGTTGCGTAGTTGAAAAGCTTTCAACTGCGTTTTTATAATTAACATATCAACACGCAGTTGTAGTTTAACTCTTCAAAACCGGATCCAAAAAATGGGTGACTGAATTAAAAACCGGTACAAACTGGCTAAATCAGGTTTTCCTTTACAAACAACGCAGAGGCGTATTTTACACATAGAGCTTTGTTTGTAAAACGCTGAGTTGTGGTAAATGTTTGTTTCTAATGTTTCCACGTCTTGTCAAATGATCAAACAATAGGATGGTATCTGATAAATTATGTCAATTGTTTCCTACGGCACAAAGGACACTATTACAACCGTGGGGGTTTAATTCTTCATTAGATTAAACTACTAAATAACTGAGGACAATAACGTATTGATGGCACGTGATATGGAACCACGAAACTGAAGTAGTTTTAAAAGATGATGAGCAATATATTAATCAAATCAAACATGATACCTATGCATGTAAATTAAATAAGCAAATATGGATATCATGGCATAACCAAACTATTCAGTATTAAAAAGATGTACAACTTTAAATCTGCAATTTAAAGACTAAAAATAATGCGTTTAAAAATATAAAATAACCTCTCTCAATTAGTGTAAGACAATTTTTGTTAATATTGTAAATATAACAAGAATTAATTAAAACTGTAAAAAAGTGTGATGTAATAACAGACAATGTTGTGGACTACTGTATAATTATGTGACTATCTATATCTACGAGTAAAAAATGAAAGAACGAATATGTAGTTAAAATATAAAAACAATTTGGATAACATGTAAAAGTAACCCTCTACGGCTTAACAAATGGACATTCTTTATGTGTTGCTTGAAGCCAACAGCATCATTATACATTTACCTCTCCTTCACCGGCCCCGTGTAGTTCCGGGGGCCCCGTTTGGTTACGGGACAAATAATAGGGCCACTGCAGATCCCGTTGGAGGGGAAGGCAGAGGGGCAGAACTCTCCCCCCTCCCAACCCAAATTCATGTTCATGTTATCATGTTTTGTTCATGCTCATTAAAGGTCTTTATCATGACCCCTGCATTGTTTCAGGTGCCATCTCGCTCATATCACTAGAGCAGTGGCAGAAAAACTATAACGTGGCTCCAGCGTAAATGGAGTGTCTACAAGAGAATTTGCAGCAACTCTGCAGTTCAGGTGAGAAGGTTCTAGGCCCGTTCTCCATATTTTATCTCGATCTACATGGAGGATGAGCCTGGCATGTTCATTCCTGTTAGGCGCCATATAACATTTCATGTGTTGGTGCGCCTTAAAACCCCATTTCAATTCAATTCTCCTTCACCGTTTAACAAATGGGCGTTGTTCGTGTGTTGCTGGGAGCCAACAGCATCATTATATATTTACTTCTTCACCGCTTAACAAATGGTTGTTGTTCGTGTGTAGCTTGGAGCCAACAGCATCATTATATATTTACTTCTCTATGATGAAATAGACCAGCTTTATGGTACGATACGTAGGTGCGTGCATTGGATGTAGTTAAAATACATAATAGTGTAAACATAATGCAATTATATAATATACATGCACCATGGCACAGATTTAATTTTGAAGAGATAACTCTGTCAACTTGTATGGACGTTATTATTATTATTATTATATAAACAGTACCTGTATGTGTGTTTTCAAATATTAAATCAAATAAAATGACCGCTTTTTAATAATTACTACTTGTCAAAAAATATCAATTTATTGGATTCAATTCAACTCCAATTATTTGGATGTGTAAAACAGTTGATTGTGAATAGAACTTAGCGGATAATGGAACGTACAATCTTGTCAAATAACATGGTATTGACAGCAGTACGTTTTCTGCCAATTTTAATGATGACATATACACTTACCGAGCTCATCAAAGACAGTGCATTATTGTTCAATTATAGGCCGATAATCGTCACGATCTTGGTGTCTTTTTATACGAATTCAGTGTAACATTTGTATTTTGTAGTTTAAAAACTGTGCTCAGACTTGCTCCCATGTCGTGATCTGCCTAGTAGGCAGTATCTGAATAATCGTAATGCTTTAGTATGCAAATAAACATCAAACAATCACCGTTACTATGAACCCATTGATATATGTACTATATTGGTCTGATTATTGTACAATAAGTAGAGATAATCACATTTACAATCACACCCGTCATAACTGACAGCAATCCTGGGGTAGCATGCCTTGAATAACTTCTATAGACGTATTATTAAATAATGTATAAATGATATAGTCTTGCCAAAATAACGATAGTTAGAAGAATATTATATTTTACCAGAGTAGTTTAAATCGATATAATTCCAATTGTCCTAATGTTCTCAATACCATTATTTTACAATTGATTATCATACACGGGTCATTCAATATATTAAAATGATAACATATATATATACATTTTTAAAGTAGCTACTAAGTATCCCGCCAACCACAGCCCACTTTTACAAATATGTACACCGTTTCTAAATCTACTATGAAGTATATATATAACTTACATATTTTGAGAATCCAGACTACATAGACACAAAATAAAAGGCTTTACCCAACTTGATTATTATCCCTTTGAACGCGGTTGAGACTATAATTACCACAATCAATTCGCCTTTAAGTCCTTTTTGTTTTGGCATACACAGTAAGTCTGTTACCGTCTTTCACCTCCATTTTATTGAAAATCTGCAAAATCTTTAAGAATTATATATGGACGTAAACAATAGTTGTTGTAAGAATCTCAAATATAAATGTAAAAAGCGTCACCAATGTAAAAAACACTTTGTCACAAATGTCATATCTGATCACCCTAAATGTAAAATAAAAAAGACGCTAAATGTAAAAAAGTGAAAACGACAATTTTTGATTATTGAAACAAAAAAACAGTAATGCCTATATCCATGACATGCTTACTATTTTGTTATATTTGGAATATTTTATATATAAAAAACAGTTATTATTAATAATTAAAATAAATAGATTAATGTACGAAGCTAATTGGGTTTCAACGAGCATTACAGCAGTCTTCATTTTCTATACTTTAGTGGTGGTTGAAGAAGCCAAATTTTTGCAGATTACTATAGTTTAATTTCCATGTAAGATAGGGATTTCCACGCGTTTTGTATCGGAATATATTATCTTACGCACCAGTGCTATCCCTTACACCCATGATCTGCTACATATTTGATGTTCCTGCCATGACAGACATTCTCATAATGTCCCAAGAGCGGTCATGCGTTGAGTTGTGTTGGTGTTATACTTCCGAAGTTATCGCACATAATGCTTATTCCCATATAAGGTCATGTCGACTTACTGACCTACTGACCCTCAAAAACAGTCAGTTTTCTTCTCTCACCAAAGGCAGTGTACTTATATGAAGTTTCATGACTGTGGGTGTATATTGTTTTGAAGTTATCGTCCATAATGCATATTTCCATATTAATGCACGGAGACCTTGACATTTTACCTACTGACCTCAAAACCAATACTGACCAAGGTCAATTTAGCTATGAAGCTTGGTGACTGTGGGTGTTATAGTGTCGAAGTTATCGCCCGGACCATGTCAACGCTGTGACTTTTTTGTCGCACAACGCGTTATGTTTCGTATATTTTGTTTCAACGCGATATGTGACAAAAGTGAAACCTGACTATGTCAAATTAGATGAATGATGCATGTCCCCTATTACTAATTAGGAATCCTTAAATTTCTTAGGTTTAGATACCCAATGTATAGAACTCATCAATAAGGAATTCCTTATAAGGACTTCATTAAATGGCTCCTCTCCTGTATGTATACTCACATGTACCGGCTGTTTTAACAATAATTAGAAAGAACTAACTTCACACATAGCAGATAAAGTTTAGTCCATGATAAATGCATGACTATGAATAAAAAATATGTTAAGTTCTAATCAAGCATTATTTATTTCTCCTGTATACTCAAATGTGTCGATTGGTATCGCAATTAATCGCAGTACTAACTTTTTCTAAAGTAGAAATGAGTAAATGGTGGTATGTGGTAAAAATACGGACGATAGACACATCTCTCACGTTGCTTAGACACTATCACAACATATAATTGAATATCGTAATAGCACAAGTCGCGTAACGTGTTGAAAAAATGGAATAGTTATACTAATAGTATACGACGCATTGAATGACTATTCATATAATGCGTCGTGCAGTCAAGACGCATTATGTGGCTAAAGGATTGAGGATATTTGGAATTTGAATCTGAATTTATTTTGTTTTGTCGTCATATAAACTAGTTTTTAATAATAACTCATCGAATATGGTTATGTTTAACGTTTTCGTACAAGTCGCGTTGTACTCACTTTTCAACATTTACAGCATCACAAAGTGTTTGTTTGTCACTTACATTATTTGTGTTTTTATATCAAACTGTTCGCTTTGATTATACCTGATATATAAACTATATCATTTTTATACTGACGTACAATAATATCTATAAAAAATCCTATTTGTTTACGGATTTTTTACCGTGGAATTTTAATAAAAAAAACAACGTTAAAGCCTTTCATTTTTTAAATGGCTGGATAAAAAATCAATGGACAATTTTAATATATTTTAGAGAATTCAATTTCCTATCGGAATATAAAATAAAAGTTGCTTGTCATCGGAATATTTTGTTCATTATCCTTCTTTTAACCCTTAAACCCCTACATATATGCAATGGACTGTTCTTTCTTTGAATTAAGACCATTCCAGTATGTGCTTGTCATCCGAATATTTTGATCAGTATTCCTTCTTTTAACCCTTAAACCGTTACATATATATATATATATAATGGACTATTCTTTCTTTAAATTAAAACCATTCTCTTTATGTGACTAAGATGTGTTTTATGGGAAATGACTGATCAGTTACTCGCAGGCTGATCTGGGTTTACAATGGACGCAACGGCTATTGTAGTCGTGCTTAGCGGGTTATTGGTTAATAAACACAATACTCTTACAAAAACACGGCTCTGCCGACGTCGCCTCGTAAATATAATATAATGTTTTATAATACAATGTATAATGTACACCTTGACGCAAACGTTGGAAACAAAGATTGATCAATACATTTTAATAATAATAAATACGGTTTCCTATTGTTTGCTTCTTTTTTTTCCGCGTATTATCTCAATGATGAAGTAGATAAGATAATGTACGCAATTGAGTTTGGGTTTTATTGCTTCAATCATGATACAAATTTGTATATTATTAAACAACGAATAAACTAAACATTTACCAAAAGCTGATATAAACAAATGGGCACATGCTTTATAAAAACAATTTAAGAATTAAATATGTTTGATGATCCATTGACCTTCTCATTACAACATTAAGATACTTAGGATACTAATTGCACTCGGTGTACATATCGGATTGCAAGTATGGTGCAATTAATTATTAACTTAACAGTATAGAGTTGCATGCGAGATCTCACCTGACACAATGATATGGGCGCCTTGTGAAATGTTAAACCGTCTAAAATACTGATGATATTCCCATCTGCATGTTACTGTATTACGCTATGTATTCAACAATAATTAAACACACTAAGATAATTATTCCTACAATATTAGAGGGTGAACCCCCTCCCCCCCACCCCCTACCCCTTTCGGACGCCGGATTCAGGCTGATTTAGGGAGTATTCCGGACGCAGAGGCTTAGTACGCGGTCGCAAACTATATAGTATTTTGGACGCGTACGCGATTAACATAATGGTAATTTATTAAAAACAAGTTAAAATCAGTAAATACGATCAGATCAGATAAAATATATGAATACGAAACTGCACCCCAGCACAGGCTGAACTCAGGCTGCTTTAAAGCGAAACATCATGCCTGTACCTGCACTAGCCTACATGCAATGTTACGCAGTTTCTCCCTTAAAGTAGCTACCTGCCAATTACGCAGTTTCTCCCTTAAAGTAGCTACCTGCCAACTATGCAGTTTCTCCCTCAAAGTAGCTACCTGCCAACAGCAGTCAAACTTTACAACAAGTATGTACACCGATTCTAAAACTACTGACGACGAACGACGAGGTATATATAACTTCATTTTTTGAATATTCAAACTTTATAAACATAATAGAAATGGTTTTAACCGACCACGCCAAACCCCCAAACTGCAGTTGTTGAACAAGATGGACCCGTGCGTGCCCCCTAAACATCTATACTTGCCTTCTTCTTTGTTTTGGTTGGGTGAGGGTCTGTGGGTGAGCGTAACGCCAGATTTACCCTTGTCTATCTGCGCGTAACCACATTCAAATTGTTAAGTATGAATTGAATATTGTTTACGGTTCATCATCACATTATAAGCTATTGGAGATGCCCAAGAGAGAAGGGAATGACTAAAGTACAAATAGCGGAGGAAATAACTGAGATATTTGGCAAAATAGTTCAAATTGTGATACAAGCATGACCGTTGGCAGAATGATCCTCTAGGGTGTCCTGATCCTGAGCCACTTCAGTTTCACCTTATTTCAAAATGGCCGGCAAAATGGCCTGAAAGTTAATAAAATGCTACCATATCAAAGTATTATGCAGAAACTGGTAGTAAAACGTTATTGTAGAATGCGTTTTTATATACTAAAAAAAAGGAAAGGCTATAAACGTTTCAAAGAGTCTTAGTCAAACTATAATTGTATATATCATAAATTATTTATATAATAAATTATATTGTATACCTGATTACCATGATAGGAATGATCAGAATAGACCAAACATTAACGGTTTCTTTCGCATAAAAAAAGAATATTCATATAAAATTATATAAAATTATTGAGTGTATCACCCATACATATAACTAAGCTATTCTTTAAAATCCCTATCACGCCATTAACAGCCAGATTTTACAACATACACCGTTTCTAAACCTACTGACGACGAGGTATATATATATATATATATATATATAACTTACACATTATGAGAATCCAACGGTGTCCGGTTGCGGCCAGATAAAATGTCGCATTGTCGTGGGTGACAATGCGATGCCCGACAATGCGACATTGCGATACGACAACACGACATTGCGATACGACAACGCGACATTGCGATAAATGTCGCGATGTCGTATCACAATGTCGCGATGTCGTATCGCAATGTCGCGTTGTCGCATTGTCGAGTGTCGCATTGTCGCGCATGACAACGCGCCATTATGTCACATTGTCGTAATGTCGCCAACGACATCGCGACAATACGACAATACGACAAATGAAAGAATGTCGCGTTATCATTGGCAATGTCGCGTTGTCGTATCACAATGTCGAGTTGTCGTATCACAATGTCGCATTGTCGTATCGCAATGTCAAGATGTCGCATTGTCGGGTGTGGCATTGTCGCCCACGACAATGCGACATTGTATCTGGCCCCAACCGGACACAGTAGAATCCAGACTCTACTGACACAATATAAATGGCTTTAACCAGCCAGACGAAACCCCAAAACTGAAGCGCCTAATATATTTTACACATATTCAATCAATGGTATTAAGAACCCGTGAATAAACCTTTACTTTTAATCGGCACATACATACATTATAATATGGCCCGAACACCTGGAGTTTCGATAAGCGATTTTGTAGTGTAAATTTGCCGTTATTTGGCGGGTTAGTATCTTTAATGAAATGTACTGAACGCGAATCAGGCTGTTTACGTAAGGAAATGTTAACAGACACTGACATTATTTTTTTACGTCTTTTAAAAACGTTATTTTGTGGTATCAGTACGATACCTAGGGACATTGGCTGTAATGCAGTATGCAATATCAGTATCACAACACACTTTAAGAAGTCCCCTCACACCCCACCAAAACCCCTATCACACACACACGTCTCTAGGCGTGTTTCATCATTTTATGTCACACTATCACAGCGTTATTGCCGTTATTTTAAGAGCAAGCGCACTCCGTGGCAACAATCAACCATTCTATGGATATGGTCAAGAATGTGATTGCGTTTCTTAATCCTGTAAAAACGACGGTAATAACAGCAGATCTTCTGATATTTGCATTGACAAAAAATACAGCGGTAATTTTTATTATAATGGAATGGTTGCACATCGAAATGGCAATTTTGAAGATACTATGTAATGCACTGAAACACAATGGCTGGTTAACTGTCCCCTCCGAAGCTCCTATCGAATTAAATGATACGGCCGAATTATTTATATATGATTCAAATGTTTCAAAAACAATTTTAAGAGAACTAGATAACTGAATGTGCCTTTACAAGCTAAAAGAATATATGCATGCTAACCATACATTGAGATTGCGATAAAAATAGTGTACTGTATATCGTTTAAAGAAGGTCCACAATTTCAGCTATGGAATCAGGTCCTGTATATGAAGTACTTTTTTTCTGTACTTTATGCACTCGTATAGAGAAAAATATTCAGCTAGACAAAATGTGTACTTCACAACTCATCCTCTACGTGGTTTTGCCCATGGTCATGCTGGGCGGCTTCCAGTTTATTTGATTGATCGGCAAGTATCCAGTGAGTTCAGCTAAATTCATAAAGCGTACATTTCCGAGCATAACCGAAGAACATGTTTTCAGCAATCTATCAACGAGATTCATGAACAAATGAAATTGCAGGTAAAGGTAGATGGTTGATTAATATGATTGATCGATAATCTATTTGCTTTAAGGAGATGGATGGCTTCAATTACAAAAATGTGTAGCCTTGTAGAACAGTGTAGTGAAAGTGAAATTTCCTCATCCAAATAAAATATAGAGGATACATTTAAGGAATGGAAGGAGATCCAGTCCTTGATGATTCTAGCATCATTTTAATATTGATCAGATATGAGTTGTAGATAAATGAGCAGCAGACTGTTATACATCAATAAGGACTTTGTTTCAAGGCAATAACATAACTTCTTTGCATGTTGGTTCAAGACAATAACATAACTTCTGTGCATGTTGGTTCAAGGCAATAACATAACTTCTTTTTATGTTGGTTCAAGACAATAACATAATTTCTTTGCATGTTTTACATAGGATTCTAAGACTGATTCAGCTATACAATATATCTATGGAACACCAACAGTTGTGTATCGATGAAAATAAAATGACTGAAATCTCTTTTTACGATTTTTTAGTTCATGTCGAACTCCGCAGTGCGATATCGGAGAGATTTTCGAGCATGGAAATCAGCAAATGCCACCTAAAAGAAAAATGCAAGATATATTGAGACCAACGTTTGAGTCGTACTGTCGAAAATAAAACAAGATCGTGATACTTTGAAAATTTAAGTAGTACAAAGGATACCAGAGGTGCAGGTATAAGGACAAATGTTTAAAGCAAAGTGCCGACTAACTGTCAAAACATTTTACGATTATCTCGAAATAAGACTAAACTGTTTTTGCTAATCGCAAAATCAGTCGTAGGCATGTTTAACAAAGCCAATTCTTGCAACAGCAGATGAAAAAACCCCAGTTCATGTGTCTATTGAGAAAGATAAACGTGCAGCATGTAACAACGTAGGACTGAAACACAAATAAATATACGTGGAATACATAAAAAAGTATGTTAATGGACCTTTGGAAACGGCCGAGCACGACACATACGAAATATTGCAGTCTCGGTTTGATTGAGACTGTTCATGAGCGGTAGTGAAATATGCTGGCTTCCGCTCACGCCCTCTAGCCCCGGGTTGAGCAGAACTCAATATTTATAAAATCAACAGTACACAATTTTAACCATCCCAAAGATGGCATGCATACGGCGGTGGACATGGAGTTATATGCTTCCCCATGTCGTACGGCGTATGGTCCCAGTATCTAATAAAATTAAATGCCCCGAAGAGCGAAATAAAAATAATGGAATTTAGTTGGGAGCAGCGGTTATGAAGCCTGCGTATCACAAGTAACAGCCAAAAGACTAAATTAAAAAGCAGACAACATATCCTATAAGTGGTTAAACAATACCCAGAGCCTTTTATAGGCCGGAGTAGTGGAACCACCGAATCAAAAATTAAGTAAGAAAACAAAAGAAATTGAAAATGTACCACCGATAACTAAATATAAGACAAGAACGGGTGTCGATAAATTATAATTTATGTCCGACTCTGACACTGACGTTCTTGTCATCAAAGCGCCCTAAGAACTTTGGCATAGATCAGATTTTCTTGATGTCCACGGGAAAGGGAATGTATGCATGGCAAACATGGAACATATACTTGAAACTGCAACAGAAAACGTTGTAAACCTCAGCAATATGCCTAGCAGTACTGAGGAGTCAGATGCTTTGGGAGAAATTACACGTGTTATATATAATAAATCAAGCAGTACACTAATGGTAAATGAAGCCATTATACAAAACAACTCTTGAAATTACGCAATATCACCAACAATCTGCATTAATACAGTATACATATCAATGCGGCTATCAAGCAGGATGTGAACGGTCTCAGTCAGGTACTTGTGTGGTGGTCCTAGGGCAGGGGAGGTGGTGTATGCGGGCATACCCAGGGGTTATTAAACAAATGTACAAATTTGTTGTCTTATTCCCATCACTAGGGGCAATATTTATGTATGATTCCGAAGGGTAGGGGTTAATAGCAAACTCTCCTTGTTGATGTATGATTCGCTACCACGAAGAATTGTTTGTTTGTCTAATCCCAGGGGAATGTCCCGCCGTCCCCACATCAGGTAGAGTAAAAGATTGACAGGTGCAGGTACATAATACTAAAGTACAGGTTACGCTTTATCCGTCTTAACGGGTCGGCACATATACTGGTGACCACTGGAATCGTATTGGACAACTCTGTCCCGCGTTTCAGCTATATGTCAAGCATTTTGGCATTGTGGTTGTAAGAAAAGAAACAAACTGCATATAGTTGCAAATGCTACCGTTCTATTTTGGCGTGTACAGCGCCACATAGCTATGCGTGGCATTTTGAACAGAATGCAAACTTAAAAGTAGTTTATCAGGACAAAATATGCAGGAAATGTAGCATTCAAAGAACACAATCAACCAAATCATACATTAAAAACAAACAACACTTATAAGGGAAAATAGAAGCAAAGCATGCGACACTACAACCATAACGGGATTGATAATATGGGTACCGCCTTGGCACAGTCAGTAAAAAAGAAACGCCGCTGGAAGATAGTATCACTATAATCAGTCCAAACTTAAGTTAAGATCATACAAAATAAAAAGTCTAAACTATGTCAATATTGGTAGTATTTTCATATTTCTATGGGATGTTTGTGGGTTGGGTATTGATTTAATTGGCAATAGCAAAGAGTAAGTAAGTAAGTGTTTTCTGCTAATACTAATAAGTACATCCGGATATCATTATGTATATTTTAATACGTATATAACCGCAATTATATGAATACCCGAACATTTGATAACCATTACATAATGTAAAGCATAGATTGATCATATAGTTTGTGGTAGGTGGGGTATACTCATATGTTTATTTTGAATAAATGCATAATCATGCCGAAATATTCGCAGTCGAAGCCAAAATATAGTGAATGAGAGAAATATTAGTTTATATACAGCTGTATCTTATATTTACAGTATTTTGGCCGCCATCTTAGATATTTGGCGGCCATCTTGAAAATGATAGAAATTGAATTGGCTCAGGTTATTTTTCATTTGAATAAAATATTTGCAAGCACTGTGCAAAATATCATCACAGTCTGAACTATTTTCTGGTTATTTGCTCCGCTAAAATGAAAATATGGTAAAATACTGCAATCGAAATCAGTATATGGCAATAATGGTGTGTTAAAAAACGAGTAAAACAGTTGTTTGTTTTGTAAATTATAGTTGTTATATTTTACAATGTTGTGGAGATTTGGAGGTTTAAGGGAAATTTCTTTTCCACAAATACCCCCAATATGTCCAACTTATTTCAAGAGTGTTATTTTTAATCGCATGTAGTCGGTATGGAATCATCAACATTTCAGCGTTAAAAATAGGAGTTTAAAACGTTTGAAAATTCAGAATGCATCACAGCGTATCTATGAATAATGACGCCGGAACCGTCTTGCATAATAGGTAAACGACTCTCAAACAACTATGATAAAAAAAATTACAAACTTGCTATTTGAAAAACCTACCGTCCCTTTCTCTCCCGACACTGCCCATTGTCCTTGTCTCCCGTAACCCCGCCACCCAGTCCCTCTGTGTACTCCACCACTTCTCTATAATGCGTAAAGTCATTCATTACACCGTAACAGACAAAGATGTAGTTAATTATCACTGAAACCAAATAAGCTTCGCACATCAATTTATTTATTTTAGTTATTACTTATAACTGTTTTCTATATACTAAATACCAACATAGTAAGAATTTCATCGCTATTGACATTTATTTTGCTTTGTTTCAATAATCAAAATAGATCTTACATTTGTCGTTTTCACTTTTTTACATTTGTGGGGTAAATCATTTATTTTTCCATTTAGCGTCTTTTTTGATTTACATTTTTAACTAAGTGTTTTTTACAATTGTGTCATTTTTTACATTTAGCGTTAGCGTTCTTTACATTTGTGACCGTTTTTACATTGACGGTATTTTTTACATTTTTGGTTCTTACAGTTGTATTGATCGTTAGAGATGTTGCGATTGTTAAACGCTGCACGAACGAACGCAAATATATATCCGTCTGTGCATTTAAACGCATGCATTAGGTCACGTTTAGGAATGAAGTTCCATGTGTTTTTTGAAAATGAACACAGTTTCGTTTATTAACGCTGAATACATTTAAGAACGCAAATAATACATTTTAAAAACAAATGCATTTATAAAAATGAAATGCAAACGGAGCGCAATAGGAGCTCAAACGGAATGCAAACGGAGTGCAAACGGAACGCAAACGGAGCGCAAACAGAATGCAAACGGAGCGCAAACAGAATGCAAACGGAGCGCAAATGCATTTTTGGGATACTTGAACGTTGTACTCAAATGGGTCTGCTACTTTATAATGCCTGCATCCACAATTAGATCTGGCTAGTATCTTCCCAGTTGCTCTTTTCACCACCAACAAGAAGAACTTGTGGAACCATCGGGATGAATCAGTGTCGTTATGACCCTGATTAATCCCGACGATTCCAGAAGTGCTCCTTGTTGGTGGTGAAAAGAATAACTGGCTAGAACAACAATGATAAACATAGTCCTATAAAAAAAAAATAATACAATTTAAAAATATGTATGGTGGCGTTATGAGTTCATTTTATTAAAGTATTAACCATAGTAAAAAAGAAGGGTTGTCAAAGTTCAATATGTTGTCCAGATACCGAGATATTTTATGAAAGGATTCGATGGCATCTGATTGACTGGTGAAAGATTCAACGTGAATTCTCTTTCATAGATAAACAAAAAAAAATCGGCGACAAGAATTGCACAGTTGGTTGGTTGGTTGGTTGGTTGTTTGGTTAGTTTGGTCTAACAAAGAAATACTGGAAAAGAAAACATGTGACTTTATACACTCTAAATTGCTCCTTCTACCAGTATTGGTATGTACAGAGTTTATATTGCAAATTCTGTGTAGAAATACTGAAAAATGAGTTATTTCTATAACTTTGCAATTTTCTCTGTATAATTCAATGTGATTAGCAAGACAAAACTTGACCCTTGTGGTCACAGTGTTATATGTATATGCGCAAAATAAGAATATGGACAATTCCGGAATTGTTCTGCGCAAAGTAAGAATTCTTAAATTGCGCGGCATTATCGGAATTCTCAAAATGCGCGGTTCAATTCCGGAATAGTACGTGCGCAAAGTAGGAATTGGGACAAAGTAAGAATATGTTCGTTATCGTCAGTGCGCAAAGTAGGAAATGGAACAAAGCAGGAACATTTTCGTTAATCATATTTGCGAGTATACACTTTGATTTTTGTTTGCTTCATTCAAATAGTCAACATATCAGCAATATAGTAGTATAAGACATTTTGAAATTTACGTACGTATAGTTAAACTCACTAACATACTGTGATTTAGTTTGACAAAAGAGCATACAAA
Organism: Cyrtodaria siliqua; assembly: GCA_037043455.1. Lineage (NCBI taxonomy): Eukaryota > Metazoa > Mollusca > Bivalvia > Adapedonta > Hiatellidae > Cyrtodaria > Cyrtodaria siliqua. Next base: position 126,399 of record JAWPHD010000038.1, read on the forward strand.
TACTTAAATGTGTGTGTTTATTTTAAGACGACAACCGTTGGTGTTCTTACATACCGATTAGGATATCCGCGTTTTACATTCCGGATAGAAAGTATTTTTCTTGCATTCGGGATAAGGCTTTCAACGTTTTACTTCGAAATGAATTGGGTTTTAAGGCGCACCAGCACATGAAAGGTTATATGACGCCTAACAGGAATGAAAATGCCAGGCTCATCCTCCACTGATATCAAGATAACATTTGTAGAATGGGCCTAGAACCTTCTTACCTGCAGAACTGCAGAGTTGCTGCGATTTACGATGGAGCCACGTTTCCACGTTTGCGTACGCGGTGTCATGACCTTGAATGAGCATGGTAAAAAATGAAAAATATAATATGAATGGGGGGGGGGGGGGAGGAAATATAATATGAATGGGGGTGGGGGGGAGTGGGGGGGATGGGGGGTCTTACCTCTGCATGTGATGGTGTGTTTGCAGTGGTTGTATTCTACCCCGGCAACCTCACGGGGATCCGCGTATTACACGGTGGATGGATGCAAGAATACTCATATAATCGCTAAATATTGAATTAATAACTAACTCAGAACACAATAATAACTAACGTTGCGACGTAATAACTAACGTTGCGACGTAATGACTAACGTTGCATAGTTGAGTGATGGCGTCAGTAAACTGACTTAAAATGGAATAAATAGATTAGTTAACTGCCCGAATCGATTATTGGGTAATCCTTCACTCGATGGTAGACGTGTTTTGTTTTTTCACTCACTCTCATACGCTCGTTCGTGAAAAGAACTACATGTCTATACCAGTCTTGAAGGATTTCCCTATAATCCATCCCAGCATTTAAATAATCTCTATATATTGATGGTCTAGAATTATAACGTCGTAAGTGAAAAATCATAGTTTTCGGAAAAGTGAAAAAAACGGACTGACAGTAACAACTGGGTGAATTCTCTGAAAAATCTCATATGACATAAGCTGCAGTTTGCTTTCTCATAAAACAAAGCATATGTTATTTCAAAAAAAAATTGACTTTGTAATCTGAGCAATTGCATTTACGACCTTATGTTATTAAGTATTTGGAAAGGTAGATGTTCATAAAAAAGTTGTATCTGGCAGTTAGACCTTTTAAAATATGGTAAAAGCGATTATTAAACCACTGTAAGTGTCTTATAAAAGTGTGCTAGTTCATGCTATACTGTTGGTCGAAATGTAGAATGCATAAGGGAACATGCGTGTGATGACAACATTGCAATATTATATGTTAGAAAATGTTCTATTTTTTAAAGTTAAATCAAACGGATATAATAAAAAAACATGCTCTTATTATTATGAATGATTATTATGTTCCTGAATGATACTGAACATCATCTACAACACAATTTAAATGTTGGTATCACAATAAGACACATTTCTATATATCTTTTATTATTTGCCGACGACGCCGCAATATGCTCAGAAACAAAAGAAGGCCTACAAGAATCTCTAAACAATCTAGAAAACTATTGCTTAAAATGGAATCTTAATGTTAATATCGAGAAAACAAAAATCGTAGTCTTTAGAAAAGGCGGAGCGCTTAGACAAGAATATTCATGGACATATTCTGGAACGTTGATCGAGGTAGTAAACAGTTTCAATTATTTAGGCATTGTAGTTTAATAGTTTATTTAAGTCTCATCACAGTACACTATTATCTACAATACAACAAATCATAAAATACAACTGTGCCATTCTTTTTAGAATTACAAGAGACTATACAATATCAATATACATATGACTGTTCACAATGTTAAAATATTGAGCATCTGAACCGACTGCCACAGCAGTTTCATAAGACTCACAAAAAGCCACAGCAGTAGGTCCAGTAGTCAATGCATACACATATATCACTGTTTTAATTTATAAAATCATTTTCTAAAAATATTGTTAACACACACATTTATACATAGTAAAAATTGAGCTGTCGGTGCTAATCTTGACATGTTGTCTAAAAAGTACTTAAAATAGAAATATTAATATGTGAGTTAGAGAATCGCAACGGCTACTGAAACCTTAAAAAAATAGTATAAAAAATCAGATAACAACCCAGATCAGATCTGGAGTGTACTGATTAGCACCGACTTCTCAACGTCGTTATAAACCCTTATTTCTTATCTAATAATGTTTGCATTATTTACAGCATAAAATATGATGAAATTAACTTAAAAAAACCCAAAAAAACGCTTACCAGCTTACTACAAGTAAATTAAATAATAATAGTAACACATAATTAAGAATATAAAACAGAGTTTCGCTTTTTGAGAATATTACAACAGGTTTTGGCACTCGCGCGTTTTTTTCATATCTTTATTGGAAAATAAAAATAACATTTTGTCTGTTTCGTTTACATCTATACAATTTGGATATACAGACACTGCTTTATGAAATAAAAGTTTTCTAATATCACCATACATAGCACATTCTAAAACAGCATGCATCTCGTCCTCAACCTTGTGAATACAAAATGGACAAAAACGCTCATTTTCTGCAATAGTTTCATATCGACCTGTTTCTACTATTGTACTATCCAGCGGTGGTTCTTTCATACCAGCAACTAATACACTTAAAGGTAAAGCTCTACGTGCAATGAATTCCTTGTTAAACCTTACGCGGAATATGGCTATTCCAATTAACATTATGTTTAATCTTTTTGATTCATACGTACTGTTTATTTTAAATTATGGTTGTGAGGTATGGGGACACATCAAGGCATATAATATAGAGCTGGTTCATAACATTTTTTGTAAATGGATACTAAATGTTAAAACGTCAACAAACACTTTATCGCTCTACGCAGAAGCCGGTCGATATCCATTATGCATTTCAAGATATATACGAATCATCAAATACTGGCTAAAGATGTACGGTAATAAAGATAATAATTGTATATTAAAAACCATTATCAACAAACAAAGAAATGAGATAGATGGCAATCCCCGCATTATAAACTGGTCTACAAAGGTACGAGGTATCCTACAATATTCGGGATTCAATGAGATATGGTTGTACCCAGACTCTGTTAAAATAAATACCTTTACTCCATTACTACTTAATCGCCTAAGAGACATATATGTCACACAATGGCGCGCTGATATGACACTCTGTTCATCATTATACATATATAGGGAACTTAAATCCAGTTTTGAAAGATCAAGTCATCTTAAAATTCTAGATAATTTGAAGTATAGAAATATGATCGCTAAAATCAGATTGTCCTCTCATAAATTATCCATAGAAACAGGACGACACAGAAATATTGAAAGAAACCAAAGGAAATGTTCACTATGTACTTTAAATGATATTGAAGATGAATATCACTTCATTCTTATTTGCCCTTATTATCATGATTTGAGAAAATCCCACATTCCAGCATATTTTACAAACCGCCCAAATATGTTTAAGTTCATTAATCTTTTAAATTCAGAAAAAAAATCACTACTGATAAAACTAGCAATGTTTTGTAAGAAAGCCTTTAAAATAAGAGATGATGCATTAAATAACCAATAGGGTTTGCAAGTATAATTGACATTGTAATATGTTATGTTATGTAAATGGTAACATCCAAGAATAACACTCTCACTTCACTCAACCATTATTTCTTTTCTGTCAACTTTGTTATATTTGTTTACATGCATGCATTGAAATCATGATCTTGTATGACGATGAGCTGTATATGCTTAAGTCGAAATAAAATATATGTTCTGTTCTGTATTATAAATTTAATTAAATAGTAATGGTCACTTAACATACAAATAGTATTAATTTAATTAAATAGTAATGGTAACGTAACATACAAATAGAGACACGAATTATGTTTCAAATTAATTGTTGTAACATTTATAACATTTAATAACAGAGAACTGGGAGTTGTATTCACTAATGACAAGAAAACTAATCAATCACGAACAAACACTAACACATGGTCCTATACCCTCTGTAGTCTATAACGTTACATTGTATTGACCGACTATATTTTGAAAATGTAAAACTAATCAATTCGTAACCAGACATTTAATTTGCTATGTCTGGCTTTAAATTAGAAGAGCGACGTTAATAATGCATATCTTTTATTGCATTTTGAAAGCCCCATTGTGAAAAGATCTGGGTGCAAGAGATTGTATTACCATCAAAATAATGACACAGGTTAAATATCGACAAACAACGAGATTATATCATCGTAGCAGTTGTACATTTACATTTAAGCATAATAAGGTCGTATCTACCAGTTAAGACCCAACTTTTTATAAATATTAAGGTCGTATCTACCACTTACAACCTTGTATGATTATAGCCTTGTAGTTACTACCTTTTTGCAAAATATAGCACATATGCTACACTGGGAGAAAGATAATCCATCATGAGTTATCCACGTGAGATAGGGAAATCTCACCCTCGGGATCGGCAGAGCCTCGTCCCTGGTTGCCATTTTGACCCCTCGGGTGAGCTTTCCCTATATTTTATTTGTCTGTGATTTGTATAGGAAATACTGGAAATAGAAAAGTTATAACCAGTGTTTTTGAGATACGGAAAATATCTCCCTCGGGAGAGAAATATGTTAAATGTTTAAATATATTTCGAAATATTGCAATATCGTATAACATAACATAATTATATTCAACATTAATATCATTACGTGGCCGGAAATTAACTGTCATAACCCGTCTAACACGGGGTATAAAATAAACCTTAATTTCTGTTTAAAAACCTGCATATTGTAAAATTAAAACATTTAACTTATAATTTTAAACAGGTTATCGATTTTTGTTTCAGTGAAACATGTTTTATGTATGTTTATATTGTCGAAAATATACATTGTAAAACTGACTAATATAAGCTTCCCCACGGAATTAATGCATGACCATGTAAGGTAATAATAGTTAAATACAACGTTCGATTAACAGTCCTTTTGTCAATTTCTAGATAGATAGATAACTTTATTTCCAAATTCCGATAGGCTTAAAAGCCCGTGAGGATACAATATACAGTTTCATAAAACATGGCAACAGTGTAGGATTTTACAAACAAGAAACTTTTGTTAATCTGAGACAGTCACAGCAAAATGCACGTATACTGGCACGCACGCATGCATGCACTCACTCAATCACTTACGCACTCACGCGCACAACAATTTCTATCATTTGTTAAGTGGACTTAAGCATTGAGAAGGCGTATTACTTCATAATATAAATAAATACTGAACCATACATTTCCTAACACATTCGGTAAAATAAATTACCTATATTTACTAATTTCCATATAATGTTTCGTTTCATAATTTAAATGCTTTTAAATCAAAGGTACAAAGCTTGTGAATATATACTTTATTTCATCATGTTTGGCCTCTTGTAAAAATATTGTGGAATGTATTGCTTTTTTAAGACAGTATAGGTTTGGCATTCCAACACAAAATGAAATTCATCTTCAAGTTTATTACAAAATAAACATAATCTATCAATAACAGGAATTCTGTTTGGTTTAACCCATCTTCCCGCTTCAATTTGCAACCTATGAGATGACACCCGTAATTTGGTAAGTGCTTGACACATTTTGAAAATATTTATATTATCAAGATATGGTTGAAACTGAAAAGATGCAAAGCTCCTATAAAGCACTGCTCTGGTGGAGATATCTAATCAAGTATGCCAATTTTGAGCGAAATTGTCATTTAACCGTTGCTTTAATACTGCAAGAAATAAATTACAATTACCAACACTTTGTTGTAACCATACATCTTTATATATGATTGGTATATAATGAACCAAATTAAACAAACTTCACACTGTTAAGAGAGTGTGTGTGTAATGTTATTCAAAGGTGTGAAGGAGTCCACGTGCCGCTCCTGTACGCTTCCTATTACTTGTGGCCCTGAGACATTTTGGTCAATCATATTGTTTAAATGCAATGAGATACGCCATTTATTTAATTAACCAATCACAATAAAGAAAATAAAAAATGAAATGAAATATGTTTAAATCAAATATAATTATTTCGCCATAATTTATTGACGTATACTAACATATTAGAATCGGTGAAAGTTAAATAATTTAATTAGCTAGAAGAAATGTTAAATACATTTTATCATATTAGAAGTTGTTTGCTTTTTTCATACTTAATGACGACAATATATGCGTATTTCGAAATATTAAATTTATAGTTCGAAATGCTAACTTTTGTTAGTTCGCGGTGTATTCGGCTTTTCTATTTCTTTTTTTTTTTTATTTCTTTTTTTACATATTTGCAAATTATTATTATTAATTATTATAATGTTAACCTATAACAACGCTAAAGAAACTGGCAGATAATCACAAAATAGAACTGATAGAAGTCAAAGATATTGCACATTGTGTAATAGTACAGACTTAGAAGATGAATATCATTTTATTTTAATTTGTCCTTTGTACGAACAATTACGTAAACTATATGTTAAACAATATTATTACAGACATCCAAGTGTTTTTAAATTTATTCAGCTGATGCAATCTTCAAGCCAGCCAGAGCTTTTAGGTTATCTAGGTTTGTTAGGGAAGCATTTATTATTCGCAATACTGCAATGTATAATGAGTAAAAAAATGTATGTTCATCCTCATTGGACATGACGTGTAAACTATAAAAACTTAAAATAGTAACATGAAACTATGTAATAGGAATAGTTAAATCATTATAACAGGGTAAATACGTGATCCAGAGTGATTGTGTGAGACATTTTGGAAATTAGTTTAAAAACCTGTTAACTTTAAAAAAAATATTTTTGTATAAAGACATAAACATGCTATACAATTATCTGAAACGATGTTTACAAAACAATTATTATTGTTATTATTATATTATATTATTATTATTATTAATAATAATAATACTGTAACATCTAGTATATTATTTAGTATACTCATATTTTGGTTAGAAATCCATAAATCGCACTGTTAGATAGTTTGTATTTAGTCGTTTCCTGATGTATACGTGTTTAGAATTATATTTGATGATCTGTCGCCATTGATATAAATGTATTTTGTAACTGTTGCTTATGCTGTTCATATGTATGAACCTAAGTGAATAAAATAAAGATTTGAATAAAGATTTGACAAAAGGGCGTCAGAGTGAATGGGTGAGTTGTATGAGTGTATAGTATGTATGATTTGTGTGTTTGTACTTTTTCATTGTTTAATGTAAAATTGCATTGACCTGTCACATATTAACAAATGTAATATGTGTTTATATGACGAGAAACACTTGTTTAAGTCATAAATAAAGAATATGTTCTGTTCTGTTCCTTTTAAACCGAAATTACGGTTTATTTCATACCCCAGCCAACCCCGTTTTCGCTTCTTGGAGAACATTTGGGAAACGAAGGCCTGGCCTAAACTATAACAGATATTTCCACAATAAAAACATATTTCAAAACATGTTTCACTGAAGAAAAAAAAGATTACATGTTTAAAACTATCACTTAAATCTATTTTTTTATATCAGATTAACGCATGAAAAGGACACACAAGCAATAAGCGGTTTATAAAAAGGACGCACGAGCGTTTTCAATAAAATTCATATATTAAAGTTTGCATTATTCTTTCCTTTCTATGATTTTCTTGGTTTCCTCTTTCTAGGTTGTGTGAAGACAATCTAAATATGCCGAGAATTATTTTCATTGTTTTCTCTTCATCGATATCTAAATAATGTTGCAAGTCAAAGTTGCGTTTTAAAACGAGAGCAACACGTTGATTATATCTATACCAACTTGTTTTTTTCATAAAAAGCCAATGAAAGAGTGATTTTTGATTCAACAGATAGAACCGTCTTTCTTAATTATTCCGACATATTAGGTAGTATTACAGAGTTTTCGTTGATAAGCAGAAACTTTAACCAGACTCACGGCCTGTGTAGGTGAAACGTCATTAAACGGGCAAATAATGTGCTTTAAATAAAGTGCATTGTCATGCAACCTCGTTTGAAATAATCAAAAATAGTTCAATTGAATCTTCTTACCAAATATTATGGAACCTGGAAAGTATTGTTGAAGTAAAGGACTTCAAATTGTTATGTAAATAATTAAGTTTATGTTAATCATACGCGATACTTAACTGTAAATTATCTGTTCGTCACAGATGGGTGAAGCAAAATAAGCATATTAAAATGAAATATAAATAGGTTTAAAATTAGCATCTTCCTATACACATCATAACACAAATTCTTACTTTGCGCAAAATATTCTCAAATTGTGCAGAGACACTAAATGCGTGGTTTATATATTTAACCCCGTGCGCAATTCCGGAATAGTCCTGCGCAATTCCGGAATCGTTGCGCATTTTAAGAATTCTTACTTTGCGCAGAGCAATTCCGGAATCGTCCATATTCTTACTTTGCGTAGAACATATATACCATCCTCAGTATACTGGAGTATACGAATTAGTGCTCCCAAGTTTCAAAGATAAAACATTAATGTTATGTATGCGTTTAACAATACTTCACGAACAGACTCAATAAAACCGAGTCTGTTACTTTTTTCTCTTATTTGTGTTTGTTTCTTCCAAGGGATCCACTTTTCAGTATTTATTTACATTAGTAGCTGCTTTATCAGCACGAACTAAAACAAATTTGTTATGAAATTCTTGGATTCACGATTTCAAATTACAAACTGAAAATCTAGGTCTCGGAGCAAATAAATAAGGGTTAACTGTATTCAAGTTAATACGGGTATCTATAATTATGCTCCCAAAAAATTCGGGGAGCATATAGTCGCCGCCTTGTCCGTGCGTCCGTGCGTCCATGCAATTCCTGTCCGGGCTGTTTCTGTCCGGGCTATTTCTCTATAATACCTTGTTAGAATTTCGCGAAACTTGCTAAGAAGTATCCATATCAAGTGGAGATGCGCATATTATCGTGATGTTCCGGTTCGATAATTTTCCACTAAGTTATGTTCCTTTGTATTTTTAATGCATATATACATAGTAGTCATATAGAAAAGTCTTGTCCGGGATATATCTCTATAATCCCTTGTTAGAATTTCGCGAAACTTGCTAAGAAGTATCAATATCAAGTGGAGATGGGCATATTATCGTGATGTTCCGGTTCTATAACTTTCCACTAAGTTATGGCCCTTTGTATTTTTAATGCATATATACATAGTAGTCATATAGAAAATTCTTGTCCGGGCCTTTTCTCTATAATCCCTTGTTATAATTTCGCGAAACTTGCTAAGAAGTATCCATATCAAGTGGAGATGCGCATATTATCGTGATGTTCCGGTTCGATAATTTTCCACTGAGTTATGACCCTTGAATTTTGATGCATATATACATAGTAGGAAAATAGAAACTTCTTGTCCGGGCTATTTGTCTATAACCCAATGTTAGAAATTCGCAAAACTTGGTAGGAAGTATCAAATATCAAGTGGAAATGCGTATATTGTAATGACGTTCCGGTTCGATAATTTTCCACTAAATTATTGCCCTTTGTATTTTTAATTCATATATACATAGTAGTCAAATAGAAACTTCTTGTCTTCAAAAGTACTTATAGAAACGTCACACAATGATAAAGGGCAATAAGAGGAAATGCAGAGCACAAAAACCGTCACTCTGTCTTCATTTAAACTAGAGTTATTGCCCTTTGTTATTTTATACGTATAATTCTTGTCTGGAGCATTACTTTAAAACTATGAATGAGACTGCAATGAAACTTCACACCATGATAGAGGGCAATGAGAGTAAGAGCAGAATATAGAAACCATAGCTCTATCGTAATTTAAATTAGAGTTATTGCTCTTGGTAAGTTTATACTTATAATTTTTTTCTGGAGCAAAACTAAAATCCTACTAATGGGACTGCAATGGAACTTCACAAAATAATAGAGGAATATGAGAGCAGGTGCAGAACATAAAAAAACATTACTCTGTTTCCATTCAAATTAGAGTTATTCCCTTGGTAATTTTGTACTTATACTTCTTGTCCGGAATATGACTCGAAAACTACTAAAGGGACTGTAATGAAAATTCACACAATGATAAAGGGCAATGCGAGAGAGCATAAGAACCATAGCTCTAGCTTCATTTAAATTATATTGCCCTTTGTAATACAAAGCACCCAATTCGGGGAGCATCCTTCAGTTCTACCGATATTTTTGTTTTAAGAAATGTTTCCACATAGAAAGGGAGTTTGGATCCGCATGTTCTCTACGACACCATCGTATACTAAAATTCTCAATGGACTGGGCGATTTGAGCAAACGATAGAGTTCCAATATAGAAGCTTTGAAAAACAACAGTACGTATTTCAATAACCAGATGTTTGCATGCAAGCAACGGGTGTAATTTGATGAGATTAGAAAAACCGAAATGACGCACGAACACAAACCTGTGAATACCCACAATTTTATCGCCGAAATAAATGTATCTCGGGTTCATTTGTTATGAATTAAACTCGCCCATTTGTGTACACAACAAATTTCTCTCCCATTAACCATACACAAGTATTTATCACTCGTATGACATGTCAATACAATTGTTTAACGAGGTTGTTATTCTATGATAGTGTAAAACTGTATGAATCAGGTAAGAAAACCCAGGAAAATGGGTTTTAATTTTGGGTATTGATTGTTTCTGTCAAAATATTCTTTACCAGCGAGTTATACGCAAAATAAAGAAAACTGACAGTGTAATTAAATTGGTTAGTGTTTTTACCGCCCCAATCCCCTACACACACACACTGAGGGTCCGTGGGTTCGGAGAGAAAAAAAAGTTGCTCTTGCACGTCGTAATTATGTGCGGAGTTCATCCTCTAACTTTGGTTGAATTCCGCTGTGGTTTAGAAGGAGATACGGTAACGGACGGACGGACAAATGGACAGACGGACGGACAGACAAACGGAGGCGATTTTAATATCCCATAATCCCTTTGCTGTTTCAAAGCTTGGGGATAATGACACAACGCCTGCACATATTTAAGTTAAGGTGGGGGCGTTTCAAAAAGGTAAAAAAAACAACTAAACATTTAATTACACCGTCATTTTTTCTTTATTTGTGTGCATAACTTCGTATATATACTCGCCTTTGAAAGATAAACAACATATCAAACGATTCTTTACTCAGACGTCTACCAGGGGTGGGGTAGGGGTGAGGCGTCTGTAATATGGTGTGTTTTTTCCGCAATTAGAAAAATTGTAAAGCAATATCTAAAATCTTTAGAAAAAATGTGTTAATCCTGCGGGGTTCTAATTTTTTATAAATACGTAATCGATGGTTTTAAAGAACATAACAACAAACTCTCTATTTTGGTAACCGTTAGTGTATGGAAATATAATTGCGGTATATTTAAACCTTTGAAATAATCTACAGACTGTGATGTTTAACTCTAGGTTGTTCTCACTCCATGTGTTGAATAAGTCAGACACTCACGTATGCTGATTTAGGGTTTCCTGGTGAAGTGGTATATGCATACTGTTGCACTGGTAGCTTTAAGTAGGCTTGACAAATGACAGAGGCACATGCAGCTACATATTTCTACTTGAATTAAAGTCTTGAGCTTTTATGTTAAAATTCAGAAATCGGAATCAAGTAGCTATGTTTAGCTCATCGGCGTAGGTCAGAACATCAAAATACCCAGAATCACAGTCTGTGTATATGTAATCGCAATATATTAGTAGTCGTTTAAGCTGACATGATATCTACTAATATGTCTAAGCAATAGTTGCAATATAGTGTAGCAAAGAATCTTTCAAAACAATATTTTCTTTATTTTCTATAAAGAACCAGACATTTATCACCTAATACATAATGGTCATAAGTACCATGCATGCAATTGTGTTAGTCTAAATTATGCTTTGTACATATCTATGTTTTAGATGTTAAGTTCTTTGTAACATTGTTGAAAAAAAAGTGGGATCGCAACATTAGACCCTTTCAGTGGTTTTAAATATCATCCATTAACTTGATTTAGTTTACATCATTGACTTGACCTGACATAATATGAAATGGGATAAGTAATATTTTATAGCATACTTTTATTCGTATGCAATTTATACTGCTTCTCCAGGGCCGCATGCCCGAAGTGCTGTATAAATTGTATACGAGAGAAATATGCTATAAATGTTTTGTACCATAGCCATTTATCCAAAATCGCGCGTATAAAATTTGGTAGACCATGGTTTAACTGACGAATCTGTCATTTATAGCACGGCTGAAATATACCGGCAGTTATAGCACGGTTTAGGTTCAGACCTTCAGGTTTATGAAAATTATATCATAAGCAAGAACAAAGAAAACCATTAGAGCTACGGTACAAACACATCATATTAGGTTTATTGTGACAGAAACTTCAGGTTGATGAGATAACATATGCAGTTTCCTATCAGACATGCCTCTACCAGGTAGACAACCCATCTGGGGCAGAAGTATGTTGGTCTAAAGCCAAGGCCTTCTCCGCTGAGCTACCGAGGCTGCTGGTACACCACTTAACACCACTGAACACCAATGAACGTAATGGTTTACAATAATCGTCAGTGAAGTTTGATGAATAAATCGGAGTTTATATGATGAACTTTTAATCAACCGGTGGTGTCAACCTTACGAGGTAAGGTTATTGTCATATTGTTAGTATAACAGTTACTGTACCGTTATTACTTTATACGTGTTTAGGGCCATTTGATTGAAGCTCAAATAATACTTACACGAGACCCAAGTCCGTCACACGACCAGACTAAACAACTACCATTCCTACAACAAAGAACGCTCAAAACTGGTGTCAGATGTGAGAGACCATCGAGCCATATTTGGGTAGAGACGATTGAGATGCAATGAATACATATTGATTAGTCCATGGAAAGGATCTCTATAAGCATTTGGTTTCGTTCCAATCCATTTAATATTGTTTGTAGCATTTGTATAGTATGTTATCTTTCAAATAAAATATTTTAAAACCAAATACTGATTTGTAATGTAAATATTGTAAGGTGTGCGAGGGGATGGTCCTCCTCGTCCCTCGTTAATCATTGGACGGGGAGAATAAATGGATACACCTTTTTACCTGTCAAAACTGATGTAATAATCAGTAAGGAGATATGCAAATAAAGGTAATTTAATTGTTTGAAATTGTTTAATCAATCAATTGGACATGTGCCTACGTATTTGGCAATCATTTTGCAATGTAATCATATCAGGTTATATTTTAATTAGTAATGTTGATGACTGTTTCGTCCATATGCATACCTCGTCTCCAACTGACAAGCCCGCAATATTATTGTAACGATGACACGAAACTTCTTACCAAAACCTGATTATTATCTGACCATGTATGCCGATATTGTTTTGAATAAAGACTTCGTGTGATAACAATGAAATAGAGTATCAAAATATTTGTTATGTTACCAACAGCAAAAATATGATTTTAACAAGATGGAATGATTTTGTGTATTGGTATCATCATACAGTTTAGCCTTGCATTCTTACCTGTAGTATCTGTAAACGAAATATGCATGCCCTTAACCGTCAAATCCAACTACAGCGTTAATTATTTGATACTAACTGCCGAAACAAAACCTCGTGTACGAAACCGTATTTACTCGTTTGTGTTGTCGACACTTCATCTTTTATAGGTAAACAATGCATATTGTCGTTCGTGGCTATATGTTCTTTAACACATATTACAATTTCGTGGTTATACATGTATACTATGAAACAATAACAGAGTTCTTCGATAAGTGGTTTTTATAATTAAAATGCTAGTAATTTGAAAGTTCAAGGGACAGAATATATAAGTAAGACTGCGAAATATTTACCACACCTTGGAAACATTAACACCCTTACATCGGTGCGGTTACTATAATAATGTATATAATAGCAAATTTGGAGAATCATAATACTGTTGAAGACCAGCACAAATAACAATACCTTAGTCATGTATTCGATATAAACTAACCAACCGTGCCTTCACCACTCGTTATGTTGTGTATTGTCCTGTTCATTAATTATGTAATTTGCTTATTGGATTTAGCATAATTTCGGTACAGAACGGACCTACGGTGCCATTGCGTTTAGGTACTCTATGGTTGTATAGGAACATTTTTCTCATTGTTCTACATAACAGAACCGCGAGACCATTGTATACACCAATCATTAGTCACTGGTTATCCCCTGTACGATGCAAATTGCCATTGACGTGCATTGGTGTAATTTAGGATTTAGTTTGATTAAAGGACAATATAACTGACTTGTTAAACAAAATCTTCAACGGGCATCTCTACGTTTGGATGCGCTTCATCATGATATATTAATTAGAATAAAATGATTAACACATTTAGTAAAATTACAATAGTGATATAATATCATTTATCTAATTCGTCGTGGAAGATGATATGTCACTACATTATGAAACATGAGATATGGTGCTATTTAACAATTGGCTATTATGTATAGCTGTAATAGTTGCATATATGCATGCTAGTTGTTGAAATAATGTCTCCCATTAAGGATAGGTTAGTCTCGCCTTTAAGCGGCATGTCATGCATTTGAGGTGTTATTTAGTATGATTTTTTCTCATGTGTTTACGTGTTTGGCTTTTTTTTGGCACATATTGAAATATTTTGAAATGAGCATTATATTTATTCTGGTATTGTAAAACACATGTATATGTACATGTATATGTATTGGTATTTTTTTTTAATTTAAACTAATTTAACTAGCGATACCAAATATAAAATGTTGAGCGGGTTTATTGTTTTTAATTGGACATATACAGTTGCTAGCGTAGCAAAAGTACAAAAGCAACATGATAGTACTTGATATATTGCAAGCATACGGAATTGTTTAGGCTCAGTCATTCATTCACTTCCGACGTCAAATTGATCATTCATATATTCTAATTGCACAGTTATATGATTATCCGAAATACACTTCGTTTAGTGTATACAATGTGACTTTTTTCTACTAGTTAATGAAGATGAAACACCAGCGGTATTTCTGTCATTGACCTTTCCGGGGCGGTACCCCTGTTATGTTATGTTTGTGGTGTCATATACTTGCTTCTGTGTTTCCTTCAAATCATTGTTCGTTTTGAATGTTGACATTTGGTTGACTGTGTTCTGTTAATGTTACGTGTCCAGTTCGACTTTTATACCAACTTTGATTGAGTGGTCGAAATGAATACTTTCACCTATGGTAAAGGACCATTTAACATTCTAGAGAGATGCCAGCATCATATAATACACGTGTTCCAAGATAATGAGGTCAAGTCAAGTACCATTGATTTACAAGCGGTTTTACAGCAAACACAATATCAAATGAGCCTTTAAACTCAAATAAGATGGTTACAAGCGAATTGACATTATATTAGGCAAATAATGTATGTATCTTACAAACTAGCATTAACACATATCAAATGTTGTATAACAGCACATGTTATATTAATACATGACACAATTTGTACTCTTTGTATAATAAATTATATGCAGTATTAAAATATAGAAGCATGGCTAAATTATCACTCACATTCAAAGCATTAGAAGTAAGTAATGCATTGAAAATGTGCGAGAGCATATACGAACATGTTTTACAAATATTAAGAGAGAGAACAGGACATTGTCAGTATCAAATCAGCAGATATAGGCCACAGAAAATAGCAAGCACATACATAAAACAAGCTAAACGACTCTGCAATACTAACGCATGCAAACGCAATTTGCAAACATGTAAAACCATGCAGTACAATAATATAACTGCGAAGATAAGCTTATGAATAGTTAAAATGCCAGAGGTATGCACAAGCAATTTGCAAACATGTAAGACATGGCAAAAATGAGATTAATTTAATTTAATACAATTGTATACACCTCTAGAGCTACATATCTCATTTTTATAACTTTTAATGAAGGTAGGCCATCAGTTGACAATAGATCATTATAAGACCTAAAACAGTCATTATAAATAAAACGCAGTGCCCTTTCTTGAATATTTTCAATTTTCTTGATGTATGTTTCATTGGTAAAATTCCAAGTCATTGGACAGTAATTAAAGTTTGCCATAATAAAATAATGATACAGAGTAAGCCTGCCTAATTCGCATAAATATCGTCCAACACGTTTCGTGACCGAATGGTTAACGTCGTTGCATTGTAAACCTTCGCCTCTCACCGGTGCGGGTTCGAATCTCACTGGGAGCTAGACTTGTAAGTGAGGAAGTGTCGATTCTTACGGACGGCGGCAGGTGTACAGTTTCTACACAGAAAAAGTGGGTGGTCTGCCTCCATCACAAAAAACAATCGACGGTCATATATTACCTTATATGTGTTGAAAATGACGTAACACATCATATAAACAAACAAACAAACAAACATCATAACATTTAGCTGCCTATTCAGAAATCTGTATCACATATGTAGTCATCTGTATCACGTATGCAGTCATTTATATCACGTACTCAGTCATCTGTATCAAGTATTAAGTCATATGTTTCACGTATTCAGTCATCTGTATCACGTATTCAGTCATCTATATCACGTATGCAGTCAGCTGTGTCACGTATTCTGTTATCTTTATCACGTATTCATTCATCTGTATTAGTACGTATACAGTTAAAGTATCACGTTTTAATTTGTCTATATGAGGTATTCACTTATCTGTTTCACGTAATCAGTCATCTTTAATATCACGTATACAGTTATCTGTATCACATACTCAGTCATCTGTATCACATATTCAGTCACCTGTTTCACGTACTCAGTTATCCATATTATCACGTATACAGTTATCTGTATCACGTACTCAGTCATTTGTATCACGTATACAGTCATCTGTATTATCACGTATACAGTTATATGTATCACGTGATTAGTCATCTGTATCACGTATTCAGTTACCTATCTCACGTAAAATATCAGTCTGAATGCGTTAAATTATGGTTTCAGATCTAAGAAAAACAACTATGAAAACCTAAACCCCAATTACTAAAGTCTGACCGGAATGAAAATAATTAACTGTAAAACTGGAGTGCGATGATTCATGCGATTCCTTTGACTTAGAGTCAACGTAACATAATATACTGTGTTAGCGACAATTGTCCTTGCAAGCAACTTATACAAGGTCTCCTTATTTATTTCCCTTTACACTATCGGGAATATGCATTATAGTGTTTATTACGCAACATGCATTTAAAGGGAGAATATAAAGTAAGAATGAATACCCAAACATAACAGAGTTACAACCAATAGTTGTGGATGAATTATACTCTTGAAGTTATATCTGAGAATGTTTCAGGCGTTCAACCCTGCTGTGAATACCAAATATCCTAACTGAAAGTCCGGTAGTTTTTGTTTTAATTTACGTTTCGCGGTGACAAGTAATGAAGTAAAAGTGCATGGCTAAATCTTTTTAGAAATGTGTTAATTTGAATGTTTAAGACCACACACTTGTGTCGTTCCTTTGAATCATGATAACTCCATTATGATGGTAATAGGAGTACCGCCTCGGAAAGGTCAATGACAGAAACACCGCTGGTGTTTCATCTTTATTAACTAGTCATTCTTGAGTGAGAGGGGTGGGGGTGCATATGGATTTGATCATGTCCGTCCGTTCTTCATACGCCCGTACGTCCCGTGGTACAACATCTCATATCTCAGTAACTGTTAAAGACAATCACTTGAAACTTACTATCAGATGCTTGAATGTTTGTAGTGACATAGCTGTAGCATCGGTGGGCTAATAACCCTAACTCTGTAAATACAGAGTTGTATCCCTTCTCAAACCTATCAACGTGCAAGCATTATCATGTATCCCTTCTCATACTTATCATGTCTCGGTACATATAAACGCAATTCAACTGAACCTTCTGTACTTTGCACATCACTGTCGAGACTGCGCGCCGGATACGAATCCGTCCTGCCGAGAGCGCCTCGGGTCAAAGACGAACCTGTCGGTCACACGTTCGACCTGTTTTGAAGGAGTCTAGACGAGCGAAAAAGTAAGTTTACATATGATTTCTATGAAAGCGGAATAAGTATTTATTCAAAAACAAAATATCTCTGAAACTCAGAGATATACTAGTATCTCTTTTCTTAGAGCGATATATCTGTTGTTAAAGAGATATATCTTTTCTTATCGATACCTTGTTTATTTGAGAAATATCTCTCTACCTTTGAGAGATATCTCTCTAGCTTAAATATATAATTCCGCTTGCCATATATTTCTTCCGTTGGTATACCGTTTTAAATCAAAATCCATAGTTCGCGTAGTTTTTGAATGTACACTTGCACGGAAAATGTAAATTCATGTAAAAAAGTGATTTATTTAAAAAGTTCTTAAACCAGTACAGCATTTGTAAACAATGGGTAAAAAACCAACGCATTTTAATATAATTATTATTCTTATATTTCCGACAATGAAAGAAAAGAACTGCACATCCGATATAGTGTAGCCTTCATTATCAGTGTTGGCGCTGTATGCGGTTTGGCTATGCCTACCGTTCGCATAGAGCTCGCTTTTCAAGTTTGCGAAATAGTAAAAATCCTGTTTCCGGCATAGAGCCCTCTTCACATAGAGCTCTACGAGTAGCTGTATGCGTAATAATAGAGCCCAGAGGTAGCTCTATGCGAAGGGGCTCTATGCGGTCCCACACAGCTCTATTGTTTTTGGGGTCAGTAGGTAAAGGTTAATGCCACCCTGACCTTATATTGAAAATCGCAATCCGGATGATAACTTCGAACCGTAATGACCACACTCATGAAACTTCAAAGGTATATTGCCCATATGAAAGAAGGAATTTGTTTGCTTTTGAGGTCATTAGGTCAAAGGTCAAGGTCGCCATGACCCTGTATGGAAATACGCATTTCGGACGTTATCTTCGAAACCATAACACCCACACTCGTAAAACCTTATAGGTGCATTGTACATTGTACTCTTACGTTAAGTGAGAGGAAAAAACCCTATTTTGGGGGATCAGTAGGTCAAAGGTCAAGGTCCTCATTACCCTATATTTGGAAACGCATTCCGGGCAATCATTTTTAAACCACACAACCATTAAACCCACACTCATGAAACGCATGCCCTTGGTAAGAGGAGGAACCCTATTTTTTGAGGGTCAGTAATTCAAATGTCGAGGTCGCCATGACCTTGTATGGAAATACGCATTCTAGACGTTGCAAAAAAGTCAAACTCCGATTACAACTTGAACACTTTCAAAAACAAAGAAGAGAAAAGAAGTAACAAAAGCCATTCGAAAAGCTAAAACTGTTTATTACAACGCATTGACCTAATAGTTTGCAAACAAACAGCAACAATGGGTTTAAATTCGCTAAACAAGTAATAAATAAAAAACAGGACTCAAATAAAATGCCTACGCTATTCTACAATAACATTGAAGCTACCGATGATCTTGAAAAAGCAGACCTATTAAACAATTCAATGACAAATACTCTTTTGAAGACAAGGACACACAATTACTACCAATTATAAACCCAGTCCAAAGCTATATATCTGAAATGACGATAACACCCCTAGACGTTTTAGACATGCTCAGACATCTAGACGTATAAAAAGCTTCTGGGACAGATTTAATCAGCCCCAGACTACTCAAAGAAAGCGCTGTCAAACTCTCAATACCGCTCTCGATGTATTTTAAAATGTCTTTGCAGCATTCTCACTACCGTTCCTCATGGAACCAAGCCAACGTTACTCCAACATTCAAAAAGATCGATCCCAAGTAACTATCGACCTATCTCACTACTAAGCTGTATAAGTAAAACTATGGGTAGATGTATGTTTAGCTATTTATTCAACTTCTTATCCAGACACGGCATATTTACCTCTGCCCAATCAGGATTTATCCCTGGTGATTCTATTATGAATCCACTTTTCAGTATTTATTATATATCTCTGCAATGCATTTTGAAAATCTCTTGGAACAGAAATCCGAGTAGTATTTTGCGATATATCCAGGGTTCCAGAGTCATCGAGTATGGCATGAAGTCCTACTATTCAAACTTAAAACAATTGGCGTAACTGGAAAGCTAAATTTCTAGATTGGTTTTCTTCATATTTATCTAACATATAGCAACTCGTCGTTCTTAACACTGTTACATCAAACTGGAATGGAATAACATCACAGCTGGGGTTTCACAAGGTTCTATTTCTGATACTCTTCTTGATTAACATCAATGACATTTTTACTGAAATCGACTCCAACACAATACTATTTGCTGATGACACAATTTATACTTGACTGTTGATCAAATCATATCCCGGTTCAATCAATGTTTGGTGGATTTTAACCCTTCCAAAACGAACTCTCTTACATTTTCCAGGAAAAATTCCGTTCCGGTCCATCCTACCTTACTCATGAACAACGGTAACATACAGAATGTCAAACAACATAAACACTTAGGCGTAACGACATCCAACGACGGAACTGGCAACATCATATTGCATCTGTCACTAACCGAATGTGGCAACGTATTGGTATTCTTCCTAAAGCCTGAAATTCATTCTTTATCGCAAAACCTTAGAGCACATATACATTTCCCTCATAAGACAGTTATTAGAATCTGTGGATGTTGTTTGGTGCAACTGCGCCCAAGAACAAAGTAATTCCCTTGAAGCATTCCAACCGAAGCAGCATGCATTGTAATTGGCGCTACAAAACGTTGTAGTATAGTTAAATTCTATGACGTGACGCAATGGGAAATCTTGCTAATCGACGAAAAAAACATAAACGTATTCTATTTTACAAAATGAAAACTAATCTTACCCCTATCAGAACTTGTTCCCGTTAACGTCAATGATCGTTCAACCTATAATTTTAGAACTAATCAGGATACACAAACCATGCACGCACCAGCGAGTCACCGTAGATACTCAGTTTTACTTTCCGTTATCCGTGACTGGTACGAATTACCACAAGAGACTGCGAAACATTAATCAGCTTTAAAGCCCGTCTTAAGTTTAGCCAAATCACCATTTCATTTTCACACTGGAGACAGTTCAAATCCTACATTTAGGACTTAAAATGCAGCGCGCTTAATGAACATCTTTTTAAGAAATCATTTATAGACGTCCTCTATGTACATGTGGTACGCCAGAAACAACAAGTAATGTTCTACTAGTATGGCAAAACTTCCCGGAACAAAGACGAACACATCTATCAAACTTACCATGTCCACGGTCTCAGCACAATCTCCTTTTTGGTTCTTCTTTCTCATCAATTAACGCCGACATATTAAAGAGTATGCAGGACTATAAGAATTCGGTGAAGATCGGGAATTTCAACACGAAGTATATTGTTTTTAATGAGGTATAATTGTTTTAACAATTATTAATTTAAAACAATTATACCGAGGGTTGGATTTTCTCTGTCTGAACCGGATACCAATGATTGATTCTATTTCTTGCATATCATCAATTAGATGATGCGCTTTGAAGTTTCTGCATGTTTATTTACACAACTGTCATTGTTGATATCAGCGCGTGACTTTTATCTTCCCCCATGTGTGAGATCGGGCTTTCCATCACCCATGTAAAACGAAGATAACCATATCCGGTATGCAAGAATATACAGTTTCCATCAGCAGATTTCATACTAATCGTAAAACTGAGGCCAGTCAGTGCTGATAGGGGCTGTTAGGGTACACCGGTGTTAAAATGTATGCGCATGTATTTTCATGATTTTTTCTTCTTTTCTTTTTACCATTTATTTGTGCTCGTTTTCCTCATAACAACTTACTTAAAATAACAGCCTAGAATATAGCTTCTTAAAAGTTTTCATTAACTTCAGCTAACTTTCTGATTCTTTATTCTTGATTATTGTAAACTGTTTTATTTTCTTATTTTTCATGATTAAAATTATTTATGTTCATTAGCCATATCACAATGTTCTTCTCTGAAAGGATATGAATGTATATAAGCTTTAATAAGCTAGTTTTCAGATCCTTACTATTTATAATTTGTACATTATATCTAAAGATATGAACATTATGAAATAATTAGTGTTTAAACCAACATCCCCTATCAGTGTTTTTATTAGAAGGTCAGATGTCAAGGTATTATTGACCTGACACCTAGGAAATGATTTTAGCGTAAAAACTTTAGCAAGCGGGCGTATAATTTCCCATTAGGCGGTGCTTTTGTTTACAGCAACCCACGACCTCTCGCATGCGAGGCAGACGCTTTACCACTATGCTACTGCCACGGTGACTTAGTTAATCATAACATTCCCTAATAAAATACACTGGAAAAGAGTTAAGACAGTTTGAAAAACACTTTTCATGTATATTAACCAAAACTGAATGAAGAACACGTTAGGATTGACCTCATTTTATGAACTTGTTTTTGTGTTATACATATGCGGGTGGGAAGGGGGTAACAATAAGTATAAAAGTCGAACAGGAAATGCAGCTTTCACAGAACACAGTAAACCCTAAAAATGAGATATAGGGTCCTATAGAAACCACAGTGTCCAAACGCAATGACTTCGTAGGTCCGCTCTGTACTACAAACACGGATCAATATTTAATCAATTATACATTCAAAAAGACAAAATACAACAGAAAGGGTGGTGAAGACAGAGTTACCGACTTGGAACAGGTTAGCTTGAATCAATTTTATGTGTACACAATCCTCGCTAGTGTCCTGTATTCAGCGCCCAAATGGACGAGGCAGTGTAAACAAAACTACATGCCATCTAAAATAATTCTCTAACAATAAAATCCACATCCAGAGAAACTAACAAAAGAAACTTTAATGTGTTTTGTTGTAAAGCTATATAAAATAAAAAAATAAGAAACATCTCAGGATGTATCCAGAATTGTACTGAACAACCATTGCAGTTGCAGCCAAAGAGAAACCCAATCTAGGGTACGACCAGAAACCCCGAGGGACGAAGGCTCATGCACCTGCCTCCCTTGGTCGGGGTTTAAGTAGGTGCAATCATAGAGTCCCAAGAGGTTGTCCAGTCATCGCACAAGGGAAAAGTGAAGCGTTGTAATACGCTGTGATATTCCTAGTCGTAGAAGAGTTTTAAGGTTGGTGTTGTTCTTCTCCAGTAGGTCCTCGTTGCGGCGGTAGAATTTTGAGAAAGATCTACGAAGTGTGTGATAACGAAAACCCTGCTGAAGAAGTTTACTTGTAATAGCTTGATTTCGATCATTGAAGTCTATAACATCATTACAAGCTCTAACAAAACGAATGAGCTAGGAGATATAAACTCCGTATGATGTAGCACGAGGTACATTCCATACAGGTGTGGATAGTTAACGATGTTAAAGTTGAAGTCATCTTTCTTATCATAGATTGTATTATGTATGAAATCATAGAGAGATGAAGATCGAGGAACGCTGCTTCAGAATCCGAACTGTTGGCTTTATTCAACGTAAGCTCCGATGGATATATGTTAGTAACCATATGAGCAAAAAACGGATTATCAATATTGAGTATGTCATCTAGATAACGAGATGTATTATTAAGAGCTTCAACAACTTCACTCTGGCTAGAAGGATACACACTCAACATAAAATCTCTTTCATAGCAGTACAAAATCAAATCTGCGACATTGTCGCACAGTTAGTACCCATAGGAATACCAACAATCTGGCGGTAAACAGTATTACCTTATCTTATAAAGATATCGAGAAGGAAAGATAACGCTCTACAAACATCTGCACACGTCCACACATTGTAATTGTCAATATGGGGCGTTTGTAAAGAAAGCCCTGACATTATTACATGCTAGAAAAGTTGTATCTTCTCTAGCACATGTCTTCTGAATAAGCTGAAGCAATTTATATTTGATTAGATTATGTGGTAGAGTAGGATATAGTGAGGAAAAGTCGAAGGTCAAGTTCCCTGTCCGATATTTGTATCCTTCTTTATCTAAAAGTACTTTTCCACACTTTATACAACCTTACCACACAACCTTGTAAAGTACAACCTTATTGCTCTTATTCAAAAGACATTTGCTAGAAAAAACACTACATTATTGCCACCTGTAATAATATTAAAGTATTGTTTACTAACGGTAATTTAGATAATTACAATGAGTGTGGATATGCCAAAACGGTTGTGAAGCACTGAAGGACATTTCCTACAGTTGTTTATGCGCATCTATGTTGCCCATAACCGCCTCGGAGCGGCCACCTAAACAAATTACATACTTTTTCAAAAGTGTATGAATTTTTCACAATTTTTATTATTAAAACCCAATTCACTATTTAGTTCAATCTCCACGCAGAGTTATCGTTCCTTGCACTCACATATATATCTGCTATAACTACTAACTTACAAGATTTTGGTAAAACCTGTTAAATTGGAATATGTTTGCCTAAAACGTATTTATTTCTTGTGAAAATATAATTTTCAAAATATCTGCAGATTAGATGTTGCAAGATTTGAAATAATGCACGAAAACAATTTAGTTTTAATCGGGACTATTTGACTACAAAACTAATACGTACTTAGTTCTCCTCAATCGATACGCATATGTAAACATTTCAATAGCAGTTCAATAGCAGAAAATTACTAAACAAAAATTTAACTCGTTAAAAAAAACCATTGAAATTAATTAATATAGGTCAGTGTGTTGTCTTTGCAGATCACGAAAAAGGATTTATAATAAACATCGTCATAACCTTTTGGAATAATCACGTGACATAACCGTTCGCCCTACTTCCTTTGACGTTGACAGAGTCAAATGAGGAACGAGTGTACTCTGGGTAGAGATTGCATTTAGTTTTGTAAGACAGTTGATACACTAAGATCAAGTATTGTTTATTATTTGTTAAATACCGTGAAGAGATTTATAAACCTCTGTTGCTTTCATACTTTCATCTAAAACGCAAGAATCAACTTAAAACATGAACTATTAGATCTACTGATACTAAGTGATGATTATGTGAAGTTATTTTTACTCATGCGAAACCATTTCAACAAAAAGGGTGTACAAAGAAGTTGACAGTTTAAGATAAACACTACAGATAACGGCAATCCTTTGGAAGCAACACAAACAACCAAGAGGATAAAGTAACATATTCGGTTTTATTGAGTCTGTACATGAGATACAACACCTCTCATGCCCCTAGCCCCGACTTAAGGGGGATTCTACTTCAAAGCCATCTTTATTGGGCTGGTTAATCCCAAAGGACCACTAAACATATTTTTGACAAATGACGCGACTCATTTAGGTGTAGACGAGTCAGGAAATACTTCCGGGTCGTAGGGTGCTAAAATAGTTCCTTGAAAAAATCCAAAATTTCTAGTTTGCATGTGTTTTTCCGAGATTAGTTTTTATTCCATTGTTAAATCTAACCTGATGTTAAAGTATTATGTCTGTTGTCATGAATAGTAAGTATGTTACTGTGTTTGTCAGGATTATTTCTGTGGAGAGTATGAGCACAGAAGTTAGGTAGAGATGTGGTTTTGACTGATATTTATTTCAAAATACGCATCTCTAAATATAGCCTAGTTTGCATTGTGTGCAACGGGTAGATTTTCACCGGTCTGACACCGTATATAATAAACCCATAAGGGAGACCAGTAATGGATTAAGTTTTGCAAGTCCCAATATTGGATGAGTACCCTTATTTCTTTTATAACCTATAATTTGTTTTGGCAGGTGTACTACGTAAATGCATTTTTGAGGTGGATTATTGTCTGTGAATGTGTATTTGAGGTGGATTACGGTCTGTGAATGCGAATACGAGGTGGATTACGGTCTGTAAATGCGTATTTAAGGTGGATTACGGTCTGTGAATGTGTATTCGAGGTGGATTACGGTCTGTGAATGAGTATTTGAGGTGGATTACGGTCTGTGAATGCGTATTTGAGGTGGATTACGTTGTGTGAATGCGCACTTGAGGTGGATTACGGTCTGTGAATGCGTATTTGAGGTGGATTACTGTCTGTGAATGCGTTATTTCCTGTTAGACTTGTGTATCCTTTCTCAGATGTAATATTTAAAGCGAATCTTTCATTAGAATAAAACTTGTAATGTTAATGGCACATGTACTTTAAATAAATACCTTCAAGCGATATATCGTTTGATCATCGACGTCCTCCATAATGAAATTGTGTTGCCGACAGCGAAAACTTCCTTCAAACCAAGCATGCAGATCTCTACTGTCGTGTATATACGATTTTATTTGTTTCTTTGTTAGGTTTTAGACTTATTTTATATTCATATTTACATGATAATGTTTTTGATTTTCTTATATTTCCAATTACTGCTGCCTAGTAGGTTAGAGACTATAGTATGTGGGGGATTTCAATAGTTACACTGTCCCGTTTAATTCGGATGCCAATATGATAAGATTGAGATTGTATTCACTCTAGAACCTGGTTCAACCCACTCAATGACATAATTGCCACAAACTAGGTGGTACCTGATGCACATATATCATATAAATAATTTAAGCCGTGTCTAACACCTATTTCATATGCTGTTGTAAGTACACACATATAATACAACCCGGACGAGTATTATTGGTTGGGCAGTAATGCACTAAATGCGTAAAACAACCGATTATTTTATTGTTTATCATGATCGATAGAAGACCTATCATGTATCAACACCTGGGGCCAGTTGTTCAAAGAAATGTTAAATTTAACACTATGAAAAAGAAAAGTTAGGGCAGAGAACGACTGGTGGAGGACCTAAGAAAATATGTGAACAACAAACTAGGATATTTAATGTTATGGGAGGAACCGTCTCATTTTCTGGAATTGCAGAAGGACTAGACAGTAATGAGCTAGGTAAGCCGGAATTTTATTACATTTTGAATATTTAATTTTGAATATTTAATTTGATGGGGATTACCTGCGTTTTCCCTTTTTTTATTTAAAATTAATTCCAAACATAACTGAGTAAGATTATGATAACATATGTTGGTAATGCACTTGTATGATGTTATGTATTCTTTAAACTGCACAGATTTGCGCATGTAAACAATATTTAGAAGTCGTCTGCCGTCAGAATGTAAACATAGCAAGTATTTCTATTTATAGTAACAAGGAATCCCTCTCCAATTTCACAAACACATGCGTATGTGAAAATCATTCTTAGTTCTGCTTTTGTCGCAATCAATAATATGTGAGAAACTTACCTCTGTACAGTACATGGTTTCCCCAAACAAGCATCTTTTCACACTACATTTGTGGTGAACTTATCCTTAACGAATATACACAAAGCAAACTTCATTCATAACATTTTGCCATGTCGCTTAAATCATTAACAAAAGTTAAGGCAAGTTTGAATTAATATATCTTTACAAATACTCGAATATTTCACGAAGAGTTATGTTGAAAATGCAATAGCAAGAGGCATAATCTGATTTAACAATCAAACTCGACCAAAAAAGTAAAGTATAGTTTCTGTGTGTCAATTTAAAGGGACACATGACGATCTTAACTAGGCATATTTATTTATTTAACTTGGAGACGTTTTTAGAACTGTTTGCAGATTATGCTTAAAAACAATTATCACAAACAATCAGTAAATTGCACAACAACGTTTTCAAAAACGAAATAAATAAATCCATGCAATAATGAGTTTTGTTCTTAAGGGGTTATTGTCCACTTTTTTATAATCCCAGTGAGATTGCATTTTAGGAAAAGAAAAAAAAGAGAAGGGTTTTTCATGGAACACTGGTGTCGCGTGCCGTTTGCTTTCATGTTATCAAGTGTAATATAACTGTACAGCTTGAAGACAGGGAGTGCAATCCTTCATGAATTATGGAGCAGATTTTTTTTTAAATGGTTATGATTGTGAAAAGAGCATTGTATAATTGATAAAGAGGAACTTGGTGACGTTTCAGGTTAAAGTTTTATGAAACGGGGCAATACTCTGCCAAAATGAAAGTCAGAGTTATTGTACATGTTTAACGACATTCCTTAAGGTAAAATGAAGATGTCTCCTTCTTCTTCGTCTTCCAAGATGAAGAAGATGTGAGTGAAGTTTAATGAATATAGGTCAAATTATTTTTCAAGTTATGGCCAAGGTTATTGTTATATTGTTAGCTGAATGTGTGACAATGTTAATAAACAAGACTCAGTTCTGGAACCAGTTTAATGAAGACATTTATCCTAGACAGAGACAAGATTATGAATGTCCTCTGCATGCAATGAACAGTGTATATATCCCTCCAAGCTACCTGTGTGGCCCCATACTAAATAGGCCAAGCTTGGTACTGTAACTAATTGATTGTTCGTAGATCATTACTGGAGTCTTTGATGAACATTATATAACACTTCCCTTTCTAGATAATTATTTACTCATTTAACCAAGATAGAAGCATTTACAATTAATTATTGTAACTAAGATGTTTATCGCTTGAAGAGAATAATCAGTATCTGATTTCACAGCTGTCTATATGTCCCAATCTGTCAGGTGGTTTTGACAAACGGCCTGACCTCGTTATATAGCATTTATTGCTTTGTTCAACCCTTTCTGGACTGTCATTATTTAGAGAAACTGTCTCAGAGCACTCTTGGTCGTTCTGCAAATTATCATTTAAAGCGCGTATCTTAGAAGGAATAAGTACCAAATGCCTTCTATTTCTACGAATGACCCCTCATCTGTTTTGATAGTATAAGACCGCGGTTTTTCGCATTTCGATTGAATAATGCCAGATTTCTGGTCTTTGATCCACACTAGTTCTTTATTCGTTAGATCGGGCAGATTCCGTGCGCAATGACGCGAATCATATCTTTTCTTTTGATCAGTTTTATTTCGCGTTTCAAACTGCTTAACCTTAATGATATTTGGCCATTTCGGAGCCAATACCTCTGGTCTTACTAGAATGACAGATTGCAACTTACGACCCATCAGCAATTCACTAGGACTAAATCCGTTATGCAGTGCCGTTTTTCTGTAAGCTAGGAGCGTCAAATATGCATCTTCGGCCTTTTTAAGCATATTTTTAATTGTTTGCACCGAACGTTCCGCGAGTCGATTGCTTTGTGCATACCTTGGATAACTTGTTATATGTTTGAAACAGTAACATGAGGCAAACTGTTTGAAGCAGATGAATTATAACAACTGCCATTGTCCGAAAATACAATTTCTGGTATTCCATAACGCGCAAATATAGACTTCATGTGACTGATGACTGTGGTTGAGCCTAAACTGCTAAGCTTGGCAATTTCAATATATCTAGAAAAGTAGTCTACAATCAGTAAATATGTCTGGCCTTTTAGCTCGAATACAACTGTTGCTACTCGTTGCCAAGGTCGACAAGGGAAATCAAATGACAGCATTGGCTCTGCATGATCATTAGTATGCTCAATGCATTTTTGACAGGATTTGACCAATGTTTCCAGTGCGGAACTGAGACCTATCCACCATATTGAAGATTTTACTCGCTCCCCACACTTTGAAATTCCCTGGTGACCTTCATGAATTCTTTCAAGCATTTCTGACTGCATGATCTCAGGAATAATCAGCCGATCTCTTTTCAAAAGCAACCCTTTTGAAATGTGATTTCACCCCTGTATGTCCATTATGGTTTCATCCTATCATTAAGTGCTGATTTGTCTGGCCATGCCTTATTTCAAAATGATATAAGGTTGCTACAAATTTCATCCTGCTTGTAATGTGACTTAATTTGTTCCAGTCGATTAGGAGAGGCTGGTAAACTTTATATTACTTCCTTTACATAAGCGTCTATTTCTAAACTGGCCTCATTATCTGAACTGCATGGGGTTTACAGGGGTGCTCTAGATAAGCAGTCTGCTATGATCAGTTTACACCCGGCTGTATAGCTAATTGAGTATTGAAATTTCATAAGTCTCATTCGAAATCTCTGTATTCTGGGAGGTAGCTCGGTTAAATTATTGGTGCTTAACAGAGGAACCAGTGATTTATGATCTGTTTCCATATGAAATGGGACTCCTATTAAAAATTTGCAAATCTTTCACAGACCCATGTTAATCCAAGACATTATTTTTCTATTTGTGCATATCTCTGCTCTGTTTCTGTCAGAGAACGAGATGCATATGCCACTGGCTTCCAGATTTCACCGTGTTTTTGGCGAATTACGCCCCCTAACCCATAGGACGAACTGTCAGCCGAAACTAATATTTCCTTCCCGGGATCGTATTGTGCTAGGACTGCTGGCGAAATCAAGTCAGTCTTAATTTTCTTAAAAGCAGTTTCTTGTGCTGGTCCCCAGGCCCATGCACTTTTTGCTTTAAGGAGATCACGGATTGGTTTATTCATGTCTGTCATATTTGGTGAAAACTTAGCCAGTTGATTTACCATACCTCAGAATATTTTGATGTCGGAAACATTTTCCGGTCTTGGCAGGTCTACGATTGCCTTTACTTTCAAGGGATCGGTCTCAATTGTACCCTCGCCTACTATATGACCTAGGAACCTAAGGGAGGACTTACAGAACTCGCACTTGTCATTTAGTGTGATACCTGCTGTCTCAATGATCTGTAGCACTATGCGAAACCTAGTGTCATGTTCAAGCTTTGTTGCTCCAAATACAAAAACATCATCCATTTGGCAGACTACTCCTGGGAGACCCTTCAGTAATTCTGACATTTTCTTTTGGTAAAATTCCGGTGCCGAATTAATTCCGAAAGGAAGGCGGTTAAAACAGAATCTACCGAAGGAGCTGTTATGAAACAGGTGAGATGACGACTCCCTTCGGCAAGGTTGGTTTGCCAAAACCCACGAGAGGCATCGATTTTTGAGAAAAACTGAGCCCCTGCTAACTTTGACAGTGACTCATATACGGATGGTATTTGAAACTTTTCACGTTTAACTGACTCATTAAGTTTAGACAGGTCTACACATATCCTTATTTGGCCATTGGCCTTTGGTACCACAACCATAAATGCACACCACTCAGTGGGCTCATTTACTTTTGAGATTACCTCTAGCTTTAGCATTCTATCAAGCTCGGTGTTAACCTTATTCATGAGAGGAATAGGAATCCTACGCGGGGTGAACAGCGAGTACGGTTGGGCATTTGGATCAAGCGAAATTATGTACACCCAGACTCTGTCTTTCCTAACCCATTAAATAATTTCGGAAATTCATCGCGATAATGTTCGGATTCCGCGTCAAGAGAAGATATGTTTACCGCTTTGATAATTCCTAGTCCCATAATCGCAGGTCGACCAAGAAGTGCTTCCTTAAGACCATGCACTACATATATATCCTGAACACTAAATGCATCCTTTGATTCCAATAAACATTCAAACTTTCCTAACACGTTTAGCTGAGAATTTCCTGCACCGCACAGTTTTTTTTGTCATTTTTCGCCAGCTTAATTCCTTTGAAAGTATTGAACTGTTTGTCTGAAATCACGGTCACATCCGCCCCTGAATCAATTTTGAACACCATTTTGTGATTTTTGTCCAGTGTAATGGATGTCTTCAACGGCTTGCATGACTTTGGAGCATTGAGATTCCCAAGAAAGTACTCCTCTGGTGGTCCCCCCAGATCTTGCTGTTGTGCCAGGATTTCCCCAACATCCGACTTGCAACACTTCTGAAAATGGCATTTACGGTCGCACTTAAAGCACCTGGCATCTATGGCAGGACATTTGTCTCTAGAGTGTGCCTGCCTATTTCCTTAAGGAAATCAGACTTTATAAATCAGTATAATATGTTCTTGTATATAATTACTTTTTTATATACCCGTTTTTGGGCATTCGTTGATTTACATATATAGTTTATATTACTACTATATCATCCCTTATTTTTTAATAGTTTTATCCTGATATATTTACATTAATTTTTAATTAATACTTCATTTATTCATATTTTGTCAGTTTTTGCGCACAATATGACCTATTTATGTGTCGACGTGCCGTAAAACACCATTCATTCATTCATTCATTCTATTTCCACATTGTTCACAACCCGCAATCTTTCCGGAAGTCTGCGACGGCTGTCGCGACTTTTGCTTATTCCAAACACGTTGGTTTGTTTTAATACTGTCCGTATTTACGTCCGTATTTACTTGTTGTGAGTTTGTACCGCAGCGGTGAGAGGCGAGAAGAGTAACAACGCGTGTGTTTTGTTACTCGCAACTCGAAAAAAATAAATCCTCAATGGAACTGCAATGAAACATCACACAATAGTTAAAGGGACACATGGCAATCTTGATTTTTCAAAAACTCAAGGCGTCCCGTTAGTTTTTCTACATAACTTCCATTTGTTCAGTCATTAGTATTAATTTTAAGAATAGTTTAAAGAGACTTGCTTTTGCATGTTGTTAACTGTTGATTATTTTGAACCAATACTATATTTAGACCTATGGTTGAATAAGACGAAAACAAGGAAACTCAAAATTTTATTTAATTATATGCAGGTTTAAAGTCAAAATGATACTGGATAAATGAACTGAGACGCTAATTTCAATGTTTGATAATACTTCAATATTGCCGCGTGCCCCTTTAAAGGCAATGACAGGAAAAGCCATAACTCTATCTTCGTTAAAGTTAATTGCCACACCCCGCTTGACGAAAATTCCTGGATCTGCATATGAGTCACAACATTTGAGAAAACTCTGAAACTTAATTTAGCCAGCCTAATTAATTTAGATCCATCAAAATAAAAGTAAATTTAAAAGCAAAACGAAAAATAAGAGTAAAATAATCAGGGAGTAATACTTACTCCCCGATATAATCGAAAAGTGACTTCTGGTCCGAAAATAAATTGTAAGCGTACCGATGCGTTAAACAATATTCAACTAATATAATTTGTTTTCCATGAAATCAGCAGAAAAATCGTTGAAGAGAGAAACACAAGAGGATTTGGCAGCGGTGCAAAAGAGATACTTAGAAGGCGAAATTGAAAAACAGGCGTTAAAAAAACAAAAACTGCAGCTGCAAATTAAATTGTTACAGAGAATGGACAAAATAATGACACCATCTTGGCACAAGAGCTGTTTTCAGCACTTCCTTTCTCGTCCCAGTGAAGCTTAAGTTTATTTAATAAAGAAAAGTACATTTTGAATAAAATTACTGATATTTTTAACTTTGTATTTATTTTGTATCATGAAATATGTGTGATATATAGTATTATAAATAGTACCAATTAGGATTGGTCATTCCATATGACGAAGCACAGAAGGAAATATACGATAGGGATAGGAGAAAGTGCAATATAGTAATTTTTGGGGTAGAGGAATCGTTGAGCAGCGAGGGCCAAGCTAGGAAGAAAGTCGATACAGATTTTATACATAGATTGACTAGGATGCTGGACACTGACCCTGAGAAAGTGAAGCAGGTTGTGAGGCTAGGGAAGCGTGAAGAGCCTAAAACGGGCACGTCTGAATCTGTATCGCACCCGAGACCAGTCCGAGTGACGATGGATGACGTACTAAGCAAACAGGGCCTTATGAAAAATTTAAACAAACTAAGAGGGGCCGAGGATGAGTTTAGCAAAATAAGTGTCTCTAATGACATGACGCAAAATGAGAGACTACACAACAAAGAAAAGCTAAAGGAAGCTAAAGGAAGCTAAGGAACGAAAACAATTTGGAAAAAAACTACAAATTTGTGGTGAAGGGCCCCTCGTGGGACAAAAAAGTAGTGAAAGTGCGAATAGATCCAAATTAAGAGTACGGGCCAGAGAGAATGTAAATATTGTAAATAATAAGCTCAAAGCATCAAAACCTGTAGATAAACGTGGACATAATGTTAAGTCAGTGCATGAACTAAAGTGTATTTACACTAATGCGGACAGTCTTATGAATAAATTTGGTGAGTTGGAGTTACGCTACTTGAGTAACAACACTGATGGTGAGAAACCACATTTGATAACAATAACAGAGGTACTCTCAAAAAACTCTAGGTATGAGGTGCAGAAATCTGAACTGAGTATTCAGGGCTATGATATGTTCCCGGAAAAATTTCCGGGGGATGGGGGAAGAGGCATTATTATCTATGTGAAACAAGAACTTGAGGCCACAGAGGTCAGCATGGACGAGAGATTTAAGGAGTCTGTATGGGTGAAAATAAATCTAGAAGATACACATAAGCTTCTTATTGGAGGTGTCTATAAGAGCCCATCATCCTCGGAGGGAAATCATGAGCAACTGAATTGCCAAATGAGGGAAGTAAGTAAGATGGAGAAGATATATGACCAGATCTTAATCACTGGGGACTTTAACTTTCCAGGTATAGACTGGAGAACATTTAGTGCACGTGATACCGTGAGCAAGGAATTCATAGAAGGTGTGAGAGATTGTTTTTTTGACCAAATGATTGATCAACCAACAAGAATACGGGTGAACCAAGAACCATCAGTGCTCGACTTAATTCTAGTCAATGATAGTAACAGAGTCACGAAGGTTAACTATGATGATCCTTTGGGATCCAGTGATCATTGTGTGATCAACTTTAATTATGTATGCCATACAACTATAGATACTTGCCAAAGTGAGAAGTTCAGGTACTTCAAAGGAGACTATGATAAGTTGAGAAATAACCTTGACATTGATTGGGAAACCAGCCTAGCCGCCAGTGATATAGAGACTATGGAACATGTTTTTTCTGATAGACTTTTATTGGCTATGGACGTGTGTATACCTAAAGGAATACCGAATCATAAGAAAGGCAAAACACCACTCTCAAGTGAGGTGGTGAAATGTATTAAGCGGAAACATAGACTATGGACAAGATATATGGCAACTAGAGATAGCACAAAATATAGAGAATATTGTAAAGCCCGTAATCGGGTGAAAGCTATTGTTAAGAAAGAGAGAAAAAAGCGTGAGCAAGAGCTGGCTGTGAACTGTAAAAATAACTGTAAACCTTTCTGGAGATATGTGAACTCCAAACGCAAGACTGTATCTGGAGTTAGTGAACTTCACACAAAGGTGGAGGGGAAGAAGGTTGTTGCAGAGTCCGACAGTGACAAAGCTAAAATCCTGACAGAATTTTTTAGTCGTGTATTTACAAATGAACCAGAAGGAGACTATGTCCATCTGGA
The DNA here is from genome assembly GCA_037043455.1 of Cyrtodaria siliqua. Taxonomy (NCBI): domain Eukaryota; kingdom Metazoa; phylum Mollusca; class Bivalvia; order Adapedonta; family Hiatellidae; genus Cyrtodaria; species Cyrtodaria siliqua. The sequence continues at coordinate 161,343 of JAWPHD010000038.1, forward strand.
CAGTATGTGTGATTACAGATCTGACGATTCACCATTCACCAAGCAGGAAGTGAACAAGTTGCTCACAAGTCTTGACACATCCAAATCACCAGGCCCGGATCGAATTCATCCAAAAGTATTATTTGAGCTGGCAAATATTATCGACAAACCATTGAGTAATATTTTCAACAGCAGCTTCCGTACGGGGCTGGTGCCGGCAAGCTGGAAAATTGGACAAGTAATAGCATTGTTTAAAAAGGGGAAAAAGACTGAGCCAGCCAATTATAGGCCTGTAAGCCTGACTAGTGTGATATGTAAGACAATGGAAAAACTAGTGAGGAAAAGGATTGTCGATCACATGCAAAAGCATAAGTTATTTAGTAACAAGCAATTCGGCTTTATAGGCGGTCGATCAACGACATTGCAGTTACTCCATGTTTTAGATCACTGGACAAGGATACTAGATGGTGGTGGTGTAATAAACGCTATATACATGGATTTTATGAAAGCTTTTGATAAAGTTCCACACAGAAGGCTACTGTCTAAGCTACAATCATATGGTATAAGTGATCAGATGTGTAGGTGGGTCGAGAACTTTCTGAGCAACCGAAAACAAAGAGTGCATCTGAACGGAAAATACTCGTCATGGATGGATGTCACCAGTGGGATTCCTCAGGGTTCGGTATTGGGACCAATTTTATTTGTAGTTTTTATAAATGACCTTCCAGGCTGTGTTCAGTCGAGCGTTTTTCTATTTGCTGATGACACAAAGTTATATCGTGAGATAAAGGACGGGAGGGACAGCATTGCTATTCAGCATGATCTGGACAGTTTGTTCGCGTGGAGTGAAAGGTGGTGCCTGAGATTTCACCCAGATAAGTGTAAGGTCCTACCAATATACAACAAAAGAAAGACCTGCGAGGACCCTATATACACAATGGGCACTTACGATGGTGGTGTGAAACAACTAGAAGTCGTGGAAGTTGAAAAGGATATAGGAGTGAATATTGATAGCCATCTTGCATTTGATGATCATATACAGATCCAAGTGAACAAGGCGAACAAGATAGTAGGCATTATTCGGAGAACATTTACCCATTTAGACTATAAAACTTTTTGCCTGCTGTTTAAAGCACTAGTCAGACCACATCTTGAGTATGATGCTAGTGTGTGGAGCCCTATGTCTATGCAGAGCATAGAGACGATAGAAAACGTTCAGAGAAGAGCCACTAAAATGCTACCATTTCTACAATATAAATCGTACACTGAGCGTCTAAATATATTGAATCTGCCCACCTTGAAATATCGACGACTGAGAGGTGACATGATAGAGACATACAAGATTCTAACAGATGTGTATGATCACAACGTCACAGGAGGACTGTTTGAGAAACATCTAAGCACTACCAGAGGGCATTCGCTCAAAATCAAAAAGGCAGGGTGTCGGTTGGACGTGAGGAAGAACTGTTTTACAATGAGAGTTGTGGACATCTGGAATAGTCTCCCAGAAACTGTTAATTTAGGCCAAGTCTGTTAAATCATTTGAGAATAGACTATATAGGCTTTGGAGGGATCATCTGATGAAAGCGGATTACACTGTACAGTACAGCGATATACAGAGAGCCGGAGCGCTCACCAGCACAGACATGAATATAGAGGAGCAGCAGCTCCTGCGTTCATAAGCAACGTAGGTAAACGTAGGTAAATGAGTAGTTTTGCCTCATCTCTCACAAAAAAAAATAGTTTATAGCTCAAGTAATACTCGCAAACTGATATGTACAACTAAATGGGAAAAATGTCATTCCATTAACTTATTTTGCCAAAACTGTTATCAGTGCATAATTTTTTTTTATCCATCTAGATAAAACATGGGAAATGGGCCTACAACCTTTTCACCCTGAACTGCAGAGTTGCTGCAAATTCTATCATAGAAACTCCATTTTCGCTGGAAACATAAACTGTAACTTCTAACTATGTTTTAACTGATTGTTTTATTTTCGCTGAATAGTTCACGATTCAGATTTATTCATCATCATCATTATTGACGACAATTAGCCACGGATATTTAGTTTTCCAGTGTCTAACAGTTTTAGTAACAACACGATTGCCGTCGGTTTTGTTACTGATGACAAAATATTGTTTAATACATTGTGAACAATTGGAATTGACCGGTGAATACATATTTCGATTAATTCCTCTATAATTCCCGAAACAACCCCGTCACCATCTAATGGTTTGGGAATTCCTAAATACCCTAAAATTTTGTTTTCCTATGTATTTATACTTGCCTTTCTACAACCTCTTTTGACGGACGCCATTTTACACGAACGCTTGGAAATTACCAAGCCACATAGTGATCTAGACTTTATTTTATATTGGACTGGTTTACGAAATTACTATTTGTTCTCTAGCGACATACTGTTAAATACTCCAGTAACGTCTACTAGACGTGTTTGCTAATTAACCGGGAGAATACAGAATGACGAAGATTTGTTTACATTCTACGAAAGTCAGAGACAACGTGCGATTACAATAATGGAAAACAGTTTGTACGCATACATTTTTTAAATAATTGCTTAAATGGGATTTCATATGCTTTTTGGTACGCTTGATTTTAATTTCAATTTGGTTTTCCATTGTTTTAATTGGGTAATTACGCAAATACGCAGCTTATCTGCGGCTCTGGTGTAGAGTGGTGCCATCTTTGTTATACGGAACCGTCTGGTAAAATGTGCTTTTATACTTGCAAACAAATACACGCTCTGTATCAGAGGACACAATGTGAATAAATAGTACTTATATTTACATTGCGCACCTTTGTTGAGTTTGTAAGTGTAATAATTTATGAGAATTTGCTGTTTTTCACACACGCGCGAAACAACCAGTAGTCATTTTCACGCAGTAGTGCAACACACGCTCGACAACATAAAACGGCAAAACGATCCGTTTCTCCTCCCCGTATACTACAATAAAATATCCACATACTACCTGTCAGCCTGTCAGCTACTATACAGTGAGTACACATATGTACTTATTGTAGCCAGGGAGTATTAATAATACTCCCTGGCTACAATAAGTACATATGTGTACTCACAGACACTGTAGTAGCTGACAGGTAGTATGTGGATATTTTATTGTTATTCAAATAAAGAAAGCGCCATATTATCTAACAACACATTTAGTAAATTATGATCTGCAACCTGTCCCCATACACTGTCATTAAGATTTATTTCCTTCCACGCAGACATTCGTCGGGGAGTGGGCAAAAAAAATAAGCGCGGAGAATTAACTTCTCAACAACAACAATATTCTGCTGAACTTCTCTTCAGTATTCTGTCTCCATTGGACCAATAATAGACACCAGAACTAATTAATAGCGGTTGGGAACTACGCTTGTTGTTCAGTCATACCCGTTTTGATTCGCAGACACTTGGGTCGAATCCGCTTGCAGTCGCTGACAAAGATTTTCCGAACAGCGACCTGATGCCTGTTTGTTTACCTGCCATGTTTACGGTGTCGATGTAAAAAAAAACAAGTCTGACTGGTTAGCGATATATTGCATCACACTTCAATTGATTTTAGCGTAAATTGAATCACAGTCTATATGACGCGTGGGTTACCTGGTAACAAACAAACACATGTTAATCTGAAATCTTGCAAATATTGCAACATCGTGTTTGAACGATAGTTTAACTTAATTTTTATAGTGCAAAAAGTCACTCGCCCTGTCGGACTACCAGACGCCAAATGTTAATCTTCCGCAGGCAGCTTGCACTCGCCAATGCACGCGGGCGAGTGGAATTTTACACCCCTGTGTATATATGTGCCAAATTGAATTGAATTGGGTTTTAAGGCGCACCAACACATGAAAGGTTTTATGGCGCCTAACAGGCATGAACATGCCAGGCTCATCCTCCATGTACATAGAGATAAAATATGGAAAATTGGGCCTAGAACCTTCTCACCCTGAACTGCAGAGTTGCTGCAAATTCTATCGTAGAAACTCCATTTATGCTGGAGCCATGTTTATTGTTATTCTGCCACTGCTCTTTTTTTTTATGTGAGCGAGACGGCAACTGAAACAATGCAGGGATCATGATGAAGACCTTTAATGAACATGAACAAAAAATGGTAAAATGAACATGAATTTGGGGGGATTCTACTGTACCCCTCTGTCTCCCCCTCCAAAAGGAATCTGCAGTGGCCCATTCTTTATTGGGTTGGGTTCAATTCCCAGTGTGGTTCAAAGACTCCAGCAGTAGGCTACGAGTAAATATTCACACCTTTCGTTGGAAACGTGGCCGGTCAGAAACTAATGACCGAGCAGTCGACTGTCGATATGTGTAACCCGTGACCTTACAGCGAAAACCAATGACAATAAAATATCTGCATCTACTTACAATTTATATTTTAATTTAGCAGACTGATTTAGCCAAAATATGCCGTATCTGCAAAAGAAAGTATGCATACAAACTATGTAAGTATTATACATTACCTGTATTGTTAGCTCCAAAACAGAAACTATTGAGATAAAATTGTCACGTCATTTAAAAACGAACATTATCCAAGATCAGTTTCGTTGAATCCCTTTAATAGGAAATTATTAACATCAGCTGATTAAACACTGCACTAATAACAAATAAATGCTAAAGCAATATGTGCTTGACTAAAATATGTTTTTTTGAACAATAATCTTGAAAACGTTAAGTTAAGAATCATATATTGCAGATAAAAAAAAAGTGCTTTTCACTGCCATAATGGTACCCAGTTTTACAATGAGAATTGTTATAGGAATGAGAAGAAGCTATTTGTTTTTATTCTTGCACAGTCGTTGAAAAAAAAGGTATTTATTGATAATACTATAATTGCAAAATTTCCCAAAATTGGTAAAAAGGCCCTGCAATAGCCTGAATAAAGGAAAATGTACGGGTTTTCATTGGCTAGCATGGTGTTCTTGAAACGGTTTGAAGAACAACAACGAAACTGTAAACAATAGTCTGAATAGAAGAAAAGGGAAACTCAAATGCTTTCTGTGACCCTTCTACTAAATTGTTATTTGTTATGATATAAATTTTATAACATTTTACGTAAAAATGTCAGAATCAATGATCAAGGTATGCACATATTGTGTATTTCGTATTTGTTAGTAACTGGTATAAGATTCAATGATTGACCATTTCTAGAAACAATAATGTACAACAGACTCATCAGACTAAAAAATAATGTCATTAATGAATTTTATTGCCTTCAAGGTAATTGTTAACTGCATTTATGGAGAATAGGGGTGATGAATTTTAAAGAAAAGGAAATTGTCAACATGTTTACATTATTTTGATGAAATATCCTTTTATTTATGATAAATAAACTATCTTTTTAATTATTTTATTATAAAGTCATCAACTCTATTTATAAATTAATTATCATATTTTATGCATACTGTCATGAGAACGGGAGTATTTCGAAGGTAATTGAATTGAATGTTGTTTAACGGCTCATCAACACAGTATAGGTTATTCAGAGCCGCCCCATAGAGAGGGGAAGGATACAAGGAATCCGGGAACCTGCCATACTCTTAATTATTATCTAATAGATTCACAGGACCGCCCGGTTTACATCCCCATCAGATGGACGGGGCTAAGGGAAACTCAGTGGCATCACGGAGGATTGAAGCCGGGGCCTCCGGTTACAAATCCGCTGCGCTACTGACTGTGCCATGCCAGCCCCCTTTATTTCGAAGGTTACAAACAAAGAAATTATGTCTGATATTTTTCTCTTTGGTGAGTTTTATGCATACGTCATGTTGTGTGGTGTAAAAAAAAAAGAGAAAGTAAAATGGTTTCTGCCCAATACTGAACTTCCGTGAGTTAGGATTGAGAAATTGAAGCAACTTGGTGAGTGGGTTATATGGAAAGAAATATTAAAAAAAATGTCGCAGGTAGCTTAGGGAAATCCTGATTTAAGTTGAATTTCCACCTTTCTTGTTTCTTCAATAAAATCAGACTTGGCTAGGTTATCTTCAGATGTATTCCAGCTCATTAACACTTAGGTATTTTGCATTGTCTTTTTACAGAAGTACCTGTCCAAGGAGGATTTGATTGATGCTTTGACTGTTATATGAAGGACATGGTACGTTATTACTTGGATTAAAATCCATCTCCCATGATGCAAATAAGTGATATATTTTACTAGTAGGTCATTTTATATGTACAGTAAAATGAGAATTGAACCCATACCAGACACTTTGGGTAAACCTGAGGTGACTGGTACCTTAGGTTCACCTTCATACATAACAGACAAATTCAATAACCTATAAGCAAACTCATAACTGGCCATAACAAAAAAAAAATGTTTGACCTATGTTTATGAAACTTCACATACATACCGTATTGTTCCTTTTTAACACCCCCGGGGATGTTACATTTTTCAAAAGGGGGGCGTTTATTAGAGTGTAAACTGTTCATTCATTGACCCTTATGTAACTCTATTATAACTCTAAACCCTTAGTGCACTATACTTGAAATACACATGGATAAAAGTTTTTGTGGATATATTAGTCGTGTTATGCGGATTAATACCACTTTTTAAGGTAAGGTTTTTTACTTTATGCACAGTGGGTGGGGGTGTTTACTCACGGTGCCTGGGGGGAGGGGCGTTTATTAGGGAGGGGGCGTTAAAAAGGAACAATACGGTATACGTAGTAACTTCACATACTTACGCGTAGTACCCCAAAAACTAGGGGAGCAATGATTAATCGTGATACGATTAAAGCCCGACTTTCTTTCACACGTATCATATTGTGGGGACTGTATCGTAACAATATAACGATACACAGATAAGCATTGCCTTGCTCTTATTGACAAAAATAACCTCGCTGATAATTGTAGAAATTATATTTTTTTTGTTAGTACTGTACTGGTGTGTCACTTGAGGGGACCAGAGGTTTGCCCCCATCAGTCAGTCAGTCTTTCAGTCCGTCCCACAAATATGGATCCTGAAAAGTATTTAAGATATTTTTATGAAACTTGACATGTTGGTAGAGGGCAATGAGGGGATTATACCCAATATTTTTATTTTTTTTTATTTTGTTGATCTGACAGAAATATGGTTACTATGGCAATGGATATAGTAAAAATACACAAAATACATGTATCATTTTATAACAAAAGAAATGCTTTAAAAGATAATGAAAATTTCTGTGTAGGTAAGAGGGAGAACTTTAGGAGATCATGCAGATCTTTTTTTTTCATTAAGTAAAAAATTGTGGTTGCTGTGGCAACAGAAATTGTAAAAATTACACAAAAAATATAGAAAATGGTTTCCGCACAATATCTTTAGTTAGGAATGAGATATTTGAATGAATTTGTATGAGTAGGTAGCTTATAAATATGAACAGAAAGCTTGGGATTTGGGTCACTGGAGTCAAGGAAACTGTTGCTAAAAGTAGAAGAATGGTGTCCGCTAAATAACTTTATTTAGTAATGACCCGGAATTGGCCGAAACTTGGTGTGTATGTACAGTACAGCTCACGCGAAACCCACACTTTACTATGGGGAATTACAAATCGCGTAATTACGAAGAGTTTTGATGATAAAACTACTCAGAGTGGAAATCACTTACGCGATACTTATGCCACAATTTGCGTAGATAAACTCGGGAGTTCGCGGAGTCGATACTGCCCAGGTAAAGGGTGCAAATTTTTCTAATTACAGTCATTTTAATGCATATTTATTTAATAATTTCAAAAAAATCGAAGCAGAAGACAATTCATAACTTTCACATCCGGTCAACTTCTGGTAGGTTAAGATATTCAGTAGGTTTACTCGGACTTTTTTCTCAATCTCTATATGGAAAATGAAAATATTACACCATGATTTAAATTAAATGTACCCATATTGGTGTTTTAAAATCAGACAACACAAAAAGAAGATACATATATGTACACCAAAAACAAAGTTTTTAATATAACTATCGATACAAACTAGTTTTTTAAAGGGCTAAAATCAGTTGAGCACCAGCGATAGACAGTTTACACCCTACCAGAAAGTGGAGGTCATTTTATTGATCACTGATTGGTCAGATTATTTTGATGATGTCATGTGAAAGTTATGAATTTTACTTTTGTTTTTGGAAAAGCAGATGTGAAAAAATTTGAATGCCCTGATTATGTATACTGGGTCACGATAGTTATATAGCAGTTCCTATTACCGACTTCGCGATGACTGCAATTAGTAATTATCATACTGGAAATTATAATTTTATTTTAATTAATCATTATTTGTAACAAATTTGTTCTGCTGTTTATTATTTTGTTGACGAGTTCTTTAGTCAGAGATAATCAGAAAAAATTGTAAATAATTCCGGGTCATAAACCCGTTGTTAGTGCCGCCTTGTTAAAAGGTACATACATGGCCAAGAATTATGGGTACTTATTTCGGTTGAAGAAGTCTGACTTTTGGACAACAGAAAAGAACAAAACTTGTGATTAATGCATTACAATTTTGAAATACGTATTTGTTTCGAAGTTTATTCAGTGTATTTATCAGTCTTGCACAGAAAAGATGCACTCGGCGTCTCATTGTTTGAACTTGATCTGGCGATTGGCTTTTTCAGGCGCGCTGTCGGAAAATTTTGCTTTTCTCCCAGTAATAAACCACCACAGGTGAGCACTCATGGTTAATTGGATTCTATATACGCGGAGTAACTTGGAGTTCGAATGACTGACAATGGCGTACTTTCGCCGCATGGATTTACCGAGTCCAAACAGTCACTCCGCGTAGATCCGCGTGGCACTCAATATGACCAAACTCGACGAATCGAGTAAAGTGTGGGTTTTGCCTGATCTGTACTGTAGTTTATATGAAAGGCAAGTTTGGGATTGCATTTGGTTAAAGGCAGAATATGCTTATTTACACATAAACTGAAACATCTGATGATCATGAAGCACTTACAAATTGGAGAATTACGCTAACAAATAAACTGACTAAAATTAAACTGTACACACTAATACATGTTTGTGCACTAGTTACGCTGTATCCCCTACATGCTGCGCCGACGCTAAGCACAACACAGGAAGTGTGCAGATCCAAATGGTTTATAGCACAGGTAATGTTTATGTAAACACAATAGTTAAAAGTAGTTTTTATTAACGGCTGGATTCATAGTGGGATTTAATGCAAATTTGACGGTAATGTTATACACAAATACTTGATACAAAGTCTCTATCGTCTCTTAAGGTTAACAATAAGCATATTCTGACTTTAACTGTGGTCCTTGAATGCTACATTTCCGATTCTACTTTGCTTACAGACTGTTCATGAACATAAGATCAGTTTACAAAGAACTCAAAATATAATAAATTTATTGTATTTCAGGTTTGCTCCATGTTCTCAGGTGACAGATAGATAGTGCAAACAAATCTACGGAGGCAATATATTCCAACCACATGGACACATGAGGTATTCCAACCACATAGAGACGCACACGATTATAAGATATAGGGATTTTATGAGATATATTCCCACATAAAAGCACACACGGTATTTCCAACCACATACTTTAAGAATGAAAATATTCTTACTACAGAGATATTTCAACCACGAAACATATTCAAACCACATAATTACAGAAACGTGTGATATTCTAGCAACAGAGTGACGGCATGGAGATGTGGGATAACCACATGGAGATGTGATGTAGTCCAACCATGTAGAGACCTGACATATTCCAACCACATAGATACTTTTGATGTTTCAACCTTTGGAGACTTGTGATGACAATGTTAAATAATGTTTTATACATATGTGCTATTCCAGCCTCATAGCTGTAGATTAGATTGTGGTATTCCAAGCACGTAGACTTGGCACATGATGTATTAATTCCAGCAATATAGCAAAAAGTGATAGTCGTGCCACAAGAAAACAGATATTCCAACCACATAGATGCCTGATATATTCCAACCGCATATAGACAAGATATGTTCCAACTACATTCATATTTGTGATAGGCCAGCTATATAGAGACATGATAATACAATTCTGCTGCATGAAGGCAAGAGTTATTTGAACCGCATAGAGATCTGATATAATACAACCACATGGAGACAAGAGAAAAATATTCCAATCACTCAAGCCACTAGCATAGACATGATAATATATATTTCCATTACATTGAGACAATATGGGTTAATCGAACCACATAGAAACCCAGTGTATTAAGTTATTAACAACCACATGGAGACATATTGCAACCACATATTCCAACCACATTGGAGACCAGGGATATTTAAACCACAGACATGAAATCAGCCAGCAGCATAACAACATGATAATATATTTCCAATACATGGATACAGTCTGTGTTATTCGAACCACTAATAGGGCTGTTGTATTCCAACCACAGAGAGATAGATATTCAAACCACATTCCACCCTTATGGAGATGAGAGATATTCAAACAACAGAGACTTAAGATAAGTCACCACCACAGAGACGATCATATGTTTCCAATACATGAAGTCAATCTGTGTTGTTCAAACGACATATAGACCCGACCGCAACCATAAATTGTTTAGTTAACCAAGAATAATTTTCAAATGCATTTTGATGACAGCATAGTATCGGACCAGTAACAGCAGAGTTACGGCCCTTGATTTAGTTAAAAATGCTATATTTTGCCTCGTTAAGACGATAGGGGCTTCATTGTTCATCCGATGTTTACCAAACTTTATCAGACTGTTAATATCAATGGAAGCTCGGACAAGTTCGAAAACCAATCATATCTGACTAGTAACAGCGGAGTTATGGCCCTTGATTTAGTTAAAAATGCTATATTTTGCCTCGTTAAGACGATAGGGGCTTCATTGTTCATCCGATGTTTACCAAACTTTATCAGACTGTTAATATCAATGGAAGCTCGGACAAGTTCGAAAACCAATCATATCTGACTAGTAACAGCGGAGTTATGGCCCTTGATTTAGTTAAAAATGCTATATTTTGCCTCGTTAAGATGATAGGGGCTTCATTGTTCATCCGATGTTTACCAAACTTTATCAGACTGTTAATATCAATGGAAGCTCGGACAAGTTCGAAAACCAATCATATCAGACTAGTAACAGCGGAGTTGTGGCCCTTGATTTTGTTCAAAATGCTATATTTTGCCTCGTTAAGGCGATAGGGCCTTCATTTTTCATCCGATCTTTACCAAACTTTATCAAATTGTTAATGTCAATGAAAGTTCGGTCAGTTTCGAAAAACAGCCAGATCGGAACCAGTAACAGCGGAGTTAAGGCCATTGATTTTGTTAAAATTGCTATAATTTGCCTCGTCGTACAATGGGCCTTAATTTTGCATCTGATCTTTGCCAAACTTTACCTGATGTTATGACTCTTTTTTTTATACCCCCGAAGGGTGGCATATAGTAGTTGCACTGTCTTTCCGTTCGTCTGTACAATCGTGTCCGCTTCAAATGGACGGATTTTCAAATAACTTCGCACAATTGCTCACCACAAGACGACGTGTCACACACAAAATCCAGGTCCGTGCCTCCAAGGTCAAGTTCACACTTAGAGGTCAAAGGTCAAAACAAAGTGCTTCCGTGTCTGGTTAATAACTCTGACATTCATGGACAGATTTTTAAATAACTTTGCACAATTGCTCACCACAGCTAGACGACGTTGTGTATAAAACCCAGGTCCGTGGTTCCAACGTCAAGGTCACATTTAGAGGTCAAAGGTCAAATTGTGTCCAGTCAGTAACTCTGGCATTCCTGGACGGATATTCAAATAACTTGGCACTTGTGCTCAGCACAACCAGACGATATGTCGCTCACAAAATCCAGGTCTGTCACTCCAAGGTCAAGGTCACACTTATAGGTCAAAGTTCAAATCATGTCCGGTCTATAACTGGCATTTCTTGACGGATTTTCAATTAACTTGGCACAAGTGATCACCACAACAACATGATGTGTCGCGCACAAAATCCAGGTCCGTGGCTCCAAGCTCACTTAGAGATCAAAGGTCAAATTGTATGAGACAATAACTCCGGCATTCCTGGACGGATTTTCAAATAACTTGGCACAAGTGCTAACCACAATAAGACGATGTGTCGAGCACAAATCCAGGTCTGTGGCCCCAAGGTCACACTTAGAGGTCATAGGTCAAATTGTTTGAGACAATAAAGGTGGCAGTCTGTCCGCTTTTCGTGTCCGGACTGTACCTTCAAAACCCCTGCATGGATTTTTGATTAACTTGGCACAAGTGATCACCACAACAAGATGATGTGTCGCGCGCAAAACCCAGGTCCGTACCTCAAAGGTCAAGGTCACACTTGAAGTTCATAGGTCAAAAACAGGTACGCAATTTCGTGTCCGGACTGTAACGTCGCAACCCCTGCAGAGATTTTTAAATAACTTGGCACAAATGATCACCATAACAAGACGATGTGTCGCGCGTAAAACCCAGGTCCGTACCTCGAAGGTCAAGGTCACACTTGAAGTTCATAGGTCAAAAACAGGTACGCAATTTCGTGCCCGGACCGTAATGTCACAACCCCTGCAGGGATTTTCAAATAACTTGACACAAGTGATCACCATTCATTTGTTTGTTTTTTGTGATATATATATATATATATATATATTTTTTTTTTTTTTAATATATTTTTTTTTTTGTGATTTTTTTTGTAATTGTATTTCAGATTTATTTTTTTTTGTGACTTTTTTTATTAATATTTTTTTTTTAATATTTATTTTGTTTAAATTATTTTATATATATCTGTTGGTTTCATATTGCTCCAAGGTCAAGGTCACACTTACAGGTCACTTCGGGGGCATTTGTTACTGTGACATTTCTTGTTTATATTTATTTTTAGCTTGACTGATCAGAGATCAGCAGAGCTTATGCCGTGGTGCAGCGTCTGTCGTCCGTCTGTCCGTCTGTCTGTCCGTCTGTCCGTAAACTTTTATTTGTAGCGACAACTCCTCTGAAACTACTGGATTGATATTCATGAAACTTTACAGAAATGTTGCCCATAAAGTCTAGTTGATCCTAGCAAAAATTCATGTTGGTGTGAAATCCAAGATGGCCGCCAAAGCTAAAAATAGAGTTTTAAAATACAAGTTTGTAGCGACTACTTCTTGAAAACTATAAGTGATATTGATATAAGACTTTTTCTTAAATGATCAGCATGACATGATGTCGATTCTTGTCAAAAATCGTTTTGATTCAACGTTAAACATGGCTGCCAGCGGCCATCTTTGTTTACATAGAGTTATATAGTAAAAACTTGTAGCGACTACTCCTCTGAAACTACTTGGCGGATTGTCATGAACCTTTACAGGAATGTTGCTCTTGATGTCTAGTTGATCCTAGAAAAACTACAGGTCGGCCGGAAATTCAAGATGGCCGCCACAGCTAAAAATAGATTTAAAATAAATAAGTTTGTAGCGACTACTTCTTCAAAACTATTAAGAGATATTGATATGGGACTTTTTCTAAAATGATCAGCATGACATGATGTTGATCCTTGTGGAAAATTATTTTGATTCGACATTAAACATGGCTGCCAGTGGCCATCTTTGGTTACATAGAGTTATATAGTAAAAACTTGTAGCGACTACTCCTCTGAAACTACTTGACGGATGATCATGAAACTTCACAGGAATGTTGCTCTTGATGTCTTGTTGATCCTAGAAAAATTTCAGGTCGGCCGGAAATTCAAGATGGCCGCCACAGCTAAAAATAGATTTAAAATAAGTTTGTAGCGACTACTTCTTCAAAACTATAAGAGATATTGATATGGGACTTTTTCTAAATTGATCAGTATGACATGATGTTGGTCCTTGTCGAAAATCGTTTTGATTTGACGTTAAACATGGCTGCCAGCTGCCATCTTTGTTTACATAGAGTTATATAATGAAAACTTGTAGCGACTACTCCTCTGAAACTACTTGACGGATTTTCATGAAACTTCACAGGAATGTTGCTCTTAATGTCTAATAATTGATCCTAGAAAAATTTCAGGTCGGCCGAAAATTCAAGATGGCCGCCACGGTTAAAAATAGATTTTCAAAAAACAAGTCTGTAGTGACTACTTCCTGAAATCAAAATCAATCAGTAGAGCTTCAAGGTCATTGACCTCTTGTTTTATATATTTTTGTTTTTAATTTTTTATTTTAAATTATTATTTTTTATTTTTATTTAGCTCTATGTTGGACCAGTCGGACCAGTAACAGGAATTATGGCTCTTGATTTAGTTAAAATGCTATATTTTGCCTCGTTAATACGGTAGGGCCTTCATTTTTCATCTGATCTTTATCAAATTTTACCAGATTCTTTAGTTATGGCCCTTGAGTTATTAAAAAGCTGTTTTTTGCCCAAAACTTTCAAAAAACGTAAATGGCAGTCACTCATCACTCGCTTTATTGATGGTATAAGAGCCATGTTAGCCAGTAGAGCGTATACAGGCCCTCTTGGGCCTCTTGTTGTTGTTTTTTGTGTTTTTTTTGGTTTGATATTATGACTTGTACTTATTTTGAAGATTTGTTTTCTTTTTCATTTCCTTTAAAATTATTTAGAGAATTTTCCCAGTCAAGAAATGGGAGAATTTTCCCAAAACAATTTGGGAGAATTTTCCCAATAACATTTGGGAAAATTTTCCCAAAAACAATTTGGGAGAATTTTCCCATTTTATTTTGGGAAAGTTTTTATTTCATTAAATTATAAACATAATGGCATATTTAATTGTCAACACTGCAATGGAAGATGTTTCCAAGCTTTGAAGTGTTGTTTTAGCTATTAAGAAATAACTCATTTTCCCATGGGAAAATTTTCCCAAATTACAATATTGGGAAAATATTCCCATGGGAAAATATCAAAGTGCTCGTATCGCTGTAAAACTTCATCATAGACCCTAAATATGAAAGCCGCATACTATTTTGACATTATATTGAAAGATAAATACTTTTTGTTTTTCCCATGGGAAAACTGCCCAAATCATTTCCCATGGGAATATATTGTCCCATGGGAAAGACCCTTTCCCATGGGAAAAAAGCTTTTCCCATGGGAAAATAGGCTTTTCCCATGGGAAAGGTCAACTTCGCGTCAAATTTCTCGGAAAAGTTAAAGTGTCACCAATGAAATAGAATATAATTTTACAATCATTTGATATGTGCTTTCATATGATATAGTCGAAAGTGCCCTAGCTCATTCGGAATTACTTGCTGTTTTTGCCAAAAACCGGCGCGGCAAAAAAAAACCGGCGGCTGTTATATACACTGTTTCCGGTTATGAAACAATTAGCATGTTTGACATGTTTTTCATTTTTGCGAAGATCATCAGGTGAGCGATTCAGGACCATTTGGCCCTCTAGTTTGTTCAGTATATGATGGTGCATTTTATTGTGGTAGAGGCAGACCACCAAACCCACTTTTTCCTGGGTACAACCAGTACTGTACACTGTAAAAAAATCCCCGTAAAATGTTACGGTAAAAGTCCCGGCAGCTGGTTGCCAGGCCATGTACCGTAAAATTACGGTAGTGACCGTAAATAAGTTTTACAGTCAATACCGTAATTTTACGGTACAGGTCCTGGCAACCAGCTGCCGGGACTTTTACCGTAACATTTTACGGGGATTAATTACCGTAAAATGTTATTTTTCCAGTTAACACACTGAAAATGTTTCAAAGACAGAAATCCCATAATTGTAACTTGACATTATTACAGCGAAACTACTACAATATATGCAAAAAAACACAAAACAAGTAAGTGACGGGCAGCACAGAAAAGTCCATTTATAACGCCGTCAGATCTGCTTGCTGGGCTGATTTTAGTGGGTGGGGTACGGACATTTTGAAAACCAGGCTAGATATGGTAAACTTCTCAACCAGAAGACAATGCACATTGTAGGGTATAACCAGCAAAACACCAACTTACTTACATCTAATACATAAAGTTAAGGCCCAAAGTTACTAAAAAAGACTAACTAAATAAAGTATTTTTTTGTTTGTTTTTCAGAATATTTGCACAACGCGTTTCATACCCGTTTCCTATCGCTTCCGCCAAGAAAATACCCAAAATGCAAGGCGGTCACGGTGTAAAACCCGTCAATCAAATACGGGCCCAGTGCCGTAGGGAAAACGACGGTATTGCCAGTAAATAATACGGGAATTTTTACAACTTGTATACCTTCCGCCAAACTTTCTCACTTGAAAAGTCGATATTCAAATAGAATTAACCCCATGTGGTTGCCGGGGTAGAATACAATCTCTGCAAATCCTGCTAGAGGCAGAGGAGAGTAGGACCACCCCACCTCCCACCCACACTTTTATCTAGATGTAAATGGAGGATGAGCCTGGCATGTTCATCCCTGTTTGCCGCCATATAACATTTCTTTGTCTTTGTGCGCCGTAAAAGTCCCAATTCAATTCAAATAGAATTAAAAACAGCAGTGGTGAGATGCTAGAAAGTTTCAGATTCAGCGTCTTTCCTTTCCCGATTACGGGTGCGCTTGGAAGGAAACGTGTTTCACGCTTAATAGTACACGTGTTTATCACCTGTTTCCCCCCACCCCCACCCCCACCCCGTGTTTTACGCTTGATATTACACGTGTTTATTACCCATTCTTGCCCCCCCCCCCCCCCCCAGCCCCACCCCCCAAATAGAACTAGTTCTGTGTCTCCCGCCACCTGTAAGAGTCACATGACCGTAAATGTGATGATGGTCCTTATTGTATAAACTCATTAAGGTTCCATTTTGTGAACGCTGGCTTTGGGCGTTGTGAAATAGCATAGCCTGTAAGTCATAGTTTCAAATAGGGAGGGTATTAAAGAAAACAGGATACGGTGTTAGCTAAATACAATATATAATTATAACCAATTATAACGCATGATAAAGTAAATATACTGAATGGATATAATTAACATTGTCAGTTCATATACTAGTAATCAGAAATGCGAAAGTGTAGTGATCATACATTCAAACATAACAACCAACTTCAACATGTTTTATTGCAGTTTTTCAAAATGTATGCTAAATGGGTGGGGTCACAGCTCAACATTAATTCAGTTACATCCCTTCCCAATACAACTGCTATGCAAATTGTATTGACGAGTACGTGAACAATTACATAAATTTGAGGGGTGAAAAAAATGTAACTCTGCTTTATAATATTATATCCATTTCTACAAAAAATAGTTAACACAATGCTGGCTGCATGTCACAATATGTACTATGACTTGCTTCAATATATATGTTTACATATAGTAAGCCTATGTGACACGTAATATAGGTGAGACACTTTATGAAAAATGTGCATTTACAATATGGTCTCGGACACCCATTCAATCACGCCTGTTCCCGTCATAGTCTTCCTCGTCGATCTCATCGTCATCTTCATCCTCATCAACATCGGGCTCTCTTAAAATCAGCGCACTGTTGTGCAGTATGGCACATGCAGTGGCAATTCTGCAAACTTCCCTAGGTTTCATTCTCACCTGAAAATGGTGTAAGGAATGAATAAATATAAACTTTGCAACTTTGTGGGTATCAATTCAAATAACATGTCAAAATTGTTAAAAGTCTTTGAGCACATTAGAGAAGGCTCGGATTATCCAAATAGCAATAAAACCATCAGAATATGTTTCAGTTTCAAATTGCATATGCACTTAATTCTGCCCGAATATGGTGCGTTTTTATTATTGTTTAAGTAGCTATCTCGCCAACAACAGCCACATTTTACAACATTATGTACATTATGTACACCGTTCCTTAACCTACTGATGGTGAGGTATATATATAATTTAAATATTCCGAGAATCCAAACTATATAGACACAATATAAATGGTTTTAACCGGTCTGGCCAAACACCAAAACTGGAGCGTCGAATTAAGATTTACATTTTACGCATTTTCCACAACAGGTAATTTAAGAACCAGCGAATAAACTTACACTTTTAATCGACACATATATTATTATATGATCTGAACACCTGGATAGCGTTTTCCATTGATAAACGCTTTTGTTGTGTAATTTTGCCGTTATTTGGTGGGTTAGTTTCTTTAATAAAACAGTTTGATCTATAAAAAGAGTATGAGAGTGGACCTTTGGAAACGACCGAACAAGCTTAATACGAAATATTGCAGTCTCGGTTTGATTGAGACTGTCCATGAACGGTAGTGAAATATACCTTTATCGGCCGGAGTAGTGGAACCACCGAAATTACAGTCAATAAGTGTGTATACAATAATTGAGCGCGACAAATGATAGGTGCGGAAACCTGCAACTTGGTTAAGATATACTTATCATTAATTATTTCCTAATGATTAATGTTAAAGTAATTAATGATAAAGTAAATTTGGTGATTTTCATACTGATTGATTATTTAAAGCAATTAACAGATTAACAAACATTCAGTGTTTATATACTAAGTGTGCACGGAAACACTTCTGTAGATAGCGTGTTTTCTTTACACGTGCGGTCAGTCGGAATGCAAATTAAGTATAATGATAGCAGCGGGACACCTTAATGTAATAATAAAAACTCAACTAAAACAAACAATAATACATATTTTATGTATCTAACATAAGCAATACATAAATGTGTGGGGGCCGAGATGACTATATAGAAATTCTATGTGGGGGCCGAGTTGACCAAATGGGAGCCGAGATAACTAAGGGCCGAGATGACTGAGGGCCGAGTTGCACATCATCGGAACCACGGAATAGAAATTTAAGTAAGAAAACAAAAGCATTTGAAAATGTACCACCGATATCTTAATATAAGTATCGGGCTCAGCGATCTCCAAATATCGTATGGATAACAGTCCTGATTGCAAGCGCGGGGAGACGTTTTACTGCCGCCACACTGCACAAGCCAAGTCAAGTCACAGCCAAGTCGTCCTGTTTTTCTGAGCAAACACGTTTCATACCGAAGTTAACATGTGGCGCAGACATATGTACATATGAGTGAAACTGCAGCACATTATAAAGGTTTTCATTTGTATTTAGACTGACACCAAATACCCATTCAAGATCGCCTCCAGCCCCTATAAAAGTTAGCAGTTGCTTAGGAAATTTAGAAATGTGAGTAGTAACATATATACGTTTAGTCTAAAAAGTAAGTCATATTTATTATGGAGTAAATGAACAAAGTATGTCTTGGTGACGGTCATTCACATTGCTGATCAACTTAAAGGTACACTAGTTATTGGTACTCTGGAATACCATGCTGTCGGCAAATGAAATTATACTGACGCAAGTCCAGCCGGTGATTATTTGTCGAGCCGCTTTAGCAAAAGCGAGACATAGTCGACACGTAAGTGTACGTCCGTCCATAAGTATACCCGTAAGTTAAAATCTTAAACATTTTTCAGCAATGTCTTTTTAACTATAAGTGATACAACTTTCAAATTTGGTCAGGGGGTGCATAAGGTTATACGTGACCATGACGTTTTGTTATAAAAAGGTCACACTCCTGTCATTAATTTTTTTAATACATGTGTTACATGCTTCCGGTGGCTCGACTTGCCAGTTGCGGTCTTCTAGTTTCATTTTCATAAGTCCTTAGTATTGCCAGGACCCGTTTATATTACGTATATCTACAGTTCCTGATATGACCCAATCAGGGATCGATACAGTCGAACTTCCGCATGCGAGGCAGATGTTCTACCACTACATCGTTGCCGCGGTCTTTTTAAAGTAAACTTAACCTAACACTTCAATGCTCGTATGGAAATAGACACGTTATTGATTAAATAGTATATATGACTAGACGCCTACCTCTGAATGTAACACATGGAACCTTCTCTTCATATGCCAAAAGTTCTTTCAATGGTGACCCGTGTACTAGTATGCGCCCTCTGGTACCTCTGTCTTGAAGGCGTATCTGCCAGTAGAAATGGCGTCAGTAGAAAAGGTCTACACGGGTATCTGTTAAAATTAAAAATTCTGGGTTTCATGATTTGTTATGAATAGAGTCTAATAAAACATGTTTCATAGTTAATTAAGGCAGCAACTCAATCATATGCATTAACAACTGCATGGTTCTATTTTGATCATTCCGAGTATTCTCAGCAGCAAGCAAGCATAAACATATAATCCATCTGTGAATTTATGAACATTTATGAAAAAGCCTTTTTTTTTAGGTTTTCAACTGTTTGTTTTAAAATTATTCTCAACAGCAAGCAGGCATAAACACATAATCTATCTGAGAATTTATGAAAATTCATGTGAAAAACTTTAGGTTTTCAACTGTTTGTTTTAAAGTTGCGCTACCCCTTCCCCCCACATCCCCACTCCACCCCCGCACACACACCACGTAAAGCGTGAATAATTATGGAAATTAAAGAAAAAAAGCGTTAATTTTTTATCTCAACTTTAAAAAATAATCCCCACTCCCGCCCTCCCCACACCCACCCCAACCGGATATCCTGTATCTGCAGAAATAGGGATTTTAAGATATTTACAAATACTTACCCACTATTTCCAAGAATGACCCCATCCGACAAAGTTCTGTGAGTCTGTTTCAACTTTTGTCTCAGTCCTGACGTCCTAAATATAACGCTATTATGTGAGGATACCGGCCATCTTGCACACATACTTGTGAACTTTCCTGTAAATAATATAAATGAATATAACAGTTACTTAATAGGCACAAGTCCAATAGTACTATTTATCTGTTTGGACTAATATTCTTTGTATATATATATAAGGGTGAGAAAATACATACATCTACAAAATACCTTTCAAAAAGCACTGGATCCCCGAGGGGATACGAACATGTTGGAATAAATTAATAGATGGGGAAAAAAACATTTATACAGTGCTACAGTTTATAAAAACCCAAGCGCTTTCGGCTTACGCCTTCATCAGGGTACACTGTAGCATTGTATACATGTTTTTTCCCCATCTGTATATATATATAGATGGGGAAAAAAACTTGTATACAGTGCTACAGTTTATAAAAAACCAAGTGCATTCGGCTTACGCTTTCATCAGGGGTACACAAACACGAAATTAACAAATACGAACAAAAAAACACTAAAATACACGGAGTTTAAATAAACTCTTAAAAAAACAACTTATCGTTGGGCAGTGTTGCAGAAACTGGTTACTTTAAATAGACACTCTGGAGCCAAATGTGATACTAATAAAAGAAAATATCTGGCTGGATGAGGGTAAAACTGTACCCTAACATTTAGTTATGAAGAGAGAGTGTGAGAAAATGTGAAAAAGATAACACAAACCCTACCTCAAAACCTAAAACCTAAAATCGATACTGCAGGATAAAGTATAAAGCAACTCCAAAGCTAATAAAAAACAATGAATAAGGCTAAACATATTAAATTAAATAATTGGAGATATTTTGATCAAGGGAAGTAACAAAAGTACTAATAATAGAGCATTGCTGGTTGGATGAAAGTAAAATTGTACGCTGACATTTATGATTAGTTATGAAGAGAGAGTATGTGAGTGAATAACCCTACCTCTATAGCTAAGACAAAGAATTGAAACTGGAGGATATAGTAAAAACAACTCCAAAGTTAATTGAAACTATGAATAAGGCTACAATAATATATAAATGGAGAAAATTGGATCAAGGGAAGTAATAAAAACCGGAGTATGTGTGTTTACATTTATATATTCTGTAAGATGTATCTAGTCCCCTTTGTTGATTCCTACTGGATGTTTAGTGTTTAAGCTCTTATCCAGTACGTTTCACGCAATTTACGTTCTGCGTCGGTCCAATTTGGATTGTGTTCAATGCATGTCAGAGTCAAGTCGTTGAACATGTGGCCTTCTGAACTGAAGTGTTCGGCCGCAAACCTACGTAATTTACAATCGGAGCGATGGAGGTTAAATCGGAGGTTCAACGCCTGCTTTGTTTCACCGACATACTGTTTTTTCCAAATCAATCACGTCATTAAGTTTGCGGATTTGCAGTTTGTGACACTTTTGATTATGTTTTTGGCACCGAGTGAAGATAAGAAATAGAGTGCGGGAGACATGTATTTGCAAGTCTGACATCTCGATGTATGGCAAGGGTCTGACTGTCCTGTGGTCTGAGTATTGGTGTCGAGTTTCAACTTGGCTGCAACAAGGATGTCGCGGTGACTTTTAGGTCTCCTGTACGCAATAATTGTTTTTTATTAATTTATTCCAACATTTTCGTATCCCCTCGGGGATCCAGTTCTTTTTGAAAGGTATTTTGTAGACGTATGTATTTTCTCACCCTTATATATATATATTTTTTTTTTTTTTTTGCGGGGACTTGGGGTGGGGACTTTTCTTTTAAATATAATTATGAGCAAAAAAAAGAAGAAAATGTTTCAATGTCGAGTTGGTTGGGTTTCAACAAGACCAAACTCGCACAAATTAGTGTCTTAAACATCTATAAATGCGCTCCTTACGAACATTTTCTGCAAATAAGGCGGCCATCTTGGATACTGATAACGCTAGCGTTAAACATTTCATCATGGTAAAGAATCACAATTAAATATTGGCGTTAAATTAGATAAATAACGCTCTGTTAAAACTAACATTGTTTTGAACAACAGATTTAACGCTCTGTTAACATTAGCGTAGCGTTAAAGCTTATTCAACGTAGCGTTAGAACAACTCGGTCCTGAACGTGTTCGCTAAAACATTAGCGACACATCCAACAGGACAATTCAACAACTGTGTGTTTAATTTTGCTAACTCAAAGCTTTAAAAGCTGTTTAAAATGTTGTTCCCGATCGTTTGAATGTGTTCTCAAACTCGTAATACGTCACAAGTGTGTTTTAATGTCTGTGGCTAGAAGCTATAATTGACTTAGTGACATTTAAAGTTATTAATGGACGGTTACATTTTAAATTATAATATATATATATATAATTATTTCTGATTTTGTTAGTTACTGAATTTCTCTAGTTCTTATGTTTTTGTTGTTTGTAATTAAATAAATGTCTTGATGTTGCTTTGTTTTAAAAAAAATAAGTTATTGTGTTGTCAGTTGCACAGCTAGTTTATCTTCCTTTTTATATTACATACTAGAAATACTTTTAAGTATGTTCAAGCTCTACTAGTCGAAAGTCAGGTGAGCTTATGCGATCATGGTGTGTTGTCCAACGTCGTAGGTTAATGGATCTGTTTATATCCACAGTTTTAATTATACCATAGTCTGCCATAGTATAATTTTCAGTTATTGTGAAATATTCCATACTTTATCTAGTGTAGACTCTGCATAGCAGCCATAGGTTAAGGCTTGTTAACATGCAAACGGCTTTTATCACTAAACTAATTGTTTTAATGCGTGTGTTGTGTTTAACTTTCTTCTGTGAAAGCTACATTTCCTGTTCGACGCCTGCTTTTCTTGAAGGCAAAGGGTGATCATTGAAAGGTCTTTGGCATCCAACATACATTGGCAATATAGTTATGGATGAAAAAGTAATTTATCAACTTAAAAGCTTAATTAAATAAAAGCAGTTTAAAGAAATGTTAAAAAATATGATTATCTACATAATATATAGGTTATAACGTTTTAACTCACACAGTTCCCAAAGATATTTCAGCTGTAAAATGTATGTTAAAACTTCAATCATATTTTGTATATACAATGTTAGCGGGATTTCAAAAATACCGTTAAAGCACTACACAAGTGAAATAAATATTTAATTTATGTTGATAGTTACTAACATATTGATATTGCGAAACCATGACTGAAATTTGGTGATACCAGTGTCTTTATAATGTCGGAAAAATTGCATGTATAAATTGTGAAACCATATAAATATAAGAGTCTGAACAATGCGGAATGTTCACATTTTGCCGTACTGTTTCACAAGAAACAAAAACAAAAGAAGTTCACAGCACACCAAAATTATGCAATAGATGTAGTCCTTCAACAAATGACACTTTAGTAACACATTAAACGTGAAGCCTTCGAAAATAGGTATTCTAGAGAATGACGACATTGAAGAATTATTTAAACTTTAATAAAAAGATAATGCAGGTACAAACGTGCAGTTACACAAACCTGAATGTTTTGATCATAATGCAAGATAACATACGCTATATTATATTGTACTGTACTATTCCATACTATACTATACATTGCGTATATAAATAAATAAATAGTTTAATACCTATTCGTATTTTGAAAATTATATTACCTTATACACGAAACTTATGTTCCGGTCAACAACATATCACTTTTTTTCTGAAAATGATGTTTTTACATAATCCATATCAGATACTGACCCTTTATAATGTCAC
The DNA here is from genome assembly GCA_037043455.1 of Cyrtodaria siliqua. NCBI lineage: Eukaryota > Metazoa > Mollusca > Bivalvia > Adapedonta > Hiatellidae > Cyrtodaria > Cyrtodaria siliqua. The sequence goes on from JAWPHD010000038.1 coordinate 185,565, forward strand.
TAAATATTAGAACTAGATTCTAAAATTTGCTGGAGAAAAATAAAATGTGTCATATTGTTGTATCTGATATAGCTTCTTTTTTATGCGAAACTATTGTGACTCACCTTTAAATCATTTAAAATAGTTTGCATTTGCTTTTGGTTAAATCTCCATATAAGGGATTGTTTATAGCAAACAAAATGATATTGTTTCTTGCAAATTTATTTAAAATTATAATAATTTTCAATAGTTTCTCTTTTAAAAATAATTTCGCGATTCTATTGTAAGTCAAATTTGATTCTCATTAAACTTTACAATATTAATATAATAATTATCCAGATGAAGGTAATACTAACTGCTCTATGCTTCTTATGTGAAAGATAAGTTAAATTAAAGATTAAAGAACTTTTAAGGAGTTTTACTGCATACCATTCTTAGGTCACTTAAAGGTTATTTGTATTAAAACGTGGTATTAAGAGTTGTAAGGTTGGGTTTCACTCATTTTAGTCCCCACCTGGGATCATGGAATTAGGGATATCAGTGGTTCCTTAGTAGAATTAATAATTAGTGCCACGCCCCTTGTTTGCAGATTGATATGAAGTTAATGAACTGTTGTATTTTGTGTTGTTTATCTGGTAAAAAAAAAATATTGTGAAAAGTTTTTTTGAACATTGCCGAAACATCATGTGCACGTATGTTTTTCTGTGTATGTGTAAAGTAAGTATTGATAGGATGAACAACAGATTAATATTTTAAACTTATAATGCGGTTTATTTACAGATTTTCATTTATTTGTGAATTCCAGGAGTAAATATCTATTTTCCGGGGTCTAATTAGGTAAAAGTAATGAAGTTTTGAAATGTTTACCAACTCAGTTTATGTTTTTCTATCTGTAAAGTGGACAATTGTTTTTATACTTTAATGCTGATAATGTTAAAATATTAAGTAGGTTTTTCGCATCACTCTCTCAAACAATGATTGTTGTGTTCGAATTTGTGGTAATTGAGAAGAAATATTAGTTGTTTCTCTAAGTTCAATGGAAAACAACACTGTTTTCTTAATATTACTTACCCTTGTGTTTAATCATTTTTAAATGATTAGTAATTAATTAATTATTTAATAATTACCTTATAAATTATTACTAGTATTGAGAAAGCGTTCCCATTGCTTTTCGAATGTCGATTGATCTATCCACATTGATACAATTCATGGCCAATAGAAATAGCCAAAAATAATAAAATTGGAGCCGAAAGAACAGCATAATAATGAAAAAAATATATAATCTTTTTCGCCAGGTGACAGTTTCATCTATTATATAAAGCAGTAAGTAATACTTATAATATCAACATTTAGTTCAGGGCTGATATAAACTCTTAAGGCCATCCTTAATAAACAGTTTGTTTGCAGTTTCCCTGCCCAATATTTCATTAAGTGGGTAGGTAGGCAGGAAGGTACATATTTTACCAATTGCTTTGCATTAAAGGGACCTATAGTTTTTCTTGAAGTATTCATCAAAGTTTAAATTATGAATCCAGTATAATTGTAACTTTAAACCTGCTTATATAATTATATTAAAGGAAATATAATTTCAAATTTTACTTCTTTCTTCTATTATAGGTTTTAAATATAGTGTTGGTATACTTATAATCAATAATTAATAATAGGTAAAACCAATTGCTCGAATTATTTAAATAATTATAAAGAATTATTTAAAACATGCAAGTTATTTGGAAAAAAGAACCCGACGCCACGATTTTTAGATACGTCAATATTGCCGTGTGCCTCTTCAAGTGAATGGTTCTATCCAGGAGGGGTTTGCCATTTTGCAACTTAATCAAAGGTTATAGATACACGTATTAACTTTTATAATGCTAACCCCTCATTACTTCCTCCGAGACCTAGGTTTTCCTTTGTAATTTAAAATCGGGAATTCAGGAATTTCATAATAAATTTGTTTTAGTTCCTGCAGATAAAGCAGCTAATAATGTAATTATTGTTTGACGCCTACATTACGTCAATGTTTTATCTCTGGAACTCGGCAGCACCAATTCGTATACTCCATCCAGTCAATTCTACTGAGGATGATGTTTTTTCTGCACATATCACTCGGTGCACTACTTTCAAGGCTGGTGTAAACGATCAGCAAAATAAACTGCCTACTATATACTGGATTCCTAAGTTACATAAAAATCCGTATACGGCTCGCTTTATTTCAAATTCTAGTGCCTGCACCACAACAAACATCTCCAAACTTTTAACTTCTTGTCTTACTGCCGTTAAAGATCACGTTAAACTATATTGTGATAAAACTTATGAAAACTCTTGGATTAATTTATTTTGGTCTATAAAATATTCAGGAGACGTTCTTGATAAAATGTTCAATAAAGGTCAAGTTTCATCAATAAGCACTTATGACTTCTCTACACTATATACAACCTTACCACATCACCTTATTAAAGACAAGCTAATTTCTCTTATTCAAAAAACATTCGCTAGAGAAAATACTACATATTTGGCATGTAATAATATTAAAGCGTTTTTTTATTAACGGCAGTTTAGACAATTATACTATGTGGACGGTCCATTATCATACTCTTTTTTATAGCACAGTGGCGTTGCTTGTGCAGTGTGGCGGCAGTAAAACGTCTCCCTGCGCTTGCAATCAGAACTGTTATTCATTCGATCTTTGGAGATCGCTGAGCCCGATACTTATACCTAATTATCGGTGGTACTTTATCATTTCTTTTTGTTTTCTTACTTAATTTTCGATTCAGTGGTTTCACTACTCCGGCCGATTAAAGGCTCTGGGTATTGTTTAACCACTTATAGGATATGTTGTCTGCTTTTTAATTTAGTCTTTTGACTGTTACTTGTGATATGCCGGCTTCATAACCTCTGCTCCAAACTAAATTCCATTATGTTTATTTCGCTCTTCGGGGCATTTTTATTAGATACTGGGACCATACGCCGTACGACATAGGGAAGAAAGATACTCCATGTCCACCGCCATATGCATGCCATCTTCGGGATGGTTAAACTTTTGTACTATTGATTTTATTAATATTGAGTTCTGCTCAACCCGGGGCTAGAGGGCGTGAGCAGTAGCTAGCATATTTCACTACCGCTCATGAACAGTCTCAATCAAACCGAGACTGCAGTATTTCGTATGTGTCGTTTTCGGCCGTTTCCAAAGGTCCATTATCATACTCTTTTTTGCTATGAAATTTGTGAAGCACTCATCTTCCTATTAGATACTATTATCGTATTGAACCACCGTTTATAGACAAATTGTTGGTATCCCTATGGGTACGAAATGTGCAACACTTGTCGCAGATTTGTTTTTATTTTGCTATGAAAGAGGTTTCATGTGGAGTCTTTCACCAGATACCCAGGCAGATGTTATTGAAGCCTTTAATGACACCTCTCTTTATTTGGATGGCATATTGAACATTGACAACCCTTTCTTTCCAACTATGGTTAATAATATTTCTCCTAAAGGACTTCAGCTTAATAAAGCTAATATATCTGATAATAACGCTTCTTTTCTTGATTTAGATCTCTCGATTGAAAATGGTTAAATAATTAGCAAACCCTATGACAAGAGAGATGATTTTAATTTTGACATTGGTAATTATCCCCACTTGGATGGGGATGTTCCCAAAGGAACTTCTTATGGGTTGTATGGGTCTCAACTTATTCGTTTTTCAAGAGCTTGTACTCGAGTTGAGGACTTTAATATTCGTAATCTCTGTATACTCAGTCAGGGTTACCGTTACCATAGACTTTGTAAAACCTTTGCAAACTGTTATTATCGTAGACCTGATCTACTTTTCAAGTATAAAAGTAATATAAGAACTCTCCTGCGACAAGGACTATCACAACCTGACTTCTATGGTGACGTGATTTACAAACTTCGTAAGATCCTTGGTCATGATCACATTCATACTATCTTTGTTAAACTTGTTAAACGATTTATCAAAAGAGGCTATGACCCTATCATTTTGCAACGCACTGCATGCTTGGTGGTGGACCCATTTACAGTTCACCACTGTGCTTTCCTCTTTAATTGTGCGATGACCGTACAGGCTGTGGACCCTATGCTGACGTCTACCTAAAGTCCAAAAGGACGGTGACGTTTGTCGTGCCCTCGATGGTTTGTTCTCTTGTTGCTCTGGCTTTTGCCAAGTCCTTGAGTACCTTCTTTGTGGCTTTCTAGGCTATTTTGTTTTGTGTATATATATACACGAGCATCTTTGTGTTTTACTTATATTGCCTATTAATGCTGCCTTGTTGGTTAGAGAATAGCTCATGGCGGGGATTTCTTTATTTACACTGTCCCGTTTTATTGGGATGACAGTAGGGTAAGTGTGAGGTTTGGTGCACCATAGAACCTGGAATAAACCCACCAGCGGCTTTTGTGCCACTGATGTTCCAAGGCGGTATCTACTTTTCGATTTTATATCTATAGTCACAGAGTATATTTGTAGGAAATAGTTTACGTTACATGCTTGTAAACTGGACCATGTTCGATAAGCAATGAGTATTATTATTTGTTTTCCTTTATACCTGAATTAATTAGACATGATCAGTAGGTCGCAGGTACCTCAACACACACACACACACACACACACACACACACACACACAAACACACACACACATATATATAGGGAGAAGTATTTGCGAACAACCTAGCGCTACAAATAAACCAACAGTCTTGGGTTCATTCTTGGTAACATCTTGGTAGTTTTGACCAATGAAATAACGTATCGCTACCAAGATATTACCAATAGTAAGAAAATCAGATCACGTTTCATCAGATCACGTTTCGCTACCAAGATTGATTCTATTCTATTCTGTTCCGGTTCGTTTAATTTTCTCAATATCCGCCATTGTTCATCATTGTTACATTTTGCATTTTACTATTATATTGAACTTTCGACTTTTTGTGAAGGAATATTGAGTCTCTACAGGTAAGTTAGATTGATTATTATATATGTAGACCTGAATATGTAGAAATATTGAGCAATTAGTATTAAATTCTTTCACTTCCAACTTGGAATATTTTCTCCCGCCAATAAAATGAAAAAATCGAAAATGCCACCAGAAGTCCGACTCATTATTTCAGAGAATTGTAATTATACGCCTATTGGAACGTAACTTTATTTATTCTTCAGAGACAGACCAATGGTAATTTATATTAATTAGACACATACTGGGTTTGAAACCAACTGAGGATATAACTACTTTCTGAAAAATATAGAATGTCAGTGAGTTGTACAATATTAGTTTTTAATTATTAACTCAGCAGAGTAAAAGGCTAAAATGTATCGAAAATATAATGAATTGCCAATTATTTTACGCCACATACAATACAAAGAATATTGATTTACCAAGGACTCACAAATGCAAATTCTCCCTTTATCTCGAAATTGGGCTAGGTGTCACTTTTATACAATTATGTTAATAAAACGGCCGCACTTCTGTACACATAGTTCAATGAGTGAAACAATGATAGAAAAGTGTCTGCGTTTTGAATTACAGTGATAAATTCATTGCAAAAGAGATACGAGTTGTGTTTTTTAATGTTCCAACTAAATACAATTTCCACACTAGGTTTCAGAAATGCTTCCGCTCGGCATATTTGAAATAATCGGATATGCGACTGCCCATATGGAGGGACTCCACAGTACTAACATATAATGGAGTAGGTTATCTGATTGTTTGCCAGAGTTCCATCGGCGTCGGTAAGTAGTAACGCTTGTCGCTTTGTAAAATATAAATACCTATTACAAGTGATCCACGAGTTATGTATGCTCAACACCTAGCCGCTTAATGATACTCTACATAAGCAGTCTACATAAGCAGTCTACATAAGCAGTCTACATAAGCAGTCAACATAAGCAGTCTACATAAGCAGTCTACATAAGCAGACTCTACATACGCAGACTACATAAGCAGACTCTACATAAGCAGTCTACATAAGCAGACTCTACATAAGCAGATCAAAATAATGATTGCAATGTGCTTCGGAAAGGGCATTCACAAATTAAATGTTATATGCGCATCCCTTGGTATGAATATAGTACATTACAATATCATAGGATACGAACAAATGTACACTTTAATACTTTTTATTTGGACTCTAAAATAAAGCGATTCATATACCAAATATAAACATATTTCATGTGTGCCATTTAGTTAGCACGTTTTCTCCAATATACAAGTATTATACGTATTAATATGTACATGTCATTTAAAGTGTGTCCACTATATAACAGTTACATACATGAATGTGCCATCCACGTTATACTGAACGCTATAATTAATAGTATTTGGCTGTGAGAAAAAGACAACAAATATTAAATACCACAGGAATAAACAATACATATTTACTTAAAACAACATAGTAACTGAGTTACCACTGTCCCGCGACTGGGAATTTGTTAGTAATAATTGCTGAATCATACGTGTTGCATTATATTGGGATCTGAGAAAACAATGCATCAATAAATACTATTGGAATAGACCGAATATGCATAAAATGAGTTAGTTAATTAATTCAACATGTACAAAAGAAAAAAGAAACGTCGACATTTTCTTAAATAAAGCCTTTATTAAAAGGAACGAAACTATGTTTGCCAATAATTGAAACTATATGTTGTATCATGTATTAAAATTGTTGTAGCGTTGCGAATAATATGTATGTTTACCAGATATATGTACCCGGTTGCTAAGCATTTACTTAAAGGTACGTACGTGTTCATACAAATAAAAACTATGAACTATATGCAATCACGTATGGCATGTAGGAATATACAAGTATAATTATCAACAGTAAGTATGTTATCCGAACATGCAAATATATAATTATCCTAGGTTAAAAAAACGTATCCTAACAATGAAGAGGTTCGTTATATATTATAATTATTTGTTGTTAAATTTGAACAATGTTTAATTTGAAGACTGAGTTTGACTGTCGGCCGTATATGTATATTTGTATGTATATCCTCATGGGCGGTTAGCCTATTGGAAATTCTCATTATACATGCATATTAGACTACAGTGCAGACTGAGAAACAAAAGGTTGTGCTTATTCATGAAAGAGCCATATCTCCAGTAAAAATTGTGGAATGTAACTGACAATGTAACCAACAATGGTTCCAAACTGAATGACAAGTTGCAGATACAAATTTCTGATAAGGCTATACAATTAATAACTTCGAAACAATTGTCGAATGACAAAGAAATATGATCTACTCGTGATTGGCAAATATTCCTTCAAAATACGGTTTGAATCCTTTCAAAACTGAATGACTAGTAGCGGACAGTATGCTATAAAATTAACAAGTCAAAAGAGGAACATAACTCTAATCATCTTCTCATAATGGCAAAACGATGGCAAATAATCCTACCAATAACTACTTGCGGCCACAAGATTCTTTTTAAGCTTTTTCATTGCAGTCAAAAACGTATCATAGCAAGGATAAAAATTGTCGATTATAAATGACGATTAGGTATAATTATCTTCAAGTGATAGCAAACAATCGTACCACAATATAATGTAATCCCTTTAAAACTGAATGACTATGTTAGTTTTAGGTCCTAACATTTATGAAGTACAAAATTGAACATAACTGCGGTAAAAATTGTCGAATCAAAACATGCAAAAGGAATATTAAATATTATCATTTTCTGGTGATGGCAAACAATCCTGTCTTATTAGGCCATAACGTGGGACCATAATTGCGGTAAAACATATGGAATCAAAATGAAGATTACACATAATCATCTTCACGTGATGACAACCATTCCTGCCAAATATGATTTGAATCCCTTCCAAACTGGTTAACTAGTTGCAGCCGTAAAAAAGTGTGACGGACTGACGGAATTCTGTGTCCCTTCTCTTTTCTTCCAATTAGTTTGGTTAACACATTATTTGGGCTATTTAAACCCAATTCATATGAGGAATTGCAAATGTGAAACATGTAAATATATCTTCTTTTTACTGTGTACATTGTATTATGGATTTCCCTCGTATCACGATACTTAAATGTGTTGATGACAAACTTTAAAGACGAGACAGCAGACAAGGTTTAATAAAGTTCTAATACATTCCATCGAAAACCTTATTGGCCTGAAAAAAAGTAAAAGACATTTGAAGTGTCTGCTAAGAAATGAAATACTATTGTAACCAAACAATGCTAGCATTTTGGGGTGTTCTCTAATATAAGGGTATGCAAACTGTTCATGAACTGTATATCTTATTATCATGTGTTATTGCCTAGTTCTAAATACTATTGTTTGTGCCTGAATATTATGAAAAGGTAAGACAAACTGCATATATAGTGATAAGGGTTGCACTTCTTCAAACAAATTTTAAAAGAATTCAATGTTTTATGTAAAATAATAAGTTTATTTTGTCTCTATTGCGTTCACTTCAAATTAAAAGCTTATTAGTTTTCTCAAATGATCATTTCTGCAAAATAATAAAGAAATACAAAAAGATCGGACAGGGAAAGTAGCATTCAAGGAGGACAGTCAACCACAAAACACAGAAACAAACGCGCAAACAGACAAACAAGAAGGCAAAGGCAATATTAAATGCAAAAGACAACACAAACACAAAAGGCTTGACAATAGGGCTACCGCCTTGGAACTGTCAGTGGCAAAGTAGGCCACTGGGGGTTTAAACCGGTTCTAGGGTGCACCAAACCAAATAATAAAAGATTGTCCAACAGATGACAGTGGTATATGTGATCAAGTAGTTATCTATCTCCTGATATAACGAAAATCCACTCGGTGTGTAATGCAAATTATATGCAATTACAAACCAATATACGATTAGTATCATATGTAAATAACGTACTATAACTAATATACTATTTATAAATATCTGTGCTGCACCGGTGTATAGTTTAAAAAGCGCAATATACAGTGGTGTTGACTAAATGATACAGCTGGCATTAATTGGAATACGGATCAATGAACACCAAATATGCCTCTCCCCTCCCATCCACACAGACATACACTAAACCCAGACACAGGGTACTAATACCTACTATCACAGCATATTATCGTAATCTGTTTAAATAAATAAAAGGTTGCGTAATTCAGCAATTTTAAAAGGGACGAACCATATAATTAGGGATGAAATGCGTATAATACCTGCACCAGCAGCATTTGCGACAGTGACGGTGTAAGTGGTTGGGTTAAATATCGGCACGTTTTCATTGATGTCATCGATGCTGATCGTGACCGTGAAACAATATTCAGCTTTTAAATCATACAACATTTTGTTTAAAGAACAATGTACGAGGCATGTACACATTTCAGGGTATTATTTAAATAAAAAAAAAAAATCAGTATTATTGTCCCTGTTGTTTTCAGATATAAACACGTCGATGTGTGTTCATGTGAAACATATAAACAACCATGGCATGCACTTAAAATGTATAAAACAGTGTACATTTATATTACCAATATTATACAAATATTCAAACAAGTCTTTGAATTCCATATATGTATAGACATACGTCATGAAAATATAGTAGTCACTCCGTCGGTTATTCCATTTGAATAATATTTATACCACATAGTACTGAGCGTGTTCTGTATACTACAATACACAAAAATGATATTTTTTTTAAAAACACCCGAACATGACATTTCAACGAAGTGGCATATTATCCATGTAATACCAAACAAAAGCATCAATGCTTACGTGAATGTAATAACTTGTGTAGTAGCTGTCTAGTAATCGAGAGTAGCAGTACTCTTAACTGTCATAGCTCCTGACGTCGCATTAGCGAATTCAAAATTTGCGCCATTTCTGAGGATTGTGTAAGTGTAAGGTCCGGTGGCAACTGTTCCAGATGTAGAACCTTCAGGTATGTGTGTTGCGGCAGCTGCATTGCCACCTACGATTGTTGTTATCGTCACGGCGCATTCTGCCAAAGAAATTACAAGTTCAATGTGATCAAATAATTAAATACTGTTATAATTGTCAAACATGCCATTATATGATTAGGTTGGTCAACGTATCAATGAACACGCAATTATCATGTATATACGTTTGTGTTATATCTATTGGTTTGATAAGTTATTTTGCTAAACTAATCTAAGTAAACAACTAAATAATTTGCATAGGTATTCAATGATGTTACACTTTTGCAGATGAAACAAAATGTAGAATGGGGTTGAAATGTTTAAAAGCATTAGCTCTTCCACATTTTGCAAGAAACCATGTTTCCATGTTTAGTTAAAAAAAGGAACGAGCTTAAGACTACATATTGTATACGGTTATGAATTAGAGAAATATATCCCAATACCAGTGCAGTCAAGTAATGTGTATTTAGAAATAGGTTTTCTTTATTTACACTGTCCTGTTTTAATGGGATGATAGTAGGGTAAGTGTGAAGTTGTGTGCACCCTAGAACCGGTTTAAAAAACCCAGTGGCCTACTTTGCCACTGACCGTTCCAAGGCGGTAGCCCTATTGTCAACCATTTTGTATTTGTGATGTCGTTTGCATTTATTATTACTTTTGCCTTCTTGTTTGTCTGTTTGCGTGTTTGTTTCTGTGTTTTGTGGTTGACTGTCCTCCTTGAATGCTATTTACCCTGTCCGATCTTTTTATATTTCTTTACAACAAAATAACACAATATCTGCGCATTTGAACATGATTAATATAATTAAGATGAGTAAACAATATGCATGTATACTAGTCAAGAAGCACCCACCTTAAGCACCCTAGTCAGCGGACGTATTTACCACTTCGTTTCAAATACGTTAGCATATTACATAGTAATTTATAACCGATGCAAAGGAGAGTATACCCACCTAAGAATATGTCAATAATAATCTCATTGTTGTGTTTACTTCACGCTTGATTAGAGATAAGACTAAACTATAAAACTAACCAATTTGAATCGTATGCTCTGATTGCAAAAGCATATTTTAAATCTTTCGATTCGATTGGGTACATAGGATGTTGTAAGTACTTCGAATTAGTGCTGCTTACGATTTTCGAAAGTCTACAATATGCCAAATAAATTATTTTAACATCATGTTGTACTAGCATTACCACTAAAAATACGGTTGTAAAATATTCTTTTTAAATTTTCAATGTTAACGCTGAATTACATTTACTGGAATTTCAAACGATATTCCATTAAAAGTGAGGTAATTTAGAATTACCCATGTTTCATTTTATTACAGACTGCATGCAATATATGGATCAAACTTTTATTTTTTATTTAATGTTTTAAGAAGTTTAAACCTTTAAGAGGACTTCGTTCCATGTTATGTGTTTTATCAGCACATTTCATGTTTCATATGAAGTGGGTAGGAGTGGGTGGAAGGTGGGGTGAGGAAGGAGTAGGGTGGAGGTGTAACTCTCAAAAGACGGAACAATTTAAACAAACATATATTTTACAAACTATTGTTCAAAACTAAATTCTTACTACACAGTTATTATAAAATAAATTTTAAAGAAGACAAATGTTTATATAAATACATTTTACAGGTATATGTATGATTACGAAATTATAGGCTGTATTAAAAATAAAGGCTCGCCTAAAATGGATTGGTGTAATTGATTTTTGCAATGACTTTTGTAAAACAGTACAACGTTCGCAAATATTATTGAAAAAAGCACGATAGTCCATAAGAATGTTTTAAGTAAGAGAACATAACCCTGACAGCATTAAAAAATAACAAAATATGACAAAACAATAATCAAGCACAAGCATAAAACTAACCAACACGTATGTAGGCATAAGCAACTCATGACACATCGCAAATAAACACAACGGAAGCAAACAAGTTAGTAAATAATAAATTGAAATATTCACACGTGAATAAAATAAGCCAACGCAACTCATATACTAAAATGATGCAAAAACTCTGGAGAATCACAAGTGACCACAAAAGCAGTATAAACAGTTTGGCGCCTCCTAGTTTAATATAGGTGATTATAATTGATTAAAGGACGTATTTGGTATAGCATTCCATAACCTAAAATAATTTCATGCCTAGAAGTTTTTGGTTTGGGCAATGTATCCGTATTACTGTACCTCAAAAAAGAAAAGAAGAGTGATATAAAAATCAATTTGCGAGAATGTATTCTACAAAAAGGCATACTTCTCAGATTGACTACATATATACTGAACAAAAAAAGATTTAGCACGACAAATTTAACATATGAACATTGATATACATGTTGAAAATATTATAAAGGCTAGGTAATGACGTGATTTTCAAAACATTGTGTAGTTTATTATTGTCTAAGCGATGTACCAGAATTACCTCCCATATATTAAAAACAACTTATTTCATTATATAAACGTATTGCTTTGAAAAAATATAATGTTTAGCATTGACAATAGTTGCCCATTATGTTTTTGTTTAAAAATGAAATGAAATGTCTTCATAAACGATTGTTATTCTCAAATAAACATTCCAAACAAGTTTTACAATTTTAAAATTACCTCCTTTTTCATTGAAATGAGACCGATTTTCGATAACCAATAAGCGTATTTTCCCATCACATTTGCTTAATTGGTATCACCGATTTCGTTTACAAATTACTTTGTAGCATTATTATTGGCCATATTTATCATTGGCCACTGTATCATTGACACGACTTGTTTGACATGCATTTATGTGCTAAATTTATTTTGCTCAGTATAGTTACATGTATATATACAATAAATACTGAAAAGTCGCAATGCACTGTATGTAGCGACAAAACCAAACCTTCTTTTCTGAAGTTTAATATTGTGAGTTTCGAAAAACTTGAATCAGGGTGAAAGAATAATCAAAATCGGATGAAAAGACAGAAGCTATGATCATTTGTAGCTTCTATTAAAACGGATGTGGAAGCCGCCATTTTGAGAGCTATGACATCCCAGTTCTAAATGACCAGATATGGAATATTTATAAATATGAAAATTTACTGATTTATACAGACAAAAAAACCAGCAACTGTATGAAAAATATGTAAACTTGATGAAAATAATGCTTTATATGACCAGTAAAGGTTTTTGCATTCATTTGCATTGATTTCTTTGCTTGAAATAGTCTCCCTACCCGTTTTAGAACAACCTTCAACTGGCCATATCTTTTTTGCTTATCATCCGATTTGGATAATTCTTTCACCTTTTGTCAAGTTTTTCAGAACTTTAAATAACAAAGCTCGTTTGGCTGTTTCGCTACATTCCCTGACAAATTAAATTAAACACATTAAATATTTATTGAAAAGGAAAATACACAACTCAAAGCGCGGTGAAAACAGGGTTGCCGACTTGGAACGGTCAGTAGGCAAGCTAACACAACAAATACATGTCATAGACACATTATCCTTGTTAGATTCATTGTGAGTTACAATCTACATTTGTCCCGTTTTATCTCATTCAACTGTTTATTTCGATTATGCTATGATAACACGCAATAATTCTAATGAAAGTATGGCATCACCAGTCAGGTAATGATGATTATATTGTTTTTGTAAATGTGTCAATTTAAAAGAGGCATTAGTGTTTTTTAAATAATATTCATAAAAGTAAAACAAAACTAAATCTAAACCTCAAATATGATCTGACATGAAAGAATGAAACTGACGTCTAATTCGAACGGATTAAAATTCCTTTTAAACAAATCAAACGCGATTCTTTAAGACTAGTAAAACGTGCAGCGTGAAATGTTTTTGACTGAAATAATAAACTTGCAATTTCGTAACATACTTGCGCATGCGTTCCACAAATGAGTTGACTATAGCTATAAAACATAACATGTATTTTACTAAATCTGAAAAAACGTGTTCATTTATAAAAGAAAACGAAATTGTGTTTTATTTTATTTTTTAATTAAATTGTATGGTAAGCTAAGTTAAACTTGGACTTTGATTTTCTTCGGAAAAAACGCAATATACACAACTAGACATCATACCAATGCATCCTGCTAAGTTTCGTAAAATTCAAAAGAAAAAATTGAAAATAATATATATATTAAAAAAAAAATGAAAAAAAAATAATTGAAAAATAAAATTTGAAAAAAGGGGAAAACAATAAAATAAATACCCCCACCCACCCTACACCCCCACAAGCAAACTGTGTAAGTTTGGTTAGGATTGCTCATGAAATGTAGCCTGTATCGTGTTCACATGTAAAACTGCATTTTTGCTAATTCAGGGTCCTTAACTTTGGTGGTAATGGTCCGATCTTGCTCATTATCGAACTCGTCCGAGATCTTATAGTCATATACAATCTGTGCAAGTCTAATCAATATTGCTCAAGAAATATGGCCTTTATCGTGTAAACAAGATGAAAAACTGCATTTTTTGTTAATTCAAGGGCCACAACTCTAGTGTTACTGGTTCGATTTTACCCATTATCGAATTCCTCCGAGTTCCTATCGTCATATACAATCTTCGCAAGTTTGGTTAAGATTGCTCAAGAAATGTGGCCTCTATCGTGTAAACAAGATGAAAAACTGCCTTTTTTGCTAATTCAGGGACCATAACTCTGGTATTACTGGTCCGATCTGGCCTATTATCAAACTCGTCCGAGATCATATGGTCATATACAATCTATGCAAGTTTCGTTAAGATGGCTCAAGTAATGAGGCCTCTATCATGCAAAGAAGCTAAAAATTGACGACAGACGACAGAAGACAGACGATGGACGACGGACGAAGAGTGGTCACAATAGCTCACCCTTGAGCAGGTGAGCTAAAAACGCTCGATAATGTTGAACATGAGTACAAAATGTTCATATGAACCACAAATACTACTTATATTGATGTAATTTAGGAATTGTTTAATTTAGACAATTTTTTCAACATACTGAAAATTTGAAAATATACTGTAGTTTACGTTACACCCTGTTCGTTACCAAAAAATCATAAATAAATTTAAAAATAACTAAATCGTAAGTTACCAAAATATGCCATTTTCATCCTAGGGTTATTTTAAAGGAAATACTTTCCTGAAAGGATATGACATTTGCTACAAAATGAAGTGTGTTTGCCAAGTGGGAATGGTGGCATAAGGGTGTGACCTCCATTCGACATACGTTACCATTATCACGTTTTGAAAATATAATACTCAAAAAAACATTACATGCAGCAAAATGGTATGTATATAATATATTATTTATCAAACATGTTAAAATTAAAATCAAATGCAATAAAACATTTCCTAAAGACCGTCAATGTAGTTTACGTTACCTGAAATTTACGTTACCATTTAAAGTTAGTTATTTGTCATATTGAATGTTTCAAGAAATAAAGGCTCTAGTTCTTTACTTAAATGTATCTATTTTAATAATAAAATGTTATTCATTAAATAAATATATAAATGAATGAATTAATAAAAAATATTAAATAAATGAAAATATATAAAAAATATACATGTTACGATATGTAAAATAAACATGAAAGTTATGTTACCATTTAAAGTTATATGTAATACTGGACTTTTCCAGTGCTAGTATTATACTTTTAACTATGACTTTTTAAAAAATGTAATGCAATTCATTAGTACAACTAAATACATAATATAATATATAAAAATAAAATAAATAATAATAAAAAAATATTTTAAAAAGGTACATAATTCAGAAAAATAGTGACTGCACGTTAAACTATTGGGAGCATATCAGTTATTGAATTATTTTTTTTTTACTAGTTATGGAATCTTCCCTTTGTTACCATGTATACTTCTTTTAAAATAAACCCCAAAGAATAATCATATTTTGTCCGTATCCAATTTAAGTTAGTATTGCCGTATTCTGGTTATTTCGACACAATACTACTACAACTAACTCTTATCAAGGACAGACACAAAGGAAAATGACCTTGACATGCATACATTTTCATTCTACCTCATGTCCACTGTTCTTTGAGTATGACCGTTGGAACATTGCCAGTCACATTCCAGTATATTTAATGACACCCTGAGTCTGGAAAAAAAAACGTCCCCGGGTCACGTGAACTTCTCCAAAACAGGAGATTCAGTGTCCCTCGTCCATAAGTTATATAATTATTCAGAAACTATCAATCGACATTCAGATTTCCAATGTAGAATCATTGCATTCAGCAGAAGGTATACAGCATACCGGTAATATGGAATCAGTAGTTATTTCTTCGCTCAAAGAACTGCATCCATCCCAAACAATGAACATCAAGGAACATCGAGAAATACGGAAGATCCACGGAATGTATCATTGGTTTCACAAACCTATATCGAGTTTATGCATTGACTACGAATTATACTAAGGTCAAGTTTCATCATTAAGTACTTATGACTTCTCTACACTATATACAACCTTACCACAGCATCTTATTAAAGACAAGCTAATTTCTCTTATTCAAAAAACATTCGCTAGAGTAAATACTACATTTTTGGCATGTAATAATATTAAAGCGTTTTTCACTAACGGCAGTTTAGACAATTATACTATGTGGACTTGCTATGAAGTTTGTGAAGCACTCATCTTCTTATTAGATAATATTTTCGTCTGGTATGGTACCACCGTTTATAGACAAATTGTTGGTATCCCTATGGGTACGAACTGTGCACCACTTGTCGCAGATTTGTTTTTATTTTGCTATGAAGGGGATTTCATGTTGAGTCTTTCACCAGATACCCAGGCAGATGTTATTGAAGCTTTAATGATACCTCTCGGTATCAGGATGACATATTGAACATTGACAACCCTTTCTTTCCAACTATGGTTAATTATATTTATCCCAAAGAACTTCAGCTTAACAAAGCTAATAAATCTGATAATAACGCTTCTTTTCTTGATTTAGATCTCTCGATTGAAAATGGTAAAATAATTAGCAAAATCTATGACAAGAGAGATGATTTTAATTTTGACATTGTTAATTATCCCCACTTGGATGGGGATGTTCCCCGAGCAACTTCTTATGGGGTATATGTGTCTCAACTTATTCGTTTTTCTAGAGCTTGTACTCGAGTTGAGGACTTTAATATTCGTAATCTTTGTATAACTAAAAAGTTACTCAATCAGAGTTACCGTTACCATAAACTTCGTAAAACCTTTGCAAAATTTTATTATCGTAACCCTGATCTTCTTTCCAAATATAAAAGTAATTTAAGGACTCTTCTGCGACAAGGACTATCACAACCTGACTTATATGGTGATGTGATTTATAAACTTCGTAAGATTCTAGGTCATGATCACTTTCATACTATCTTTGTTAAACTTGTTAAAAAGTTTATCAAAAGAGGTTATGACCCTATCATTTTGCAACGTACTGCATGCTTGGTGGTGGACCTTTTTACAGTTCGCCACTATGCTTTCCTCTTTAATTGTACGATGACCGGACAGGCTGTGGACCCTATGATGACGCCTACCTAAAGCCCATTGGGACGGTGGCGTTTGATCTTTGTCCATGATCTTTCTTGTCGTGCCCTTAATGGTTTATTCTCTTACTGCTCTGGCTTCTACAAAGTCATTGAGTACCTTCATTGTGGCTTTCTAGGCTATTGTTTTTTTGTATTATATTTACACGAGCATATTTGTGTTTTACTTATATTGCCTATTGATGCTGCCTTGTTGGTTAGAGATTGGATCATGCCGGGGATTTCTTTATTAACACTGTCCTGTTTTAATGGGATGACAGTAGGGTAAGTGTGAGGTTTGGTGCACCCTAGAACCGGTTTAAACCCCCAGTGGCCTACTTTGCCACTGACCGTTCCAAGGCGGTAGCCCTATTGTCAACCCTTTTTGTGTTTGTGATGTCGTTTGCATTTATTATTGCTTTTGCCTTCTTGTTTGTCTGTTTGCGTGTTTGTTTCTGTGTTTTGTGGTTTACTGTCCTCCTTGAATGCTAATTGCCTTGTCCGATCTTTTTATATTTCTTTGTATAACTAAAAAGTTACTCAATCAGGGTTACCGTTACCATAAACTTCGTAAAACCTTTGCAAAATTTTATTATCGTAACCCTGATCTTCTTTCCAAATATAAATGTAATTTAAGGACTCTTCTGCGACTAGGACTATCACAACCTGACTTCTATGGTGATGTGATTTATAAACTTCGTAAGATTCTTGGTCATGATCACTTTCATACTATCTTTGTTAAACTTGTTAAAAAGTTTATCAAAAGAGGTTATGACCCTATCATTTTGCAACGTACTGCATGCTTGGTGGTGGACCCTTTTACAGTTCGCCACTATGCTTTCCTCTTTAATTGTACGATGACCGGACAGGCTATGGACCCTATGATGACGCCTACCTAAAGCCAATTGGGACGGTGGCGTTTGATGTTTGTCCATGTTCTTTCTTGTCGTGCCCTTAATGTGGTGTATTCTCTTACTGCTCTGGCTTCTGCCAAGTCATTGAGTACCTTCATTGTGGCTTTCTAGGCTATTGTTTTTTTGTATTATATTTACACGAGCATATTTGTGTTTTACTTATATTGCCTATTGATGCTGCCTTGTTGGTTAGAGATTGGATCATGGCGGGGATTTCTTTATTTACACTGTCCTGTTTTAATGGGATGACAGTAGGGTAAGTGTGAGGTTTGGTGCACCCTAGAACCGGTTTAAACCCCCAGTGGCCTACTTTGCCACTGACCGTTCCAAGGCGGTAGCCCTATTGTCAACCCTTTTGTGTTTGTGATGTCGTTTGCATTTTTTATTACTTTTGTCTTTTCGTTTGTCTGTTTGCGTGTTTGTTTTTGTGTTTTGTGGTTGACTGTCGTCCTTGAATGCTGCTTTCCCTGTCCGATATTTTTACCCCTTTTTTATACTGCTGATCATCTGATGTTCTAGCAGAGAGATGTTCCTGATGATATATTACATCATCGGGCTGAGAAGGCCATAGAATATATTGTCAATGACGTGTTTATTGGTACGCCGACCCCATTCCACTATCCAATCGAGCCAGATTGTACACTTTTTCATCAGCTGAAGTACCGAAGAAACGTGCACAAATAACAAAGTGATTTAGATCAAAACAGACCACACTATATTTGGTTAACTGGTTCCCTTATTGATAAGCATACTATAGATCTTAAGTAGACGCTATCAAATCCTCTAGGCTCAGCACCATGGTCCATTGCAACAGCTGATGGTAATTCAGTTAGAACTGACAAAGCCAAATTGCGTCCACTTCTTAGAGGAATCATTTCAGACAATTACACAGAGACCTACTGACGATAATGTGTATGTATTCGAAGGTAATGCAACACTTCAGTCAGCCTTCAGTTCCTGGTATGTTTGACAACTTGGAAGATCTGGTGTTTATACTACTTCTTAAAGCACATTTAGTCGACTTTGTGGCAGACTCTTACGTCCTTAGATCTATCAAGTAGTTTCAGTGCAAGAGACAAGCTGTGTCACAACCAGTGGCTTTGTGTGGAGAGCAAGGCAGTCCCATTGAAGGTAATTAAAAACCACAGAGTTTGTGCCAAATTTGGATTACTTGAACAGCAGCATGACTTTTCGGATGATCTTCAAAATAGTAAAGAGAGCACCGAGTGGATAATAAACCTTTTTACACATATATCAAATATGTTTTCGCGATAATTCAAAGGCTACAACTCGAGATTATTGCCGCCGTGTCATTTGTCTATAATCATGCATTTGAACATGTACGCTTTCAAGTGTTTTGTAGCGCCATACTGACCAACATTTATCAGACCTATAAGCATGATAAGAGGCAGAAACAATTGAGAGAATACCAAATTATTGAATTTGACTGGATTATTGGTGATATTACATCACAATACATGTAGTTGATTGACATCATTGCATACAAAGTGATGACAATGAATAGAGGAATCATTAGCTCAACGGATGTAAATCAAAATGCATGCTATCTCATAGAGTTACATTGTTAGTAACGTACGTAACGTTTAACACATTTTGTGAATATGTTGAATTTGATTAATTTCAAAATTTCTTTCAATTTGGTAACGTAAAAATACGGAAGAGTCCTGTAAATTATATGCAAATTCATTTCGTTCAGTGTTTGCCTAAGTCTAAACAGTATATAATTAAGAAGAATAAAAATATCGGACAGGGAAAGCAGCATTCAAGGACGACAGTCAACCACAAAACACAAAAACAAACACGCAAACAGACAAACGAAAAGGCAAAAGTAATAAAAAATGCAAACGACATCACAAACACAAAATGGTTGACAATAGGGCTACCGCCTTGTAACGGCCAGTGGCAAAGTAGGCCACTGGGGGTTTAAACCGGTTCGAGGGTGCACCAAACCTCACACTTACCCTACTGTCATCCCATTAAAACAGGACAGTGTAAATGAAGAAATCCCCGCCATGATCTAATCTCTAACCAACAAGGCAGCATCAATAGGCAATATAAGTAAAATCTAAATATAATACAAAAAAACAATAGCCTAGAAAGCTAGAATGAAGGTACTCAATGACTTGGCAGAAGCCAGAGCAGTAAGAGAATACACCATTAAGGGCACAACAAGAAAGATCATGGACAAACATCAAACGCCACCGTCCCAATGGGCTTTAGGTAGGCGTCATGATAGGGTCCACAGCCTGTCCGGTCATCGTACAATTAAAGAGGAAAGCATAGTGGCGAACTGTAAAAGGGTCCACCACCATGCATGTGAAAAAGTTTGATCTGATACCTAAATATTTAAATAAATGATGTTAACTTAATTGGTAACGTACGTAACATTTATTACATGAGATAAAACATATTAGCATTGGCAGAATTTAATTTCTGATTTTTTCTGGTACAATATAAGAAACAAACATTGTTCGCATTCTGAATACGTATGTCTGTAATAACCTATAATAGTTGAAATAATCTTCTGATATAATATAGTTAATGTTCTTAATTTCTTAAGCCAAGCACCATCATTCATCAAAGTAACGTAAATTATGGAAACGTAGGCTTAATAACGCAGGTATCCAAGGTATAAATATTAAGTGAAACAAAATTTTATATTTTAAAAAGTATAAATACTGTTCAAAATGACTTAATACAATCAATTATGTCTAAAGGAATGTTGCAATAAAGCTTTAGTAATTTATTGGATGATTTGTTCTAATTTATTTTAACATACGAAAAATTGAAAATGATTTAAAAACACACAATGTAACGGACATTACAATAACCAAACATTATTATGTCATGGACACGTATTTCTGTTATATCTGTAAGGTTTGCAATATGTTTTGGATGTAACATCGTTAGTGCTCTTAATGTTGTAAGTTAAAAAAACTTAACAAGGGAACGTAACTTACGGTAACGTAGACTTAATCTTTTTATATTTCTTAATAACGCAGGTATACAAGGTTTAAAAAGTATGCGAAACGAAAGATTGTGTTATAACAAACATGAATAATGAAGACAATTTAAAATACAAAACTTTCTTTTATACTTTTTAGTCATCATCAGTTAGTAAATTTAATTATTTATTTATAGGTACCGTATTCTACACCCTGTAACACGATAACGCCCCGACGCTACGATGGCAGACAAATTGATAAATGCTACATACATAATGGGCTTTCATAAAAATAAGGTCTCCACAATTCCCCTTTGGGTGTGGGAGGATGGTTCACCTTATTAGCTCACGGCCTACAAAGGCAGTTCCTTTTGAACGCTTTATGCTGCTTAAGTGTCAGTAGAAGAAAGAAGTAAATGATTTCAACAGAATATATTAAAGGCATATTGATTCCAATTCCGACAGTTTACCAAAAATCATTGAACCCAAAAGTGTTTTATTGTAACTATGCGTGGTACAGTCTCGCACACAGTCATATACTATTGTAGCACTGTAAAAAGATACATAAATTGGGAAAAAAGTGACTGCACGTTAAACTACTGAGAGCATATCAGTTATTGAAAATTACATTTAAACATTGTTATTGTATTTTTTTCTTTTCTTAAACTTTGCCATAATTATGTTTTCAATGTAGATGTGATCTATAAACTTCGGAAATTAAAGGGGTCTGGAGGATTTCCTGACCACTTTACAAAACTAATCAAGAAAATCGTCAGAAAAGGATACGATCCTTTAGTATTGCAACGCACTTCATGCTTGGTGATTGTCTCCTCTACAGTCAGTCACTACGCTTCACTTTTCTATTGTGCTATGACCGGACAGAAGACTCAATGCTTGCACCTCCTGAAACTCAGAAAGGGGAGGATGGTGCATGAACTTTCGTCCCTCGGGTTTTCTGGTCGTACCCTAGATTGTTTTTCTCTGCTATGGTTGTTCAGTACAATTCCGAATACATCCTGAGGTGTTTCTAATTATTGTTTATATATATATGTATATACAATAACATATACTTGTATCGTTTCATAATTTCTCTGGATGTGGACTTTACTGCCAGAGATTTCCGTTTGATAGATGTGCCTTTACGGTGTAAATATAGTATTGTCAATTTGAGTGCTAAAGACAGGATACTAGCGAAGAATAGTGTGATGTGCACACTTAAAATCGATTTAAGCTAACCAGTGAGCCTTATTGCCTACTGACCTCTCCAAGTCGTTAACCGTGTCCTCACCATTTTTGTGTTGTGTAGTGTCCTTTTCATTGTATAGTTAATATGTTCTTTGTTTGTGGTACAGTGCAGATCTACTGTGATGCCTATAGGACAATTTTTCTCATTTTTGTATAGAAATGGTTGAATCTAAGAACACGCGGCATCCTTGTTGTATTACTCTTTTGGTAATTATTAATGTTATATCGGCTAGGATTGAATTAGTTATGCTAGAATATATTACCAAATGTAAAAAGTTCTTAAACATGATATATGAACGTTAAACCAACCGTATCAGACTCTTTCTCATTTTCGGCAATGATACAATTTCTGGCAAAGTATTGTCTCTAAATATCTAATAATATAACATGTATAGAGTATAACATGTATAGAAGCAATTAACAGTTTTCTATTTCTTTGTTCATACATTTCTGATTTGCTTTAGATAATGAATTTTTAATTGCACTTTTTTATGAAAGTACCTTACACAAAGGTCGGCTTTTAATTAATTACTTGCAAACAACAGGATCAAGAAAATGTTTTGTTGTAGATTTATTTAAAATATTGTTTTAGCGCATAAAAGTTCAAATATAAACTATTTTATTAAAATCAGTTAAATAATAATTATATAAATGATTACTATGTTAATAGTGTTACCCCGAATACATACGAAGAGCCCTACCTCCATGTTGCAGGATAGCGTACAAGCCCAAAACTAATATTGTCAAATGTTCGCAAGATCATTCCTGTTAAAATGCTCGAACTTGAAACAAAGTTGCGACTCCGTTATGGTCAGTTTTGCAACCCTGTTTATACCTTTGTGAAGATTTTGTTATAGTGATTTCAAAACACATTCCGAAACACATACTTGGTCTGAATTTATAGATCGCAAATTTGACCTCAAGATAACCGTGATGGTATTTCAAGGTCTCCTAGCACTCATTACTAGATGGAATGCTTTTGCAATAGTTTATAGTCAACTATTTATTGCCACGCCAGTAAGTGTCACATTATACACTTTATTGACGTGTTCATGTCACACTATACACTTTATTGACGTGTTCATTTACGAATAACAACATTAATGATACTAGATTAAGCATGCATACAAACAATAACTAATTAGACGGTGACGTGAAACACGACATATCGTTAAACCATGTTGAAAATCAAGGTCCTATTACGTTACAGTATTTTTAAGAAGTTTGTCATTAAAGCTAGAGATATGTCCATCGAGTAAAACAAATCTTCAGTTGCTAGTTTGTCAATCGAGAAACGCACTGTATGCTACTGCATGCTATTGTCAAAAAGCCATCACACGCATGTATTTTGAACGAATACTGTAGTCATTTTACAGAATGAACCATTAATTGCCTTGATTTAACTTTGTGTCTGTTTGATAATTTATTAATATGAAATCATTAAAGTAAGGGTCGCATACTGCTGTATTGTAAATCAAAATTTGCTTATATGGTTACAGTTTAAAGATATATTCTCAACAGATGCACGTTATCGCATGAATATGTTTAAAGGTCCGTGGTATTAAGTTTTTCGATAAGTATTGAATTATTTTTTTGTCATACATTTGACAAGTTCAACTTCTTCAAAAATAATTTGACTGATAGTTGCGTAGTTGTATCGTATAGACATCCTAATATTTATCCGGATTTGAAATCTTACTTAAAAAAGCATATTAGTAACGTTAAATTTGGTTTTAGATGTCGCATTATTTGTAGCTGACGTCATGAATCAAGAAAAATAGAACACAAAATGTAGCCTCAAGGACTATAGTCAACCAAAAATACACAAAGAAGCAAACAATAATTACAAAGATGAATAAAAGTCCAGATTTGACATCACAAACATAAACCGTTGACAATCGGGCTACCGACGTCATAGTTTCTGTTACAAGTTGCAGCCGAAGAGTAGATAAATTGAAAAAATTAAAATTAAACGATTACGTCGTAGTTTTTATATGATAAATAGAATTTTACATTCGGAAGATCCTCTATATAATAATTAAAAACGAGTTAAGGTTTACCACCACCAGTTGCATATAAACCTCCGAGGTGTAGCCCCTTTTATAAACAGTATCCCTCCTTTTTGTTTAAAAAGTGCATTATAAGTAGGGGAGATAGCCGATTGCTATTCGATTTTGTTATTGCATGTAGATGAAGTGTATTCGTATGTTTTTATGGAATATTAATAAACATTTTTCAACTTTCGAATCTATGCATACACATTGTAAGCAAAACAAACACACATCAACAAAAACGGCTGAACCCTGGACCTGTTTCGTAAATAACTGAAAGCTTTCTTACAAGCCTTATGAACCCACATTTTCGGGTGATTTTTCAAGTGGGATGCTATGTTTTACATTACAACTAAACTGCTGCATTATCTATACTTGATTTGAAGTTGCATCAAATCGGTAATATTGACATTTTAATGGGGAAAATAATTGGTGGTTTCATACTTTAATGAACTGAATAGAGTAAAATAATACGATTTACGTTATTTTAAGAGATTTGTTTAGCGTAATACATATGCGGGTGGGAAGAAGGTAAGTAAATTTGTTCAGAGAAAAACGCATTGATCTGACATTAAAGGCAATACTGATACTATATATATAAATAATATCTAATATCGATTTGAGATAGTTGGCATTAATATCAGTTAGCTCACTATAAAAAGTTATCCTAATATAGATGTACAGACTGTGAGAGGCGATAAAGTGCAAATGTGTGATAAACATCACGTATACAGTTGTTTTCTAAATATTGATTCGGAATTAGTATATATAGTTCGGAAGGTATT
Organism: Cyrtodaria siliqua; assembly: GCA_037043455.1. NCBI lineage: Eukaryota > Metazoa > Mollusca > Bivalvia > Adapedonta > Hiatellidae > Cyrtodaria > Cyrtodaria siliqua. The sequence continues at coordinate 210,873 of JAWPHD010000038.1, forward strand.
TCAAAGAAATTGCATTTTGTGTATGGACATTTATAATTCGCACGAAGTGAGACTCCGAACATTAAAACAAATCATATATCACATACTGCAATACGCTTCGAGAAGCGGAGCCCCAAATCCCGTACAAATTCATATGTTATAACAATTTTATGACTTTAACAAGATGTGTGTATCTCACAAAAGGTTTAATTAATTACAGTTGTAGTCTCCTTCATCCTAACACAAACGAGCGTCTGGTCTCAATTTCATTAAAATGTTTAAAATAATATTTTAAATACCGCTTCATAATTTATAAAGGGCCTTGCGTGGCCCTATATATAACCTCTGAACTTGAAATCCGGTGAACCCGGGGTCAAGCCTCACCATCGCCACTGAGTTTCGTATTTGTGTTCTTCAGTAAGATGCTTTTTATTAGCCACGTCCGTCGGATGGGGACGTAAACTGGGAGGTTTTGTATATCGGAGTCTATCCTCTACGCACGTTAGTTTAAAGAACTTTATATAAGAATATATTCCTTATAGTATGTCAGGTTCCAGATTTCTGTGTGTGATCTCCTCTCTCGGGCGGCTCCAAATAACAAATAATGTGCTGATGAGCCATTAAACAACATTGAATTCATACCTTACATATTGAATTGGCGTATCCCCAAATAACAAGATCAAACCAGAGGCTCTCATCCCACCCACCCAACACCATCACATCCCTGAAATTCGACAAGCAGTATTAGCCTTTTCTTGTCAGATTTCAAGGGCCTCGCACGGGGTCATTATCATAATATTTAGCAATTAAATGAAAATGCACTACAATTCACATTATATCATGCAGGAAACAAAGAAATTTCGGTAAGAGTAAGGGTAGGGACCTATACATGTCTCAAGGGCGGCTCTAAAAAATCTATAATGTTTTGATGAGCCGTTAATGGCATTCATATTAAATTCTCTGATAATAATATGCATATTGAATATGACCACTCAAAATTAAATTATTAAAACATGAATTATTAAAACCATTTTCCATCATATTTTTAAACTGAATTTGACTATTATTTTTAATGGAATTTGATCTTTTCAGGACTTTTTATATTTCCAAGAAAACGGCATTTCTTGCCTTGGACTATATCGATGTTTTGTATTGAAAATATCATTTACGTAATATTTACACATACTTATAGTTACAACAAAAGTTTGAATCAATTACTTTGCTGCAAAATGCATTTTTTTATGAATCCAACATTACGACCTATGTAAATTCATTAAACTTTCCTGCCGCTTTTTAAGGCAGTGTATATGAATATGTCCCAAACAAACAGTCGTCATAGACTTATATCTTCACTAATTTTAATAAAATTTTCAGAAAGTGTCACTAAAGAAATAAAATAAGATCTGACAGGGAAAGTAGCATTCAAGGAGGACAGTCAACTACAAAACACAGAAACAAACACGCAAACAGACAAACAAGAAGGCAAAAGTAATAATAAATGCAAACGACATCACAAACACAAAAGGGTTGACAATAGGGCTACCGCCTTGGAACGGTCAGTGGCAAAGTAGGCCACCGGGGGATTAAACCGGTTCTAGGGTGCACCAAACCTCACACTTACCCTACTGTCATCCCATTAAAACAGAACAGTGTAAATAGAGAAATCCCCGCCATGATCTAATCTCTAACCAACAAGGCAGCATCAATAGGCAATATAAATAAAACACAAATATGCTCGTGTAAATATAAATACAAAACACAATAGCCTAGAAAGCCACAATGAAGGTACTCAATGACTTGGCAGAAGCCAGAGCAACAAGAGAATAAGAAATATAAAAAGATCGGACAGGAAAAGTAGCATTCAAGGCGGACAGTCAACTACAAAACACAGAAACAAACACGCAAACAGACAAACAAGAAGGCAAAAGCAATAATAAATGCAAACGACATCACAAACACAAAAGGGTTGACAAATGGGCTACCACCTTGGAACGGTCAGTGGCAAAGTAGGCCACTGGGGGTTTAAACCGGTTCTAGAGTGCACCAAACCTCACACTTACCCTACTGTCATCCCATTAAAACAGGACAGTGTAAATAAAGAAATCCCCGCCATGATCTACCCTCTAACCAACAAGGCAGCATCAAAAGGCAATATAAGTAAAACACAAATATGCTCGTGTAAATATAATACAAAAAACAATAGCCTAAAAAGCCACAATGAGGGTACTCATTGACTTGGCAGAAGCCAGAGCAGTAAGAGAATAAACCATTAAGGGCACGACAAGAAAGATCATAGACAAACATCAAACGCCACCGTCCCAATAGGCTTTAGGTAGGCGTCTTCATAGGGTCCACAGTCTGTCCGATCATCGTACAATTAAAGAGGAAAGCATAGTGGCGAACTGTAAAAGGTTCATTCTATAAGATCATTTTCAAATTGTGTGTGTAAACCTCACCCAACGTTAATACGACGTCTAGGTGCATTATATATTGAACGCTCCTCGTATATTTAAATAAAAATTGACAACATATATAAATCATTTATCAAATTTTATTAAGCCAAAATAAATATTTGTGAATTTCCCACTTCGCTCTGCTCTGCTTCTCCCCTAGCTTGATCCCTGAAATATTAACATTATGTTCACAATTGTCCAACTTTTTTTTTCCTGCAGCTGTGCTGCAATTTCTTGTTTCTTATAAGTATTGTTTAATAGATCTTCTCGTTCCAAAATGTCAACTTTTTCAACTGCGATTCTATCAAGATTCCACTGTTCCCGCTCTTGCATAATTGTGATTTTAGATTTTGCCTATGCCTCATATAATCCCCCTCTCTCTCGCACATTCGTTTCAATCTTAAACAAAGTCCATACACTAGCCCCTTCTTTATGTTTGGTGGATGGGATAATGACTTATTAAGATATAGTTTTTTGTCCGTTGGTTTAACATAGAGGTCCGTGTACACATGGCCATCATCAAGCTTCACTAACGTATCCAAACATTTGATTTGTTTTTTGCCAAATCTAAGTTCGACTTTTAAATTGTTGTGAATGCTGTTTGCGTGATCTCTGAACTTCTCTAACTAGTCTGTACTTCCTGTCCAGATTCCAAAACCGTCATGGATGAACCTCTTATAGAAATCGGAATTTATCTACGTTCATAAGTTCCTCATCCCACTTTCTCATATACGCATAAGCACAGTTTTGGCCCAATCTTGAACCTAAGGCGACACCCTCATTTTGTGTAAAATTATTGTTACCAAAACTAAAAATATTGTTGTCTCAATCATTTTCTTCACACCATCTTGTTCTATAAGGGGGTCTGATCTCATAGAAAGAGCTTCTTTACACGCGTTCAGGCCTTCTTCACGCAGTAAATATGGATATAATTTAACCACATCAAAATAGAACAGAATACGATATTTGGGAGTGGTTCATGAACCTCTTTCAATTTGTTTATGAAGTCGGTTGTATCTTTGATATAGCTTAGTGAGGCCTCCATATATTCATTTAATTCGTATTCAGCAACCTCGGCGATTTTTCTGTAGGGGTGTTAATATCGCTTACTATAGTGCGATACGGTGCGTTCATTTTGTGTTATTTTGGATCGCCCTTTTAATTTCCTGCTTGTATATATCTAGGTACCAAATACTGTTTCATCTCTTTGGAAATGACTCCATTACGATACATTTTGTTGACCAACTTATTTACATTTTTGAAAGACTCCTCCGTATTCTCATAGGACTTACTTTCTTTCATCTCTATCTCTAGCTAATGTATGTATACATCTTTGTTCACCTCTACTATACCAGATCCCTTGTCTGCCGGTCTAATAATATATCCTTATTGTGAAGAAGTTCATAGAAATCATCTTTTTCTGCGTTTGATATATTTAACGTGCCTTTCTTTTCAAGTTAGTAATTATGTCATTATTTACAAGCTCTATTTATAGGTCGAGGTGTTGATCCCTTCCTGCATTAGGAGTAAAAACACTTTTACTTTTGATTTTAAACTTTTCTCTGACATCTTCTTCATAGCACTGCTTCGCATTCTCCTTATCATAGAGATATTATTATAACCTCATTCGCCTTTCCCATTCTGCAAGGTCCGATAAAAGCTTAATTTTATCAACTTTATGTCTGATTGGTATCAATTTAAGCCCTATTTCTAAAAGAGAGGGCTGCGATTCCGTAAGTTCATGTTTAGAAAGGTTTGTTACCGACGTGGCTATAGAGGATGCAACAATGCGATCTGTACCTCTCGGTTTATGACATTCCTTGGAATGAATCACTGATTTCACTGATTTCGTCGGCTTGTAAGTATTCTTTCTCTGCACAGTATCGTGAACCACTACTAAGACGACTTGAATTGTTAATTACGGGATCACTCTGTATAACTGTTGTTAAAGAGTCCTTGTTCAAACCAATCCACGACAGTACGGGGTTGAGGTGAAACGGGGAAATGTGCTGTGCTTAATGAAAACGTATTACCGGTTTCCTTGCAGTTTACATCTATTAAACTCAAATGATCATTTTCAAGAAGCAGGCGTATACTCACATCGGTATCCCTATAGGTCAGGTCTCTCCTCTTAAATCGGATCCAGTTAGGATATCGTTTGTCCTTGGTGATTAGTATATTAAGGTTATACCAGTCGACCGCAGCTTGAATCCCTGCTTCAGTTGCCCAATATGTTATGCTTCCATCGGTTTTCATTTGCTTCCGAATATGATCATCAATGTTTCCATCCACTAAATGACTATATTTTATATTGTTTGCCGACATATACAATATTAAGTATGCCCTAATTTCTTCATGACACATCTGTGTACCATGAATTTGCTGACTTAAACATCGATAGAATAGAAACAATTACCGTCTTTTGCAATATTTAATACTCTGTAACTTGTTTGCCGCTGCGATGTTTGCTCCATATCTTGTAATGTCCGCCATTTTCTCTTCTTCAAAATTTCAAGTCTGTCTTTTTCCTTTAATGCCCAACCACATACCTGTGGCCATGCAACGGGATCGATTTCATCTTTGTATCCATCAATAAGTTCTTGTAGGTCAGATGATTTCTTACACATGTCAACCGCGATATTTCCATCAGCTTTAATGCAGCATCATCTCTTACCTTCGTATATTAGTCTTTTTCGTTTTCGTTTTCAGCATCTAGCTGTATGTCCCATTTAAGTATAAGTCCTTGTGGAATGATATATTTCTGACAGCTCTGGTACAGAAACTCGGCGTGGCTGTTATAAAGAGGTTGTTTGCCCACATCATACTTCAACCGTAGTGTCATATCAATATTATTTTCTGGAGGAGATCTCATTTCTCTGTGTTTCATTTGTACTCCATAGGGAATTGATTAATACATATATAAAATAGTCTCAGTTTTTCAATATTTCGGCCGATTTCCCTCTATGTTTCACCGACGTAAACCATACGTTACATCTCTCACACTTAATTACGTATATTACGTTTCTCTCCCGGCAAATCGCGTTACCAATTAATTTGGATGATTTCTGTTCTGCTGTGTCCTTGATGTTTGTCCGTGTTATTAAGCAACACATGTCGCAGTCGAAACTGCAGTCAGCCTGGATAGGTTTCACAACGCTGTTGGTTTTGCCATGGACTAACACATCACATAAATCGGTATCCCTTCTAAAAGCAACGATAGGTGGCTCTTTGAAAACTTGCCTCATTTTCTCGGATTCATACAGTACGCTTGCATGTTTGCGAACTATTATATATGTCTGGCAGCAGTTTGGGAATATGTCAGTATTAAAGGAACCTTTTTTGTTTTTTGTTTTTTCTTATAAATATTGTTTAATAAGTCTTCTCGTTCAAAATTGTCAACTTTCTTCAACTGCGATTCTATCATGCGTCCACTGTACCCTCTCTTACGTAACTGTGATTTTAGATTTTGCCTATGTCTCATATATGTTGAGCGTGTTTGCAAGCGTCTGGCCACAGCAAACGGCAAAATTGATCTCAAAGGGTTCGCCTTTCCAGTTAGCGAGATCCCCAAAGGAGAATCTTACCCCGAGCGTTTTTTATGCATGTTACAATATATGTTAACGGATTATTATATGTGTATTATCCTTAATACTGTACTCACACCAAGCTCACACTAGAGTAGGTGATTCTCTATAAACAATGTATAGTGTACTCGGTTATATACTGCGTAACACTAATGTGTAAGCTGTATCTGTATTAACCATACAGACTACCCATTAACTCGGACAACAGTGTCAACTTTACTAGGAAAACAATATCCTGTATGCAAAAGATCTTTCGGAATAAAAATTCCTTCGTCAGCTGCCATACAGATATATTTTACTTATTAGCCCGTATACACGTATGGTGGAAAGTATGTGTTATATTTTATCAACAAGAACATACTAGAAACGGACAGAACACGAATAAAAAAACGTATTTTGAAAACAATAAAATAATAGCTATCGCATTTTGTATTTTTTCAATGACTCAAGCAGTATTGGCCAAGATAAAACTGCCACACTGGTTAATTGGGTAATTTGACATGCGAAAAGAAATGTGTGTCGTAATCGCCAGACAGGTCTGCTGGACGTTTTTTTACTAGGCTGTCAGGGAAAAATTTACGGATGTTTTAAATTTTTTTATTTTATTTTTCAAAAATCAGAAATACGCGAATTTACATCCCCTTGAAATAGTTTTTTTAAGAAAGAACCTCGCAATGTAATGCCCACGAAATAAAATGATTCACAGTATTAGTATATATATATATATATAGATGGGGGAAAAAACATTAATACAGTGCTACAGTTTATAAAAACCCAAGCGCTTTCGGCTTTACGCTTTCATCAGGGGTACACAAACACGAAAATAACAAATACGAAACAAAAAACACTAAACTACATGGCAGTTTAAATAAAACTCTTTAAAAAACAACTTATCGTTTGGCAGTGTTGTAGAAACGGGTTACTTTGATGAGACATTCTGGAGCTAAATGTGATACTAATAAAATAACAAATCTGGTTGGATTAGGGTAAAACTGTACCCTGACTTTTAGTTATGAAGAGAGAGTAAAAATGTGAATCTATTAATTTATTCCAACATTTTCGTATCCCCTCGGGGATCCAGTGATTTTTGAAGGGTATTTTGTAGATGTATGTTTTTTCTCACCCTTATATATATATAGTGTATATTATATGCTATTACAATCACCCACCAAACATTTTTTGTTTTCAGTGTATTGTATGTTTGGTGCAATTTGTTGTATTGTAACTGAGTGTTGTAATCACTGTGAGTGCGTATACTATTTTATTATAATTCTCCAGTTCATGCTCTAGCAAGACTTTTGTGCAGTAGTTTTTAATCTCTTTGTGTAATAGATGCACTATACCCCACTTAATTAAATAACACTAAAATCGATTCTAATGGTTAACCAAGCTCCGATATTCTCTACTTTATAGTGTGAAAATTGGTCTTCAAACCATCACATTCACATGTAGTGTATACACTTTATATTGCGTGTTTATTTACCGCTTAAATATACGTTTTGAAGTCGAAACAAGTTTCAGACTCTGTTTGTATGTATATATAGTATATTGCGTGTTTGTTTACTGCTTAAATATACTTTTTAAAGTCGAAACAAGTTTCAGACTTTGTTCGCAAGCAAGTACGAGCTTGTTTACCGTTTTTGCTTGTATAACTGATTTCAATTTCACCAAGGGTTTAATTGATTAGTAGTGTTGTAGTCGAGTGAGAACGCAACTGACTTAGAAGTACCGATACTCAGTTGCAAAAGAAAGTGTACACTGAGTTTTGTTTAGATTTCATTGTATAAAGTTTTTCTAGAATTAAATTGACAAATTCCATAATGAATATGCCATGTTTGGTACCAATGTTTTTTATCATTCCATTGCCAATATCATGTTGCAATTTGTTTTTTCAACGGGTTGAATCATTAAAGTAAGGGACTGTCGCTTGATAAAAAGGATAGGGTGTAAAGTAAAATGTTCAAACTTTTCTTTCCAACTGAGTATATCTACAGTCTTATATCCTGTATGTAACATCTGTAATTCACTGGTCTCGCGGTAGTGCCTGTCTACGACGAATTACCACAGGTAGAAGGTGTGAATTAGTTTTAACTTGCTGATAACCGTAGAGACATAGTTTGGGTCCATATGCTTCCGGATTTGACTCGCTTTTGACGCGTAATTATCAATAGTATCTATTTCATGTCTCGTAATGAACCACATCAGGTATGAATATGTCCGTTTGTTCATCTTTTCCCAACCTAGGACGTCTATATATGTTGATTTTGAATTACTATTTGCTATTATTTGCGTTAGTTAATATGTTTTGACGCCTATTGTGCGGGTCCATTAAAACGTATGCACATTGTTTCAACTTGTTCAAAATATGTATGAGTAAGTATTATAGTCTGGTACCCTTCCCCTACTGCGCTCGCTACTCTCTCTTCGTGGGGTCAGGCAATGGCTGGTGGCCTTTTGAATGAGGCATTGTGGGTCAATGTGTCAACAAGGTGTTTTTAAATTTGAGAACGTCATTTGTTTAAAAAATAGTTTCACTCATAACTAACGTACAAAAGGTGTGACCGAGATGAGGTTCGTTGCAATGCGATCTTATTGATCTAAGTCATATAAATTTTGTTTGAAATAGGCATCTCCTTCTCCTATAATGTCGTTTGTTGAATAGCATATTGTCTGTTCTTTGATTTAAAACCGATTTCATGTCTATGGGCCTATAAATAAGGAAGTTATGTCAGTTTTGTGATTTGTCGTACCCCACCCACCTTCATTTTACATGGACACTATTTGATAGTGTCGAGTTTAAAACAGTTATATTAATGGTTAAATAACAATAAACAAATTTAAAATCAGTTGTTGTGGTCTAGTGGATAGCATACTTTACTCTCGTCCTAGAAGTCATGGGTTAAAATTGTATTCGCTTTGGTGGGCCACATCCAAGGTATATCAAACGCACTCCGATATTATATTACCCGGGCAAGGCACTGTGAGAGTATGAACTCATTTGGAGGGGATGTAAAGCCGTTGGTCCTGTGTGCAGGTGGTGGTGGGGAGTGGGGGTTGGGGGGGGGGTGGTTATCCTGTGTGTACATTAAATATCTCTGAACTGCTGTCACTGTTACATTAAATATCTCTGAACTGCTGTCACTGTGAGACATACAAAATCTCTTAATAAATAAACTCTTGGTTGGAAATGAGGCTTTACATATTTTACATTTTACTGAAATTACACTTACATACAGTTTAATGGTATGCCTGATAGTGGCTCTCAATTCACATAAGCTTATATTTGAAATTAAAATAGATTTTGCTATACCGGTAAGTCCATTTGTACTACAAAAGGGTGTTTTGAAGAATTAATTGGCGGAGTAGCCAACAGTGTAAACCCTGACTTTTTTTGTGAACTCTGATGACCTGGATATACAGGTTGCATTGTTCATTGAATTTTGTTTCCAGGACAACGGATAACTATTTTTTTTTTTTTTAATACATCTAAATTCCTAGGTTCAGAATAGACTGACAAAGAAAATGAATGTTTGCAGACATTTGCACTTATATAATAACTGATAAAAAAAATCTTTGTTCTTTTAATGAAATATTATATAAATGCATGTACATGTATGTCTATATTTTGCTAAATGTTAAAGGCACATATACCGTTTAAAAAAAGTCTTATATATATTTAATAGATATATAAGACTTTTTTTTTAACCGGTATATGTGGTTAAAGGTGCATGTGTACCCTAATATCAGTTGATGAATTGAATGTGGTCTTGTTGTTTAACAGCTCGTCAACACCAAGGTTACATGTATAAAGAGCTTCGCCAGAGAGACAGGAAGGATACATAGGAAGCTAGGAACCTGTCCAGCCCCTACAAATATATTTGGTTTTAATAAACATTATTTATTCAAGAAATATGGTGTACAATTATATGTCAAATAATACCGGGAAAGGATTTTACAAGCAGCTTTCGATGAAAACTTATATAAATTCATGTTCTCAAAAGTATTTGTTACTAGGAGTAACAACAATGTTAAACATTCTGCTTCAACTACAAATTCTGTTGAAAAAATCTGTAGACAACATAATCACATATTGCAGTTTCATACAAAAAAACAACGACATTCAGTCCATAACTTGAGGTAAATTAAATATATAATTGAGTTCGACAGATAGTTATTTTATTCATTTACTGAATTATGGAATTCGTTGGATTTTTTTTAGTGACTTCATTAATTGATAGGTATGTTTGGATACAATTATAAAATATTCATTTACAGTGGTGAACGGACGAGTGGAATATTCCTGCCCTAGATCATTACAACTGGTATAGGATGTTGGAACCAGCATCTTTAATCTATTCTAATGTACCATAATTGGGTATTTGTGGAATGTCCATCATATGAGCAAAGATGAGATTTCACTACAGAATAAGTCTCAAAAAGAGAAAGTGTCTTTATCCTATGTATATATTTAAATGGTTTTCTATGACTGACATGTACATTTGTCTGACTGGCATTTAAAACTAGCATTGGATAATTACACAAACATCATTTACATGTGACTACAAATTAATATATCATCTGGACTGCTGTGAAAATGGATTAAGATAAAGAGGAAAGAGAATGTCAACTACAGAAGAGCTGCATCACAGTGAAACAAATGTATATCCTGTGCATAGTTCACATCTATAAGCAGTCAAATCGTTGGATAATCCCAGTCATGAATTTAAAGGGACACATGGCAATCTTGTTATTGTTTTATATAAAATCTCCCCGACGTCCGTTGAATCGTCCGTTGTAACTCATGGTTGCAGTGTATGTAGGTATGGTATACTGGATCAGTAATTATCCTGCATTGAACATCGTTGTTTTATATATTTGTTTCTTCCAACAGAGTAATAAATCTCATGAACAATGATGTTTGATTGGTTAATCATTTTAATAAGCGTTACATTACGATTTCAATCTTGAAACCCAGAACAGTGACGGTAGATTGGTTACTCATTTTTAATTCGGCCTGTACCTCATTTGCATTCAGTGTTCGAGTTTGGTTGATCGAGCGTGACATGCCATTTCGTATTTGCTCATTACTTTAGCGTGTTTACGTGTCTTAAATGTTGAATTGCAAATCAATTTATATTTTTTGAATGTGTTTATTGATCTGTTTCTGTATACACGAACCCGAGTTGTTATTTTTAATAAATCGTATTTTTGAACAAGCCAGAATTCAATATGTTATATGAGAGTCATGAAAGTAAGTTTAACTTTTTACAAAAATTGAATAAATATAGAGAAAGTAAAAGTGATATAAATAGAATTGATATGGTTAAAGCTCGGTCACATTATAAATCTACTGTTAGAAATTGTAGGACTGATTAGGATCGAGTGAAAACAGCTGCTTTTGTATACGCAAGATATAAAAATGCAAAATTATATTGGAATATGTTAAAAGAAACATCGGGACTTAAGCCAACAAATATACCATTGAATTCTTTTGAACAATATTTTAAAGCTATTAATAGTCCAAATAACGAGTTCTTTGTTCCAGACGAAGATGTTGTATATTTTAATGAACTGTACGAAAATAATGAAATTAACATAATGTTTGAAGAGTTGAATGTGAATTTTACTGAGGATGAGATTATAAAATCAATTAAGCAACTGAATTCAAATCGATCGTCTGGACCTTATATGTTATTCAATGAAATGTTCTATTTTATCACCAGTTATTTGTAAAATGTTTAATAAAGTGTTTGAGGTTGGGTATTTTCCAGAAGTCTGGTCAGAAGGGTATGTTATTCCTCTTCACAAAAAGGGCAATATTAATGATGTAGACAATTACCGTGGTATTATTTTATTAAGCTGGTTGGGCAAATTATTTTCACGTACACTAAACAATAGATTATCGGAGTGGGCAGAAACATACAGCGTTCTAATTGAAGCACAAGCTGGACTTAGATCGCACATGAGTACTGTTGATAATATATAAGTGGTTTAATTACACATATTTTAAATCAAGGAAAGAAATTGTATTGTGCATTTGTTGATTTTACTAAAGCCTTTGACTATGTTGTACGTGATAATTTATGGTATAAATTAACAAAGTTCGGTATTCGGGGAAGGATTCTTGATATCATTAAATCAATGTACTCATGTGTTAAGTCTAAAGTTAAATACTGTAACCAATTGAGCGATGAATTTTACTGTGTACTTGGCGTTCGGCAAGGGTAGTGACTATCTCCATTGTTGTTTTCTATGTATTTAAATGATATAGAAGATGCATTCATACATAGTGGCTTTGAAGGTTTAGATATTAATATGTTTAAGATGTTTATGCTGTTATATGCAGATGATATAGTTTTGTTTGCTAACACTGCAGCAGAGTTACAAAATGGACTTAATATACTATCTAGCTATTGTAAAGAATGGAGATTGAAAGTAAATTGTACTAAAACAAAAGTTATGGTATTTAGAAAGGGCGCCACAAAATTTAGTTTTTATATATGATGGTGCTAGCACCCATTAGATATAGTTAGTAAGTTAACATATTTAAGTATAGTCTTTTCTACTGGAGGGTCTTCAGCAGAAGCACAACCTACTCTTGCTGGTCAAGCGCAAAAAGCCATTTTTAAAATGAATAGGTATTTATACAAATTTACATAACACATTTTGGGTGTTAAGAAGACAATTCAAAATGATTTCATATATGGTGAACTTGGCAGAACGTCATTTATTACAAGAAGATATTTTATAATAATTAAATATTGGTTAAAAATCATGAGAGTACATGATCGTAAATATGTGAAAATTGCTTATTACATGCTGCTTAATGACTGTGAAACATATCCTCAGAAAACAAACTGGGTTTCCCAGTTGAAACACGTATTGTCCTCGCTTGGGTTTTATGATGAAGCATGGTTACAACAAAGTGTTGGTAATGATAATATTTTCTTGCAATATTAAAGCAAAGGTTAAATGACAATTTTGTTCAGAATTGGCATAGTCGATTAGACAATTCCACTAGAGCAGTTTTTTATATAAACATTGCAAAGTTTCAGTTTCAACTATATTTAATATAAATGTTTTCAAAATGTGTCAAGCACGAACTACGGGTGTCATCTCATAGACTGCAAATTGAAGCCGGTAGGTGGGTTAAACCAAATAGAATTCCTGTAAACGATAGATATGTTGTAATAAACTTAAAGATGAATTCTATTTTGTGTTGGAATGCCAAACATACATAATGTTAAGGAAGCAATATATTCCAAAATGTTTTTATAAGAGACCAAATATGATCACTGGAATTATTAAACTCACAAAATAAGACATATATTCGCAAACTGTGTACCTAAATTTAAAAAGCATTTAAGTTACGAAACGAAACACTATACAGAAATTAGCTATTTCTAAATATAATGTATGTAATATGTCATGGTTGTAAACGTATATGTCATGTTTGTAAATTTATGTACGTAGTAATCAATATGATAACAAGCATATTGACCATTTTAATTAGAAACGTTTTTTGGTGAAGAATACAAGCACATTGGTAATACGGACCGTCAGTAAAGTGTTTTCATTTACTGGGACTGCGCGTCTTGTAGTTTGACTGTCAGTGAAGTGTTTTCATTTACTGGGTTAAAACTTGTCTTCACTCAACAACGGGTATCTATGTCATTGTTTATTTAAAGCCTGTGGCAAACAAAGTTAAAGTAATCACCAATTAAATTGCAACTATTAATAACTATTAAAAATCACTGATCACTGATTATCAGTGGTGGATTAATAGACATGTATATCTATACTAATATTTACATTATATGATATATGTTTATCATATGGATAACAAGCTGTTTTATTTGACTCATTTGATATAATACATGTGTTAAGGAAATTGTGATGACTTGTAATTTATTTATGCAAGGAAGTGTTATATAAACGCCTTCTCATTGTATTAGCTCGGTTAAGATAAACTGCATATTTGGACATGTATTGTTTGTAATAGCTACACTGTTGCCATGTTTTGTAATTGTATTTTGTATCCTCATGGGCTTTTAAGCATATTGGAAATTGGAAATTAAGATCTATCTATCTATTTTGAATTGGTATATACACTTTCAGATCTACGTTGTGGTTTAGTGTACGACAATATATATTTTAATTTGTTTATATTCGTTTTAACACCTCGATATATTAGTCCGTTATCTGTTTATTTTTTAGATAATGATAGTTAATCTTTTACCATGAACGTATATGAACGAGTGCTTTATTGGTTATTATATATACTAGTCTATGCCGGTTTAATGTATTATAATATGTGTGTTTCAACCCGTACTGTGTCATTCTCCCTGTTGTATTGTATGGTAACAGTTAACAAATCCCTGAGTCTGCATTCTTTTGCAGAAGGTTAATTAACATGTTTAGCTCATCCGAGTCATTTAAACGCGGTAATCTAGCCCTAACCAATGTGTCCCCGTTTGTAGGCAATTATAGTTTTTTTCGGAAATATCTTTTTGAGTGTATCACTTTGTTCAGTGATTCAAGTTCCAGTGCGATTGTAATTATCCTGCTAGTCCCGTGATGTGTGGGTTATATTCCGTTGTAAACGGTCAAAACAATGCTAGTTCACATGTACAAATTGACCAAATCGATGCCAATTTGCGTATGGAAGCCGATATTGGTCAAAACCTGAATTCGGCTAGAACTAAACGCACCGAACAGAATAGAAAATATCCTGTTACTGTAACCGATAATACAAATAACGAGCCCCAAAGCGAACATAATTTCGACCAATCTAACAATATTTATACGGAAGCCGAAAATGGTCAAAACATAGATGCGCCCCAAATCCAAGAAATAAACGATGAAATAAATCAACGCATAAATAAATGAAGAAGAAATTATAATGGCTGCACGTTCCTTGCGAAATAATAAATCACCGTGTATGGACAATGTTATTAATGAACAGATTAAGGCGACAATAAATATAATGCTTCCAATTTATGTTAAACTTTTTAACTGTATATTTGATAATGGTATAATCCCAGAAAGTTGGACTATAGGGATAATTAAACCAATCTTTAAAAACAAGGGTGACCCCAGTCTACCAGAAAACTATCGACCGATTACTCTCCTCAGTTGCTTCGGAAAACTATTTACATCATTTATAAACACAAGACTAAATAAATATGCAGAACAGTATAACATAATAAAATCGACCCAAGCCGGATTTAGGAAAAAACATTCAACATTAGACAACCTTTTAACTGTCTCCTTGATATAGTAAGGTCGAGCAAGAAAAAACGTTTCTGTTGTTTTAATGACTTCATGCAAGCATTTGACATGGTATGGATAGATGGTTTATGGACCAAACTTTTATATGAAGGAATAAATGGTAAATGTATGTATAATAATATAAAGTCAAAGGTGTAGACTTACGAAGGATCTACGAGTTTTTTCGCATGCCTTATTGACGTAAGACAAGGTGAAAATCTCTCCCCATTTCTATTTTCTATTTTCCTCAATGATTTAGAGTCCTCCCTTTTCGATAAAGTGAACGGTATAAACTGCCAGGCTTCAAATGACTTTACTATTTATTTAAAGCTGTTTGTTTTACTTTTCGCGGATGATACGGTATTATTTAGTGATGATGAGATATATTAACAAAATGCATTGAACACATTTGAACTATACTGTAATAAATGGAAACTAACAGTAAATGTCGCTATAACAAAAGTCATTGTTTTTAGTCATGGAAGATGCAAAAAATCTTTTGAAATTTATGCTAAATAAAAAACTATAGAAATTGTAAATGAATATAAGTATTTAGGGAAGTTTTTATCTCGCAGTGGCTCTTATATTGCAGTTAAAAAATACATAGCGGAACAGGGGAATAAAGCTCTGTTGGCTCTTTTAAAGAAAATACGTGTTTTAAATTTACCATTTGATATGCAGACTCATCTATCGAAAAAATGGTTAAACCAGTTTTACTTTATGGTTCTGAACTTTGGGGATTTTGAAATAATGATGTCATCGAACGAGTCCAGATAAAATTTTATAAGTATGCGTTCAATTTAAAATATTCCACACCTTCCTAAATGATATATGGTGAACTTGGGGTTATGCCACTACATGTCGATATACAAACACGAATTATATCATTTTGGTCAAAACTTATTCGAAAATGTGACTACAATACGTTATCTTCTTTAACATATTCTGTCGTCCTAGCATTAACAGACTCAAAACAGATAAAGTCAACATGGATAAATAATATAAAATACCTACTTTGTACATTAGGTTTTTCGGGAATATGGTACTCGTAAAGTTTCACAAACGCAAACTGGCTGGTTAAATCAGCAAACGAAAAACTTAAAGACGTTTATATACAAAAATGGATATCAACAGTTGATATATCATCCTCAAGTAACATTTACAGATCTTTTAAATCAAACTTTGGAAAATGTAAATATATATCCATTTTACCTACTTATCAATGCAGGCAATTTATAAAATTCCGTACAAGAAATCATAGACTTCCTGACGAAACAGGTAGATGGAACAGCAAACTATTTTACGAAAGAGTTTGCATAGTATGTAACACTCAAGATATAGGGGATGAATTTCACTACATTCTGACCTGTAATAATTTTATAGAACAAAGGAAAAAGTACTTAAAACCGTATTACTATACACGTCCAAATATAATAAAATGTCAACAACTTATGAGCACAAATAACAAGACAGATTTAATAAAATTATGCAACTTCATTGACGTTATTCTGAAAAATGTATAATTGTGTATCGATTTATAATACACATTAAAGCAGTTTTATTTGTATATTGTAATCATGTGTATTTCGTAAAACTACGAAGTTGTAGAACTGTCAATAGTACATAAACTAAATGACGACTATACATAGACAGTGACTTTCTTTCCATTATGAATGTTTAACTGTATTGTGTGTGTTTTGTAATATTATATTGTTATACACAAGTCACTTTTAAATTAATGAAACAAAAAAAAAAATAATAATAATAAATAAATAAATAAAATTAAAAAACACTTTAATACCTCTTATTTAGACATAGGAACCCCGACAATACCTTCTCACAGGTTTCGTTTTCGTATTATGTGTCAAGGTATAAATACTAGGGGTATACCTGTTATATCTCCACCTGTGTACATGTTGTGCACTATAATAAGGCGCATGTTGAATTATGTCACTTTTCCGTGTGACACTAATTATATAATAACTTACTGTTAAACACATTAACATTTCATTGAAGTAAGATTCTTAATTTCCTACCTGTAAATATTAACTCCAGAATCACTGAATCACTGTTGAACTGTTTACACACTGTTCGAAGAAATATCTGTAGACAGTACGTCGAAGTCCCGTGCAAATACTGATTTTCATGTAGCTACTAGACGAAAATATCATTCGTATTGTTTACCCCAACTAAGTTAAATGTGTATTGTATATGCCGTAAATGTTTGTATGCTTAAAGAAATGAACCAACATTGTATATTGTTACATTTGATTTGCATGCATCTATATACCTAAATGCAATACTTAATATTAACCATAATTCAATATTGTATATGTTATTATTATTTGTATTATAGTTTTAGTCTACATGGTTAAATGAAGGGAGACCAGCATGCTATATAATTAAATATACACGTGTATATGCATGCTCAGTTGTCTCCCCTCTGAAACAAATGAGCAATAGCTTTCCTATCTCTCTTAACTTACATCATACTTTGTTATTTGATTGTAGACTATTTTGTGAAAACTATCAGTTCTGCTCTGCACTATCATCTTTTTCTCTCGCTGTACTACCACCTTTATTTGTCATAACGATTACCATTTACAGTTGAACTTGCATTATATATTATATCCATTGCTGTTTTACACATGTAAAATCTTGGAATAAAAGAATTTGAATTTGTTACGAAAACTAGCGGGAATTCTATATTAATACAGATACTGTTGTCTGTGATTATGATCAACCTGTTGAAATGCGGTAGAGAACTCTGTTATTCTGTACCCTCTCAAGAGAAGTTTTTCTTTGAATAAGTTCGCCCTTTCTAAATAGTCACCATAATTTGTGGATGTTCGTACAAATCGTATAAGTTTTCCTTTAATTAAAGGTTGCGGACCACTAATTACCTTCCCATAGACGGCTGTATGAGGTGATAACTGGTTACTGACACACCTAAACATACACTTTCTTAATGCTGGCTCTTATTTCCAAGCAATTTTTATGACAAACATTCAAATCCATAAAATAGCAACCTCTCCCCTAAGCAAAGTCACTTGCCAATTCTCTGTTTACATTCAAGTCAGATCCGCAGTAAAAATGGCAGAAATCTCATTTGCATTTAATGTGACAAAAACATGAAAACAAAACGTTTTGTGCAAAACTTCCATTCCCAATAAATGCACCCATCTTAGCTACATGTTACACATCTAAAACTTCAATTTGCAATATTGTCACAGCATTTTCAAATGTTCATGACCCTACACTCAAGTCAATCCGGGAAAGGGGCGTGGCCTGTTTTAATGTATATTTAGGACACCGCAACCTATAATGGACTTTTGTTTTTCTACAATTAAACAATAATCTCGTCATACATTGTGCAACATGTATGCAACATGTATGCAACATGTATGTAAAATGTATTGTATATCGAATATACCAAACTGCTTATTTTGCTTGTTTTGTGTCGCCATGCTACTTTCAGTTTCAAAGTGAATTTTCATGAATGTACCAAAACTTGTTAAATCATTAGATCTCTGCAACTGAATAAAATGTCATACATTTCCTGTGATTTTTTGTTTTATGATACTTCATGTATTGTCACAGCAGTAGGCTGCTTTATAATTTCCTTCTTTAAATTTTAAAGAGAGATTCGCTTCATTTCCCAAACGTATACCCCTATATAGGTCAAATTAAGAAACATTTTGCTGTCTGTCTATGTATACAAGCAAGTAATAATAAATACAATGAAATTGAAGCACAAACCTCAACGATAATAATTGGCATACTTTTCAAGGCAAGTTTTATCAAACAAGCCTCGATTTTGAGAAGTGCTGTGTTGACACGAGGTCAAGTGACGTCTAACACGACATCAGGTGACGTCAAGGAGATCTGATGATGACGTCATCATCCATTGGTATATTAGTGTGCTTTTTTGTACGCAAACATGTGCTACATCAACAAAACGCGTGTGTGATACCCACCATGGTTTCCAGAATACATAACAACCTGCAGAGCAGTCGTGGTTTTCCAAAGTAAAAAGCCAGATGTGCTTTCACGTCTTAAGAAAGGAACCACGTACTGTTTCGGGGCACGCCAAAAGACGCATACACGATAATTCCAGCGATGAGGTCATCAACACATACAAGAGTGTTTTGAAGCCAGATATGGAACTTGTGTTGGCGGACAGCAGGAGAGACGAGTCGACACGGTTTCTGCGACCGACACCCGCCCAGGAACCACAGTCGATGAAGTTAATCGACGATAGATAGTCTGCAATTTTTTATACAGTTTGTCCTGACTGTTGAATATGAGCTCACTCATCTACTGTGTTTCCATCGAGCAGTTAGAATATCAACACAATATCAATGAAATGCATACTGTTGCCATATCAGTTTTACTCACTGATATTCATTTTGATATCTTAACTATTTCATATCACTTTCCTTTAATTTCCATTTCTTTTTATGTACATTAAATACATCTGACATATATCATATACATTGTCACATTTATGAGATGATACCTGTAATGAAAATATATATATAACATTTGATATAATTTGATCTCTCACTCTCTCACTCACTCACTCACTGACTCACTCACTCACTCACTCACTCGCTCACTCACTCACTCACTTACTCTCTCACTCACTCAGTGACTCACAGTACCACTCATTCACTCACTCACTGATTGATATCTCTCATTGATATCCAATTTATTTACCATTTGATATCATTTGATCACTCACTCACTCACTCACTCACTCACTCACTGATTGATAGCTCTCACTGATATCCAATTTATTTACCATTTTATATATATTTGATATCCTTTGATATGCTTTCTCATGAAGCATCCTTTGGAGAATAAAAAAATCACACTGTCTGTTTATACTTCTTTTTTTTTTTACTTCAGGTTGGAAATCAAGACGTATCGACTAATAAGCATTGAAAACAATGCAGAAATGTGGAAAGCAGTCCTGGCAGAACACAGGCAGTTCTCTCAAACCTCAAACCTGCAATGGTTTCCTAAGCTGGTATATGAAAACGGAACAAAAACGCGGACTGGGTTGGAGAGAGCAGACTGCATGCAACACATGTACATACGTTTCCAAGATGTTCAGCCTATACGATGAAGTACCAGCCTCTCGTCCTGGGCGCCGTGCAGCCACAATAAATCGTGGACTTCATGTTGGACTTTGTCAGAGACCGAAAGCTGCGACCAGTTTTTCGAAGATATGCTGTAGCATTAATGTTCCACCTCCGTCAAAATCTGGAATGCAGCAATATGCAAACATAGACATGAATAAAATTCAAGACAAAAATAAAGAAGACATGACCCACCGCTGTGAGAGACTGAAAGAGTTAAATATTATAAAAGGACGAAAACTAAACACAATCAATGTTCAGTATGATGGCTCATATAACAATGTCATTTATTCAGGCATTCGTAAAACCCATTTCAGCCAGCTACAAAAGTCCATTATTTAGTTGCTGAAAATGAGACCCCGAATAATGATATAATTGCTTTACTTACAAAAAAAACACTTTGCTCTAATCAAAATCACGAAATTAATTGACCAAAACAACACAGAAATTAATTCTAAACCTGGCCATCACAAGGGTGAATGTTCGGCAAACATTCCAATGACCACGAGCATTGGTAATGAAGAGGCGTGGGCAAAGGAATGCTTTGCTGGGCTCGCACTTGATGGCTTTGATGTTCCCCGAGCAACTTCTTATGGGGTATATGTGTCTCAACTTATTCGTTTTTCTAGAGCTTGTACTCGAGTTGAGGACTTTAATATTCGTAATCTTTGTATAACTAAAAAGTTACTCAATCAGGGTTACCGTTACCATAAACTTCGTAAAACCTTTGCAAAATTTTAATATCGTAACCCTGATCTTCTTTCCAAATATAAAAGTAATTTAAGGACTCTTCTGCGACAAGGATTATCACAACCTGACTTCTATGGTGATGTGATTTATAAACTTCGTACGATTCTAGGTCATGATCACTTTCATACTATCTTTGTTAAACTTGTTAAAAAGTTTATCAAAAGAGGATATTACCCTATCATTTTGCAACGTACTGCATGCTTGGTGGTGGACCCTTTTACAGTTCGCCACTATGCTTTCCTCTCTAATTGTACGATGACCGGACAGGCTGTGGACCCTATGATGACGCCTACCTAAAGCCCATTGGGACGGTGGCGTTTGATGTTTGTCCATGATCTTGTCGTGCCCTTAATGTTTTATTCTCTTACTGCTCTGGCTTCTGCAAAGTCATTGAGTACATTCATTGTGGCTTTCTAGGCTATTGTTTTTTTGTATTATATTTACACGAGCATATTTGTGTTTTACTTATATTGCCTATTGATGCTGCCTTGTTGGTTAGAGATTAGATCATGGCGGGGATTTTTTTATTTACACTGTCCTGTTTTAATGGGATGACAGTAGGGTAAGTGTGAGGTTTGGTGCACCCTAGAACCGATTTAAACCCCCAGTGGCCTACTTTGCCACTGACCGTTCCAAGGCGGTAGCCCTATTGTCAACCCTTTTTGTGTTTGTGATGTCGTTTGCATTTATTATTGCTTTTGCCTTCTTGTTTGTCTGTTTGCGTGTTTGTTTCTGTGTTTTGTGGTTTACTGTCCTCCTTGAATGCTACTTTCCCTGTCCGATCTTTTTATATTTCTTTTTGGGTTAGAGACGGTAACAACAGATCCCGACTCGTTTGCACATAGAGCAGCCAAACATTTGTTTTCAAGTGCCATTCTTGATACCGCTCCTATTCCATTGTTAGATACCAGACATGTATCCGAAATCACAGGCGATTTATTCAAAATATGACAGACATAAACACAATTATTCCTGGAATAACTTAACAAGAAAGACAGAACTTGCACAGTAACTTTGCAAACGATATTGCGCATATATGTCAAGCTGAATTTAGCCAGGTCATGAAAAAATACCTGGGCGACATTGCGAAAGTTAAATCTGTTTTAAATGCTGCCTGTGATTCTGTGATACAGTGTTATCAAGCAAATCATGATCTGTATATGAAATCTTCTTCTGTTTGCATGCAAAAGAGTAATGTATCTTGGCTTGAAAAAAGTTCATTTTTAACTCTTGATTTCAAAATTGAGCCCTTGGCACGGACCCATGAAATGTTACGAACATGTATTTTTTACCGTCTAGGTCCAGCCATGTTAGAAAAAACACAGAAAATCACCAACACTCAAAAATGTGAAGCAAAAATAGAAGCTTAAGGAGATCGGGCGGTCCCGTGTATCGGTCTATCCTCCGAGCACGTTAAAGAACCATCTATTCGATAATAAGATTAGGGCACGGTTCCCGGATTCATATGTATCCTTCCCCTCTCTCTGGGGCGGCTCTAAATAACATATACTGTGTTGATGAGCAGTTAAATAATATTCAATTCAATTATTACCTAAAAATGTCACATTTTCCAGAAGTGTGTTTGGTAGATCCCACAGTTCTGTTCACTGTGTGAACAATGGTCCAGGAGTGTCTGTGTACAAACTCTGCCATGCTATTGGTTGTACTATAAAACCAGGCACACGCGTTGTTCGAGCCCTGAAAAGCCACCAAATTGAAAATAACCACGATACAATTTACAAAAAGTCAATGTTATACAAGGAAGCAAGGTGTCGGAAAAGAAAGAAAGTGTATACACTTTATCTAACGCACTAAGAGGAAATTAAATATAGAACAAATATGCTTTTGTCCATAAAGGAAGAAAATGCTTCCATTTCCAGTTCCAACCAATCTTAATTGTTTTGTTTTTAAAAAATATAAAAAATAACGCATATGCCAATATGTCAATGTTTGCTAGATATTTTATAATAAATAACCACTGCACTGTTAAATTCCTGAAACGAACTGTGCATTAAAATATCTGCATTCCAGTGCTTGTCTATACAGCCACTTTCTTGTACGATGTCATGCTAGGTGGCGTGATGTCAGGTGACATCACATCATAAATCATGTTTGTAATAATGAACATTTAGGGTCTATTTACATTAAAAAATACTTTGTTTTATACATATTACAGCTGAACATAAAATAGTATTTTATTATATATTATTGTTGTGGTGCAATTATTTATATTATATCGCATAAACGACAAAAAAAATCACTTTACGCAAAATAAACAAATCAAACTTGCACTGTTTGGGGATGTTTTTCACCCATTTGTGTAAAACCCGCGATTATTAATTGTTATTAAATTTGATTCTAAGTAAAAACACATCACACATTCAACTTAAAAAATGCAATGCGGAACGTGAGACAGTGTGCATTGGCTTTGGTTCCTGCAGTGATTTCGTTCGGCATTTGTCTCGCGTGCTTCTAAAACCAGGTGGGCCAAATTCTCACAAAGGCAATTGTGGCACAGCTGTGAAACCTCAAATGTCAATCCGGATCCTTCATCAATGGTCATATCTGACCTTGAAACCCTGTTTATGCAAGCCTATGTGCCCTCTCACGGGTTCGTTCACCATTTGGCCACAAAACTTGCATACAACCACCATATTTTCCATGTTCAAGCCACCCAGTCCAGAGCAAACAACCCTTTCAACACCACCAAGGTCAACTTTTTTATAACATTTTACATGCAATGACTTCCAGAAGTCCATTTTGTTTGCAGACCATATAGAAATGCAAATCACATGCAAGTTATTTTTAATTTCTTGGAAAACGTGATAATGCACTCACCTGATGATGCCATGTTGCCTGTTTTAGGTTGCGGACCACTAAGTAACTTCCCATAGACGGCTGTGACAGCTGGTTACTGACACATCTAAACATACAATGTCCAAATTCAGGCTCTTATTTCCAAGCAATTTTCATGACAAATCATTCAAATTCATAAAATAGCCAACTTTCCTCTAAGCAAAGTCACTTGCCAATTTTCTGTTTATATTCATGTCAGATCCGCAGTAAAAAATGGACGAAATCTCATTTGCAGTTAATGTTATCAAAACATGAAAACAAAACGTCTTATGCAAAACCTTCATTCCCAATAAATGCACCAATCTTAGCTAACATGTTACACATCTAAAACTTCAATTTGCAATATTGTCACAGCAATTTCAAATTTTCATGACCCTTCACTCCTGCTGCATGTCAATCCTGGAAAGGGATGTGACCTGTTTTAATATATATCTAGGTCACCGCAACCTATACTTTCAAATACTGATTTTGGATGGGAGGACGTTCTGTGAATATATTGAAATGCCTCGCTTGGTTTCATATAGGGTTTAAAGTCCAGGACACATTCTGTTTTGAACCGTTCTCCTTTGTGTATTATCGTATCTAGAAAGATCCCTTTCGTATTAGCGATTTCGTATTTAAATTTTAGGGTTTTGTGAATTTCATTTGCTTTATCTAAAAATATCGTTGCCTCAGAGCCCATAAATAAAGCGAATACACCATCCCTAAATCTCAACCACGTTAATATTTTTTCATTCGCCAGTTTAAGCATTTCTTTTTCGAAGTAATAACAAATGTTTGGAGATACCTTATGTCCCATTGCCACTCCCCGGCATTGGTAAAAGTCCATATCATTGAATTCAAAAGTATTTCTAGCAATTGCAATTCTAATAATTTTCAAAATGATTCTACCGAAGGCCGTTTTATTCCGTTGATCACTTTATATCTTGTGTCAGTTTGACCTTTTTGTTTAATAGCATCGTTGGCCTCGCTGTGTATAATATTGGTGTACATGCTTTCATACTCCAATGTTATGATCAGTGCTTTTTCGGTACCTTGATTTTTTCCACTTAACGAATGAAATTTTAAGTACGTGTCTTGTTCTAATACAAATGGTTGCAAGAAGAGATCTATGTATAATTCCTATATTCGCTCAACTGAGAAGTTATATGCCGATATAATTGGTCTTGCTTTCGTGGGTGGCCGTTTTTACATTTCCGTTTATTTGACTCAGTTATTCGTGATTTTATGCAGATATTTCGTTTTTCTTTAATATATGATCTAAGGAAATATAAAAAGATATATGATATAAAACTTGTATGACTTTCTTCGTTGTATTCTGCGTGACGTCTTTATCAATTTTCAAATAGTGTGCGATCGAATTCAATTGCCGCATATCTTCTTAAATATACTTGTGTCTATCAGTCACTACAGTGCAGTTGCCTTTGTCGCTTTTTTAATAATTACATTTTTGTTCTTTTTAAGGTTTGATAACACCATTTTCATTTTTCTAATGTATACATGTAAATATATATATATACTGAGATAAAGTAGTGTATTTATAGTACTACTGGGTTTGCTCTCTTAAATTCCACAACAAAAATGAAAATTTCCGGTTATTTATTCCCCTGAATTATCTCCCCTTACCACACCTTTTGGATACTTGCATCTCTGAAAATGTTCTTGTTACAAAACGTTGTAAAAATTTATTAATAATTCGATGCTTTTAAATATTCCTGTACGCCATCTGTTGTTATTCGCCCATAATCCATGAAAATGATTGTCGAGAATTCGGAAAGGTCTTGCTGCAAACCAGATATGAGTGAATGCATATCCCTTAATTTTAGCAGAAATAACACTGATTTTCTTCATTTTGTTTACGGAAATGTTATAATATCTTTTAAATGTCGTAATTATACTCATAGTATTAATATGTTTTCATATTTTTTTACAAATCCTAGTCCTGCAGAGTTTAAATTTCATATTCAACACATTATTGTAGAATTTTGTACAATATTCAGTGAAAATATTGATCATCCAAAAACGCTATTTCAGAAGACTGCCCTTCCATTTAATGTCCATTTATCATTAAATTAATTTTACACGTTATATTAAAATGTTAATTTCTAAGAAAATACCATTTCATCTACCATGCTTAAATTCTGAATCTTTTAATGCACAGATATAACTGGTAATGTATGAGACATTTCAAAGGTCTTCGACAAGTACTTAAAGAGAAACAGGCATTTAAAAAAGTAACAACAATTAACATACCTGAAAAAACTCAGGACGAAAATACCTCAGTATGTTTAAGTGATGTGTATTAAATGTTCCATAACTTTCGTCACACAAAATATACATCATTCATTTTACCATCAATGGAATGGTATTGAAATTTTCTTTCATTTGGTACCAAACATCAACACTCACAATGAGCACATAATTGTTAAATCACGTTAGTGACAGAACTAATTGAATGACCCTCGTATATATATATACTAATACATAGGCCACGGTGACATTCGAGACCACACAGTTTAACACATACTGGTAGAGAATTGTCGCAAGATGACTCTAGTGGGTGGGACTAACTCAGGAAAGAATCAATGACGGTGACTGCATTTACATAAGTTTAATGCTTTGACTTTTAAAATATGTTAACTATATATGCAATTATCAAGAAACACAAGCGAATACACAGATGAAATATGAAAAAGACTGTTCTCATGAACGTTTAAGACGTTCGTAATATTATCACAAATACTGAATGCGTCGACTGACTATATATGACACTAAAGAGTTGTTGCAGTTACAACAATGTTGATGATCACAAACGTTACAAAGAATGATGCGCGACTCCAGTGATCGGTGATGGTCATCAAAAGCCTTCTATAAAGGTTGATGACTCAATGAATATGATGACGCGATGATTAACCTCAAACGAGGTTGCGGGGTAACGTTCCTCCAGTGAGGTCTGATGACGGGCACACCACGTGTCCCGGGGGTTGTTACTCCTATGAGAACCTGATCATGTTGTCCAGGTACGGGTACCGTCTCCACCGCTCGTTACGTTATACGTCGATTCCTGTTGAATCACCTAGAGGGCCTACACACCCTCAAGGCTTAGCTCACTCCGGGAGTCTTCTTAGGCTGTAATAATGCATACTTTCAGATGTCGGTTCATTAACACAACAATCTTGTCCAATTATCAGTACACAAACAAATCATTATCTAGTAAATATATTTGAGCCACTCTCTAATTATGATGTGTAGCAATGTATACGTATTCTGCAATACCATGTATACTCATCGGCATGTATACAAGTATAGCCCTGACCGTTAACCACCGTTAACCAATGCACCTAATATACAACGTTATCAATTTAATCTTGTATTACAATTAATGTGTTATACACACCGCATATATACTTGTATATCCTTTCACCGTTAACCCATGCACCTAATATACAACGTTATCAATTTAATATTGTATTACAATTAATGATCGACTACAATAAGTGTATCTAATAAAGTAACTTCAGAATCATATGCAAGTTGTATCAAGTTAATGTTTGAGAAACATATAAAAGTTAACCGGATATAGCAACATCACGAAACAAAATGGCGCCGCCCATTGAATACCAATGTACAATAAAATTTCATAAAATAGATATACTGACCACATATTGCCTGTGAATTTCCGCCTTTCCAACTTCTGCCCCAAACAAAGCAAATTTCAATCAATCCCGGCCATGACTGGAAAACAATGCATTTTGTAACCAACGTTCCGCCCAAACCAGCATTTTCCACGTTCATTCCGTGACAAACGTGGCAACAGACGCAATTTATATATCTACATGAAAGGACTTTTAAACAATTTTGCCCTTTAGAGAGATAAATTGTAAAATACCTATACCTATACATGCACTGACGCAAATATAAACTTATTGAACTGGCCCTGCCGTATCCCCTCTACCGGCGCTATAAAATTGCTCGTGGGACATGAATATATCATGCAACTGGTGAATTTGTTTCAACTGAACAATGGATTAGCATGTGACTGACAGATGTCGCCAAGTGCTTACAAGATCTATGTACGACCAAGACGCTCTACTTGAGATTATTTTGTGACAATATCTTCCAACTTAAACAAAGTCCTACACTTTTTAAAATTCAACTAAATATAATTAATATTTACACGTTAATAAATGCTTCCTAGCAAATGAACGATAAAACGTACAAGCTGATCGCTCAAGTGCCATTGTTGCATTATAAGTAACAATAAACTTTCAACATTATTTTACAATTGTACAATACACTGCCATACACTATTATACTATTGTACTCGGCTATTGTATTTTACCCTGTCAAGTGCGACGACATAAATAGTCTGCCCTAATATTTTTCTTTCCACGGTATATTACACCGACTCTACTGTTACCAATAACACTACTTCCTACAACTACAAGAACGCCGACAATACACTTTGCATCCATTGTATCAAATGCATCAATTGCTTTACCAAATTACTATTTGCGAAATGGAGTAGGGTCTCCCTTTTCCCTAATCGGCTTTGCTAAAGTTTACTTAAAGCTACACTGCATTATATCTGTTGGTCTCGACGCATCGGACCGAATAGCACTACACTCAGAGTGTAAACGAACCTACCTCTCGTTTCTCTACTACACTAAGCATGCCCGATATGTCTACATCGGCTGTTGTCTGCTTACCTACACTAGTGGGAACATACATGGGACTAGTGTCCTCACAACTGCCTTCCTCACTATCCTCAATCACTGCAACATTAACTATAGTTACCAATCCTTGTTTCACATTATCGGTTCTACTAATATACTCTGTCAGCATATTCGCATAAAAGGTCTTCAACTTTCCATTCATCTCGATTCGATAATCCATAGTGTTTACTATCCCTCTAACGTAAAATGGCCCTTTCCATTGTAATAGTAGCTTGTTATTGTTGGTCGGCGGGAGTAACATTAACACCTGGGCATCTATCTTAAGGTAGCTGGCGGGGTTACTCGGGAATAAGCAAAATCGCGTATATTGTGACAATGTTTTACCTGTATGTAGGTTATTGTTTCTGCTTTCCATCAGTACTAATTTTAAATTGTTTAAAATAAACATCTGATTCCTAAATAGCGCCCTCTGGTGGTGCCTATTTTTACGACGAATTTTACCGTTTTCGTACGGGAAATGTACTAGAATTTAGTCTGAGGTTAAAAGAAATCACATCATTTGGAAGCACAATGATTTATAAACGTAATGCACGTAATATATTTAAAAAAACAGCTATATCTCTTTATCGTGTGTGTATTTCTTTACGTAATATATATTTCTCTATGCCATCACATTCGATGAAATTCCCCGCTTTGATAAATGTAAAAATAAAGAGGGGTCGTCGAGTCAGATTTTTGTCAAATAAACTTTTATAGTTTATAGAAAGTATTAAAATTACGGCGTCGTTTTATAGTTTTCTTTAAAAAGACGTTGACGTCACGAGTTTTGACGCGCGACGTTTCATTTGTATTATTATTGTCAACTAATTCAACTAATTCAACTAATTCAAGATCGTGTGTTCGTGTTATTGAACTGTTTAATTCATTGAATATGTTGTAAGAAGTAAAGTTGTTTAAGTTATTTTACTCGTGTTATTTTATCTGTTTGTTATCTGTTTGCGACCCGTCTTAAACAGCATGTGTTGTCAAAGTTGCTGTTTGGGTAAGAATGATCATTCAAATCGATTCAAATATCAAATCAACTGTTCTTTTTATTCGCTCACCCTTGGCAGAAATACCCACTATGCGTTTCTTTTTCCTGAAGTATATAATACAAGTGCTGATTCGGTTTTAAATGTATGTGTCTATGTCATGCAGGATAGCTGTCTATTACTATTTGCAATGTGTTTCTCTTTGCACAGATAGGAAATAAAGAGATATAAAAAACGAGACAAAAAAGTATTTAACAAAGAACACGGGACCGTAAATATATCGAGATAATAGGTAAAACTATATCGATGTACATATACTGAAAGGAAAAAGAAACGCGACGGGAATTTCCGCTGTAGATTGTATATACTGCACACTTAATTCCATATATATTCCAAGTAAAAAGTTGCAGTAAGCTAGAGAAAGAACACAACTGTGATGTTGTAGACGTTTTAATCACAGTACACGTTGTAACAAGAAATTCAATAACTCAAACGGAGAACATCCTAAACTCTCCTGTGGAACCTCTCTAAATGCAAACAGCAAAGCATTGATATACTTGTCCCAATCTTTGAGTCTCTATGTACACATACGCCGTAACATTTGCTTTAACGTGCCGTTAAACCGCTCGATTAAACCGTTACACATAGGATGATACGGTGTTGACGTCATTTGACGCACAGACAATAACCTGCTATCTTCAGCCATAAGTTCTGACGTAAACTGCGACCCAAAATCATTCAGCATTTCCTTTGATACACCTAGCCTACTGAACATATCGACTAATATCAGCTACTCTCGAAGTTTTAATTGAGGGCAATGCTACTGTCTCCGGATACCTAGTTGCATAGTCTACCATGGTTAGAATATACCTATTTTTCCTATCTGACACTGGAAATATTGGTCCGACTATGTCTACGGCTACCCGTTTAAACGGTGTATTTATCATTGGCATCTGACCTAAATGTACTTTGGTCACTATACCTTTTGGTACAGACCTTTGGCATTCATCGCAGGACCTACAATACCTAGTTACATCTCCACTAACGCCTGGCCAATAAAACTCTGCCAATACTCTATCTGACGTTTTCATTACACCTTAATGACCTCCGATAATCGACTCATGAGCTACCTTAAGCACTGTCGTTCTATACTGGGTAAGTACCCCTGATTGAAACTGTCTACCACCACTATCTTCAAATTATCTGTACAATGAACTATTCCTATGTACAAACTTAGACTACCGGGCCCTTTACACTTCGTAAATACACCATTCGTGGCCTTCACTCTACAATGATCTAATGACTCGTCTTGAGTTTGTGCTTCTATATACTCCGCTCTAGAAATATCACCTACGGCTGCAGGAACATTTAATTTCTATAAGTCTGAGCTTGCTTCTGAACCTGCGCTCTAGTCTCTACTGCATTACTTACATGTATGCTACTCCTAAAATCAGACACTACCGGAAGTACTGAACCTTCTATGTTCTCTATCGTTAAATCGTTCATAGGGTCGTCCATACATAGTGCCTCTGTAGTCCCTTTAACGAAAGGTACGTCTACATCTATTCTTGCTATTGGCACGTACTCTACCGACTTTATTAACATGGTCATCCGTAACTAAACTACGCTTAACTACCACACCTGTACAATCTATATCCCTCATTACAACTACGTCCTTACCATTCACTTGACCATCTGCTGTTGGAAGATTTGCATACGGAAATAGATATGTTCCGATCTTCGCCATTACGCCATCCGATTTAACACAACAGCTACTACTCTCCGTTTTAGTAACCGGACTATTACTGCCTCTACCTCGGTTTTGACCACCTCTACCTCTACCGAAACTCCACGGATTGTTAAAACCTTGGTTCTGACTACCTACAGTGTTCTCTACATTCCTATTGTTACCACTATTGCTACCTCTAGCACCCACCGAACTACCTCCGCCTCTATGATTACCACTCTGTACGTTCTGCTTATTATTATGGTTGTTCCCTTGCCTATCTCTAAACGTTCTGTCTTTCGACACTACATTATGAGCTCCGCCTCAGGCTAGCCTCGGCAAACTGATCAACTTGTGTTGCCATTTCTTCTAAACTAGCTAATTTTCTTTCTTTTAGAAATAAGAACAGATCTCTACTACAGACATTGAATAGCTGGTCCCGCAACAAGAAATCTATGAGGCCTTGATACGTTTGCGCTAACTTCCCTAACTCTAACCACCTAGTAATTTCTAGACCTACTAATGAACTGAATAAAAGACTCGCCTTTCTAAGATAAACAAACTCTAAACCGCTATCTAAAACCTTCTTCAGTTAACTCAAATCTCTTTAGCAGAGCATTCTTTAACTTGTCATAGTCAAGAGAATCTAAACTAGGTAATCTAGAAAATACACCTGACTCCTTGCTTCTCAATAATGCACTGAAATGAACTGCCCACGTATCTATACTCCATTCCTGTAACTCTGCATATTGTTCAAACCGTGACAAGTAACTGCCCATGTTATCTTTGTCGGCATCAAAATATGGTAACTTCGGACCTTTTAACTTCCCAGAATAACTATCTTTACCTACAGTTTTACAGTTCTCACTATCTTTCTTAGCTACTAACACCTCTAATGCTAACTTATGATCCAACTCTGCTTTATTCACCTCCATATCCATCTTAGCCTTAGCTAGTCTACCGTCCGTCTCAAACCTATCCCGTTCTAACTGCCTAGCTAATTCTATTCTCTCTTTATCTAGTTCTATCATCTCTTTTATCTGACTCTTGCTTCTTCTTCGCTAATCTACTTTCTAATGCTAGCTTTCTACTTTCTAATTCTAGTTTCTCCTTTGCTAATCTACTTTCTTCATCTCGCTTTTAGCTAATCTACTTTCAAATTCTAACCTATCTTTCTCAGCATCTCTTTCCTTAAGTCTAAATTCCCTTTCCCAAGCCTGTTCGTCTCTAACAAATATTTTAAGCTCCTCTTCATCATAAACTAACTCCTTATCCATCTACGTAAGTTCCTTTATGGACGTCAGGTTAGGGACAATGTGCAATACTACCTACAATACATACGTCACTACTGCTTCTACTCTACTATTCTACTAATGGTAAGTCACTGTGTCCTCAGTAAATACCTGGGCATCATCATAGGTCAAGTTACATACACATTTGTACTAGTATAAATAGTATCTAGCTTCCACAAAACATATACACTACATAAAATATCTATATTTGATATTGCACATTAACCTTAAACAATCATAGACATGAGTATAGCATGTACATGTATATTTACTTCTCCCGTCAATAGAATTATACTCGGGTGTCACAAAAATTAGGAGAACGTCATGATCTTCTATCTCACTGGATACTATTGTTATAATCAAGGGAGGTAAAAACAAATATTATGGAGCAAAACGTGTCTCAGACCCAATCGTGTAGACAAATGCGACCTCGTACCAAGGAAAGAACGTACAAAACAATAGTTTGGACTCACCCTACCCTCGTCATTGCCTGACTTGTCTTGCACATGTTCTTCCAAGTTGTGGCTGTGATCCTCTCCAGTCGCCTTGATGGGTCAGAGTTTGGTACAAATTTCTAAAATGATAAGTATAGATTTAGTATAGCATAATAAAGATCACTTATTGATTATTTCCCTCCGTAGTCGCCCAAATTCCCGTTTCTGACATTAGTTGTCGCAAGATGACCCTAGTGGTTGGGAATAATTCAGGAAAGAATCAATGACTGTGACTGCATTTACATAAGTTTAATGCAAATTTTAAAATATGTTAACTATATATACAATTATCAAGAAACACAAGCGAATACACAGATGAAATATGCAAAAGACTGTTCTCATGAACGTTTAAGACGTTCGTAGTATTATCACAAATACTGAATGTGTCGTTTGACTATATATGACACTAAAGTGTTGTTGCAGTTACAACAATGTTGATGATCACAAACGTTAAAAAAAATGATGCGCAACTCCAATGATCGGTGATGGTCATCAAAAGCCTTCTATAAGGGTTGATGACTCAATGAATATGATGACGCGATGATTAATTTCCACCGAGGTTGCGGGATAACGTTCCTCCGGTGAGATGTGATGACGGGCACACCACGTGTCCCGGGGGTTGTTAATCCTATGAGAACCTGACCATGTTGTCCACGTACTGGGACCGTCTCCACCGCTCGTTATTTATGCGTTGATTCCCGTTGAATCACCTAGAGGACCTACACACCCTCAATGCTTAGCTACACTCCGGGAGGCTTAGGCTCTAATAATACATACTTTTAGATGTCGGTTCATTAACACAACAATCTTATACAATTATCAGTACACAAACAAATCATTATCTAGTAAATATATTTGAGCCACTCTCTAATTATGATGTGTAGCAATGTATACGTATTCTACAATACCATGTATACTCATCGGCATGTATACAAGTATAACCCCCACCATTAACCACCGTTAACCAATGCACCTAATATACAACGTTATCAATTTATTCTTTTATTACAATTAATGAGTTATAAACATCGGCATATATACATGTATATCCTTTCACCGTTAACCCATGCACCTAATATACAACGTTATCATTTTAATATTGTATTACAATTAATGATCGACTACAATAATTGTATCTAATAAAGTAACTTCAGAATCATATGCTAGTTGTATCAAGTTAATGTTTGAGAAACATATAAAAGCTAACCGGATATAGCAACATCACGAAACAAAATGGCGACGATATCAATCACACATTGTTTAAAATGTTAAAACTGTAGATGTTATCCACGACTTGATATAACGAAAGGCGAAAAGAATATAATTACTTAAATATCTCTGACTTTGCTGGCCTACTTGTGCATGCCTGCGTTTACACCAGTATTACTTTACATAGTTTCATACATTACTCGTCTATATTTCATATCGTCAGCTTGTTTAATGTTAAACCAATAGTTAACAATTGAGAGCAAACTTCTATTTTTTAATGTTCTTCTATCTAACTCAGCATCAATAAAATCGTTGCTTGTAGATTTCCAGCAGTTTCTTTACAAAACGTACAATACAGTTTGCTTGGGAAAATCCCCATGCCTCCTTATGACAGAATACAATATATTAGTTAATCAAATCGGTCTAATACATGCTTTGAAGATTAGTCAATAAGTTTGTATAGACATTTTCAATCTTCAAATCGGTCTTTAACGCTTGGCCTGATAACAAAGACTGCTTTTCAGAAAATTAACTGTCTGTTTTGAGAAATTCAACATTGAATATACTTAAGTTTTGGCGTTAATGGCATCTAATTTCGAGTTTTTGCATCATTCCTATAACAAATCAAGCTCTTTCTGCAAAGTTGCAGCCTCTTTGGAGAAAATGACAAACCATCTGCATACAGTAGCAAAAATAGATTCCTAAATAAAACATCAATACCATAACAAACCTTTTACAAAAATATCTGCTTCAATATCATTCACATAGAAAATAAAAAAGGAGACACGCATTCAGCTTGACAACGAACAAAGAAGCATATTATCTCCCTATGAATTATAAGTTCATATAGTGTCATACCTGCTAATCAGGATGTGGTTCCATTTATGTCATACGATGTAGTTGCTGTTGTCTGTGCTTTTCGTTTAGTAATATCTATTATCTGTCGTCTGTTACCCGTAGTTATACGATTTTCAATAAATTAACTTTATAGACGACGGGATCAATAGTCAACTAGTTGGATTTGTTGGTTCATTCACGACAGTTATGGAGTACTTGTAGTTCTTTTCTCTGGAATACACCATGCATCAGTAAGTTATCCGTTTTTTGTTAACACTTTTTTTGTCAATGATTGTGTCTGGCTTCAAATCATCTATGAGATACATCAATATGACGGCTAATTTGGATTTGGATTTGCAATTTATACTCGGTGCCAGTGACTTTTGTCAAGTTGTATGTATTTTCACTGGTTTTAGAGGGCTTTTCTCTAAGTCGATGGCTGTATGTGAGGAAGCTATTCAGCTGGCATACGGAACGTCGGTGGTTCTTCCCAGGTGCCCGCCCGTGCACGAAAATTGCCCGAAAGGGCACCTGGGGTCTTCCTCTACCAAAGGAAGCTGGAAAGTCGCCATATGACCTTAGCTGTTGGTGCGACTATAAAATCCAATTCAATCAATCAATCTAAGTCGATGGCTTGTTCCCGATTGTGTTACCATGCGAACCAAAATCTTAAGTTGGTTCAAGTTTAAATGACTGGGATATTGCGGAGATTATTTTTTTCTGAGATGTATTGTTTAATTGGAGAAACATATTTCAAATCATTTAACGTATTTGCAAACGAAATTAGCTTGAAACAATTAAAATAATTAGTTATTATGATTTTTAAATAGTCAAGTCATGTGGAAAAACTGACGGGACGCCACAAGTTTCTAAACAAAACAGTTTGGCGTGTGACTCTTAAAGACATAGAAAATAGTTGAAAAATGCCCTCAAAAACCTTAAGGATTATTCATAGATTATAAACATATTTAAGATAAAAACTAAATAAATTATATGTGACGTGTTTCTATTAAACATAGTGCATGGGCAGTAGTACCACTTACAGCACGTGCAGTAATATCGCTTATTGCGCGGGCAGTAATACCATTTACTGCACGGACAGTAATACCACTGCACGGGCTGTAATACATGTACCACGTACTGATCGAGCTTTATTGCCAATTACTGCTCGGGCAGTATACCACTTAATGCTCGTACAGGTTTTTCATTTACTGCATAAGGGCTTACAAATAAGAAGCGGAATAAAAGGCGAAATATGTACTCGACAGTTTGAAGAGAAACCAGAGTATAGACAAAAAATAAAATGTTAAAAACAAAAAACGCTGCACTTGAACAAGAAATAGATTTTGGTCTCCCTTAAATTTTTCAGTCTTCCTTTGTAAACACAACCGAGGCAATACGTTCCTTTCAATACATAACCGAGGCAATACGTTCCTTTCGAAAGGAACACTAAGTCTTATTGTTAGCATTAAAACACCTTAATATGCATAATATCGAGTATAAGTCCATTGTATTACATTCACATTTGAATTAATAAATCATTTTACATTTTAACTTGCATATTCTACCTTTCACAAACAGGTGTATTAGAGGTACTCCATTTCCGGTTTCAAACTTTTTGTTTTTACGTACATATTACATACGTTAAGATATTATTGATGGATAGGTAGGTGAATAAGTGTAATGCTAATCTTCATTAAGGCCCGATTTTAAAAAAGGGAACATGAATATCAACGTATATAAAGGAGAGATTACATACCCGTATTTGTTTAATGACAAATGATTGGTACCATAACCGTATATAATGTATGAGGCTTACATTGGTGTCGTGTATTTACCATATAAAACTATTCCAGATTCAACTGATTTGCACTAACTGTTGGGCTATTTCATAACCTAAATTAAGCCATATGGGCATACAGGGTCAAATCAGAGCATATATGCATACAGGCTCAAATCTGGACATACATGCAAACATGGCCAAATTAGGATGTACACCTATTTCCTGCCATGTCCAAACGGGTGAAATATCACTAATACCAAGCACGTTTATTAGAATGTTTCACTTCTGGTGGTATCGACAACACTACCACCCATCCACTCAAGCATCCACTGTAACACACACGCACGCACGCAGGCACACACACAAACACACACACACACACAAACACACACACACACACCAACCACTCGCCTTCTTTGTCCAACCTATCAATGTACTAACATGTCTCCTCTATTGCTATTCCAATGTTTCTTCTATGTAAAGAACAATATTTGTGATTGCTCCATAAATACTAATGCGAAGATGAAAGCAAAAACAATTTGCTCATTAGGACAAATCTGTGAAAGGATAAATAAAACATCAATACCATCCAAACATTGTACAAGAATATCTGCTTCAATATCATTAACATGGAAAATAAAAAAGGAGACACACATTCAGCTTGAAAATGAACATTATTATCTCCCTATGAATTATAAGTTCACATATTGTCTTACCTGCTAATGAGGATATAGTTCCATTTATGTCACACGATGTAGTTGTTGTCGTCTGTGCATTTCGTTTATTAATGTCTGTTACCTGTCGTCTGTTACCTGTAGTTATACGAGTTTCAATAAATTGACCTTATAGACGACAGGATCAATAGTCGACACTTTTATTTGTTGGTTCATTCACTACAGTTATGGAGTGCTTGTAGTTCTATTCTCTGGAATACACCATGTATCAGTAAGTTATCCGTTTTTTATTTACACCTTTTCGTCAATGATTTTGTCTGACTTCAAATCATCTATGAGATACATCAATATGACAGCTAATTTGGATTTATACTCGGTGCCAGTGACTTTTTTCATGTTGTATGTATTTGCACTATTTTTAGGTTTTTTTTCTCTAAATCGATGACTTGTTCCCTATTGTGTTACCATGCGAACCAACATCTTAAGTTGGTTCAAGTTTAAATGACTAGGATATTGCGGAGATTATTTATATCTGAGATGTAGTTTTATTGGAGAAACATATTTAATATCATTAACGTATATGCAAAAGAAATTAGCTTGAAACAATTAAAATAATTAGTTTTTAAATAGTCAAGTCATGTAGAAAAACTGACGGGAAGCCACAAGTTTCTAAACAAAACAGTTTGGCGTGTGCCTCTTAAAGACATAGAAAATAGTTGAAAAATGCCCTCAAAAACCTTAAGGATTATTCATAGATTATAAACATATTTAAGGTAAAAACTAAAGAAATTATATTTGACGTGTTTCTATTAAACACAGCGCCTGGGCAGTAATACCACTTACAGCACGTGCAGTAGTATCGCTTATTGCACGGGCAGTAATACCATTTACTGTACGGACAGTAATATCCACCGCACGGGTTGTAATACCACGCACTGTTCGGGCTTTAAAATCACTTACTGCACGGGCAGTACTACCATTTACTCCACGGGCTGTAATACCACGTACTGCCCGGGCTTTAATACCAATTACTGCTCGGGCAGTAATACCACTTAAGGCTCGGACAGTAATTCCATTTATTGCATAAGGGCTTACAAATAAGAAGCGGAATTAATGGCGAAAGATGTACTCGACAGTTTGTAGAGAAACCAGGGTACTGAAAAGAAATAAAATGTTAAAATCAAAAATAAATGGACTTGAACAAGAAATAGATTTTGGTCTCATTTGAATATTTCCCAGTCTTTCTTTGTAAACATAACCGAGGCAATACGTTCCTTTCAATACATAACCGAGGCAATACGTTCCTTTCCAACGGAACACTTATTGTTAGCATTAAAACCACCTTATCATACATAATATCGAGTATAAGTCCATTGTAGTACATTCACATTTGAATTAATTCATCATTTTACGTTTTAACTTGCATATTCTACCTTTCATAAACAGGTGTATTAGAGGTACTCCATTTCCGGTTTCACACATTTAGTTTTTACGTACATGGACAATGGCAAATGGAAGTAAGAATGTTAAGATATTATTGATGGATAGGTAGACGAATTAGTGTAATGCTACTCTTCATTAAGGTCCGATTTGAAAAAAGAGAACATGAATATCAACGTATATAAAGGAGAGGTAACATACCCGTATTTGTTTAATGACAAATGATTGGTACCATAACCGTATATAATGTATAAACATTGGTGTCGTGTATTTACTGTATAAAACTATTCCATTTTCGCTAACTGTTGGGCTATTTCATAACCTAAATTAAGCCATATGGGCATACAGGATCAAATCAGAGTATATAGGCATACAGACTCAAATCTGGACATACAGGCAAACATGGCCAAATTAGGACGTACACTTATTTCCTGCCATGTCTAAACGGGTGAAATATCACTAATACCAAGCACGTTTATTAGAATGTGTGTCAATTCTGGTGGTATCGACAACACTACCACCCATCCACCCAAGCATCCACTGCAACACACACGCATGCACTCAGGCACACACACACACAAACACACACACACACACACACAAAACCCTCGCATTCTTTGTCCAACCTACCTATGTACTAACATGTCTCCTCTATTGCTATTCCAATGTTTTTCTATGTAAAGAACGATATTTGTGATTGCTCCATAAATACTAATGCAAAGATGAAAGCAAAAACAATTTGCTCATTAGGAAAAATCTGTGAAAGGATAGATATGCTAATTGATGTATAGAGATCAGAGAGAAATGATAGATAAGGTTCATCCGTTACACGAGCAATAAGCTGTACGCATCACAATACAATCGTATTTATACAAATAATGCTAATTAATAGATGTTATTTGTTTAAATGGTGTTTTACGTCATTGTCTAGCACATGCACGGCTATATTTGACGGGTAATTTGTTTGCGGTAGAGGCAGAACACTCTGGTTGAAACCAGTTATGTATGCCTCCCGCCATCCGTAAGAATCTACACTTCCTCACTCGACAAGTCGAGCTACCAGTGAGATTCTAACCCCTAGGGGTGAGAGGCGAGCACGTTTTAGACGCATCGTCTTTATTAACAGGACAGGGATGCGAATTTATAGGAAAAGTGTCATGTTACACTCATGTATTTGCGCTGTGTTACCATTATTACTGCTTCTTTGTGGTATAACTTTCCGGTTGTAGCTGCACTATTTCATGTTTGTTACTGCCCACTGGGATGTTCGCTATTTTATTATTATTATTACCGCCTGCTTTGATGTTCGCTATTTATGATTATTACTGCCCGCTTGGATGTTCGCTATTTTATGAATTTTACAGCCAGCTTGTATGTGTTCTGTTTTATGATTGTTACTTACCCCTTGTTTGTTCACTATTTTATGATTAGTGCTGCACGCTTGTATGTGCACTATTTTATTAGTATTACTGCCCGCTTGTGTGTGCACTATTTTATAGTTATTACTGCCCGCTTGTATGAGCACTATTTTATAGTTATTATTGCCCTTTTGTGCATACACTATATTATAGTTATTACTGGCCCCTTGGATGTTCGCTATTTTATAGTTATTACTGCCCGCGTGTATGTGCACTATTTTATAATTATTACTGCCTGCTTGTAAGTAAAGTAAAGTAAAGTGTTTGTTTATTACTACTGCCCGCTTGTATGAGCACTGTTTTATAGTTATTACTGCCCGTTTGTATGAGCACTATTTTATAGTTATTACTGCCCGACTGTATGTGCACTATTTTATAGTTATTACTGCCCGCTTGTATGAGCACTATTTTATAGTTATTACTGCCCGCTTGTATGAGCACTATTTTATAGTTATTACTGCCCGTTTGTATGTGCACTATTTTATAGTTATTACTGCCCGCTTGTATGAGCACTGTTTTATAGTTATTACTGCCTGCTTGTAAGTAAAGTAAAGTAAAGTGTTTTTTATCATAGTGTCACCCCTATTGAAAGGGCCAGTCAATTTTGACTTATGAGCCACCTTTGTCTTGAACATCATTACTTCCCGATTCCTATTCTTTTACTGCCAGGCACCAGGCAGGTAGGCAATCGGTAACCGTTATTTAACTAGCTGGCGGCTCACCAACCGGTCTCTCTTCAGTAACATGCCCGCCTCTGACGGGCCTCGAACCTTCGACCTCCGGATTACGAGGCGGATGCCTTAACCACTAGACCACCGTAACTTGTATGTGCACTATTTTATAGTCATTACTGCCCGCTTGTATGTTCACTATTTTATAGTTATTACTGTTCCCTTGGATGTTCTTTATTTTATAGTTATTACTACTGCCCGCTTGTATGAGCACTGTTTTATAGTTATTACTGCCCGCTTGTATGAGCACTATTTTATAGTTATTACTGCCTATTTGTATGTGCACTATTTTATAGTTATTACTGCCCGCTTGTATGAGCACTATTTTATAGTTATTACTGCCCGCTTGTATGAGCACTATTTTATAGTTATTACTGCCCGTTTGTATGTGCACTATTTTATAGTTATTACTGCCCGCTTGTATGAGCACTATTTTATAGTTATTACTGCCCGTTTGTATGTGCAGTATTTTATAGTTATTACTGCCTCTTGTATGTTCGCTGTTTTATAGTTATTACTGCCCCCTTGGATGTTTGTTATTTTATAGTCATTACTGTCCGCTTGTGTGTGCACTATTTTATAGTTATACTGCCCGCTTTGATGTTTGCTATTTTATGAATATTACTGCCCCCTTGGGTATTCGCTATGTTATGACTTTTACTGCCTGCTTGTATGTGCACTATCTTATGAATATTACTGCCCGCTTAGATGTGCACTATTTTATTATTATTACTGCCCACTTATAGGAGCACTATTGTATGATTATTACTGCCCACTTATAACAGCATCATGATTTTTACTACCTGGTTATAGATGCAATGTATTACGCTTATATGTACATTATGTTTTGCATATTACTGCGCGCTATGTCCAATTTGTATAATTGTAACATTTTGTGGCACTGTTGGATAGAACGAAGTACCTCATTTCGATAAAAAAAAATATATAAATATTTATTTGATTTTATTGATTGCTTTTTTTAGTTGTTATATAGTTATCTGGGGATATTAATTAAAAGCACACACACTATAACAAGCATCAAAATGATCACCTCGATTAATACTCCGGCATCATTTGACTTAAAAAATGATATATAGGGTCCTATATAAAACACAGCGTCCGAACGCAATGGCATCGTAGGTCCGCACTGTACTGCAAACAAGGACTTGAAATTTACAATGAAAGAGACAAAAAACAACAAAACCTGCTTGCACTTAATGAAATAATAGATCATAATACAATTTTGAATGTTTAACTTTTCACTTATTCTATCATAGGTCGACATACTTTTAAATGATCTCAAATTGCGCAGACAAACTAACGGGAAACCTCTAGTTTTAACTCAGTCAAGATAGCCGTGTGTCCGCGGCTCTATTTACAAAATAACCGCGGATCATCAAATGATCAAAAATGCTTAATAGTTTGATCTTGGCGTTCCCATGGTATTGTATTGACCAGTGATGAACCTGATTTCAATAAAGTTATTAAATATATTGGATATATTTTAATACTTCATACATGCTTTTGTCTTCGAATTAGCAAGTTGAAAATAATAAAATTAGTGTGATACAAATGTACAAAATAACCGTTCTAGCCGTTTACAATTCCGTATTTTCTTACACAATATCCATATGTGTTGTCATCAACATAGCGGCTGTCTCGTCGCCAGTTTCAGAGATAATATATTAGCTACCCATTTACTGTCCAATGCAAGGTTCCAATCACTGCCTTGTAGCTAGTATCTGTTTAAATTCCTATCCCACAGTCAACAAGCGCATTTTACAACAGATATGTTATATATAAATATATATATATATATTGAGAGTCTGAAGAGACAATATAAACGACTTTAACCAGCCAGACCAAACGCCATTACCGAAACATCAATAAGAGTTACCAAAGCATAGTTCATTTGAAGCATTTTCAATCTCGGGAATTTTGAGCACAAACCTATATTTTTAATCGGCACATTTACATTATTATATGACCTGAATACCTGGATAGAATTTTCATGAATGGTATTGTAGCGTAATGTTGTTGTTATGTGTCGGTATTTCTTTAATTAGGTTACTATAAACAAAGTTTATATGATACCACTGTGGCCTACTCTTTGCTTACATCAAAACCAAATTATGCACCAAACAAATTCCCAAGTGTGTAGAACTACAGATTTGCTGCAAATCTGTTGTAAACATGGTGTTACTCTCATGTATATAATGCTATTTAAGTGTACATGTTTACTGATCGAGCTGTTAATTTGTTTCTTTTAATAGCACATAATTATATAAAATTATAGCTGGATTGTGTACTATTTTTATAGCTAGACTGTTTGATTGACATCCAGTGTTTATGTAACATTCTAATAATTTCTAAATTATTGTTTACATCATGTGATACATCATATGACTCATTCAAATTCTAAAGCTTCTATAACCTTTTATGGGGCATCATATGACTGTTAAGGTTATTTAAACATAACGTAATTAAATCTTACTGGAATATTCTAAATGTTCTATGACATTCTATGATAGTATAAATACAGCCTTTTGGGGTGGCTCACTTTTCAGTATTAGAGTTGAATATCGGGTTTCAGTATTTAGTATTTAAATTGAGTATAAATTCAGTATAAAGTGAAATTATTGGATGCTATGAATTAAAATATATTGTGAGAGAATAAACATAGATTGTGCTCATCAATGATAAAAGTGACTGTGGATTATTTGGGCATTTGGACTATTTTGAGAAAATGTACTATTTTGAGAAGATAAACCAGGAAAGACTTGAAGTGAAATTGGATTAAAGTGACAATTGACAATTTTGATTAAAGGGACACTTGACAATTTCGATTAAAGGGACACTTGCCAATATTATTTGGACTGTATTCGAATATCGGATTTTAAAGAAATACTGGATCCATTTTATATATTTTCTGTAAGTGAATATCTTTTCTTATAGTAGAATCAAATTGTTGATTATATTTTAAAAGAATTAGTTTTTCCTTGTTTTACTTCCTTTCTTGTTACATTTTACCGGTAACACTATTCTGTTTAAATATCGCCGGAGCCATGCTCATTGTTTTTTGACACCACTCAAGTAGCGTCTGAAACAATACTGGGACGACGAAAAATACATTTTTTACGAACATGACAAACAAATATTCGGTGGGATCTTACACTTCTGCCTTGATAAATAGTAACTCTAGTACTGCCCGATAATCATTCGGAGTCTTTTAATCCGAACTCTAGTAGTCTCTAAATAGTTTT
Organism: Cyrtodaria siliqua; assembly: GCA_037043455.1. NCBI lineage: Eukaryota > Metazoa > Mollusca > Bivalvia > Adapedonta > Hiatellidae > Cyrtodaria > Cyrtodaria siliqua. The sequence goes on from JAWPHD010000038.1 coordinate 255,483, forward strand.
TATTACACAATGCAGATAGTACATACCCACAGAGGAATGAAAACAGAATGTTCATGTACCAGTTAGCATTCTGTGTTGTCTGTTTTATAACTGATTATTATTTGACATTAATCTTAACATCCACAACATCCACAACGACGATGAAAAATCATATCATTTCACTAGTTCTAAATACTTGATATTAATAGCAGGCACTTAATTAAGTCCTTGATAATATTTATTTAAATTTCTAGTATTTCATTGAAACTTAGTAGGCGGATGTTGTTTTTTGGTTTTTGTTTGTTTTTGTTTTGTTTTGGATTTTTTTGGGGGAGGGGGAAGGTCCCCCACGTTTTTTTGAAACAGAATACTGTTTTAATAGGTTTACAATAAAGAAGGAGTGGCTATTATGAACCAAATGAGTCTAGCCATTCGACGTATTGGCAAAATGTGAACGATTAACAGAACAGATCAGAACAGGCCTACATTTTGACTTATACATGTAGTAAGTCGTCACCAGAACATACAATACACAATTAAGTTATACAGAAAATTAACATGTCGGCCTTAAAGAGACACAGAGCAATCAAGAATTTCTCAAGCATGAACATTGATTTACCAATTTGCGATGACCGGACAGTTACTAAGTTGTATGTAAAAATAAGTTTTATTTGCATGACGTAGATACTACTTTTACCACTGCGTGACTGCGCGGAAAAATGAGGTAAATCTGAATTGTATAGCTGCACAACTATTGCCAGATAATTGATAAATACAGTTACCTGTGGATTGACTTACATGTTCAAAGTTTTCTACGTTATCAAATAAAATCTTATTCTCACTTTTTACAGATATGCAATGTGTGAATTGTAAAAATATATATTGTTGTGTATTGATTTCGATTTAAATAAACATAAACATGTTCCTGAAACAAAACATGGCTGGAGAAATTTAAACCTGTTTACCTATAAAGAAAAAAAGGAAAGTAAACGTTGAGCTTTGTTCATAATTCTGCCATAATTATGTTTAGTTTGTTATGGTTGCTATACTATCTTTTTTTATTCTAAAGCTCCATGCCAAGGACACATGTGGGTGTGTCCAATGGCACATGTGGGAGTGTTATATGTATAGTATATGTCTTATTACAACCATGGACCAAATTTGAAAGTTATATCACTTATAGTTTGACAAATAATATTAACAGAAATAATATACGGACGGACGGATGTACGTACGCACGCCTTTTTGCCGACTATGTCTCGCTTTTCACTAAACCATGGTGTATTATAAACCATGTTAGTGATCCTGTTTCATCTATATATTTCATTTCAATGAATTGTATGTACTCGTATATTTGTTTGTCAAAATACGTCACTTTAGATATGTATGTATAAACGTTTCACAACATATTACGATAATTAACATATGGATTATAAAAATCATTTAGGACTTCTTTGCAACCTTTTAGGCCGAAAGCGCAGTTGCAAATCGGGATAGTGTCTTCCTGAGTAAAATCAGAGACGATGTATATTGTTTTGACACACGACATTAATGCACCTCTTTCTGGTTTTGTTTCTTTTAAAACGAACAGTACAATAGAGGACGTGTGTATAATCTCATAATATTATCATCCATTACACAGGTAATTTTATAAACGGTTACAATATAAACATAGTTCCGTCTATACTAGTTAGTTAACGTACATACAAACAGAGAGGTATATAACTTACCAATATACTTCTGCACACTATATGATTATACTCTATATAGCGATTGTCTGAAAGAGCAACTGATCGGGAGTGTTCAAAGCAATGCTTCCGCATGGCTGAAAATATAAGACATCAGTACAAATTATACAAGACGGGGCCTTCTGTATCTGTCAGAAATGAAAGTGACAGCTCAGGAGTGAGGGCATTTTGTTGTTAAAAAAGCCATACAGACGTTTTCTGCCAGCACAATAGATCAACCGAATGTACAAGCCATCAATGGCATCATAGGTATTACTAGAACATTGCATATGCTACCAGAGCAACAAGATCATTAGAAAACACAACAAGATTTGTCAGATAACAACGCAGCTCGCCATGTCGATTTTTTCAGAAAACGATAAATTATACACATAACACACCAGAAAAACGAGGCATTGCAAGCAATCTTAAACGAAACAACAGATATATATTCTTGAAAATGAAAAAGATGACAATTTAAGAAAAGTTAAATGGGGAAGTGTCTAGGGTGGAGGGTGTTGATCTGGGGAGGGGTAGGGTGTGGATGATGATTGTCATGCGTAAAGGTGAGGGAAGGGTGTGGATGATGATTGTCATGCGTAAAGGTAAATCGTGTGTACCATTAAAGCCATGCGTTTTTTAGTTTTAGGATTACAGACACTCCTACCCTATAATTGGCAAAAATGAAAAAAGTATAATGTTATGTTTCCAATATAAAAACATTATTTCCTCCGACATAAAACATATTGAGTTGTATACCCAGAGAAAGCAACGTTGTTTTTCTAATCTATATTACTTCAACGATTATATCATAGGCTGTTATTGTTCTTTTCAAATTCAAGATATTTGCTTTGTTTACCTTCCTCCTACTCTATATTTTTACTGTAAAATCAAAGAATTAATTTTGAAAAATTTAGACAGAAGGTATTATTTGGTGGGAATTGGGGATGGAGGCTAATAACAGATATGATCAGAACAATATCCAAAACATAAACAATTGTGGAAAACATGAGGGAATGAAATGAGTGGAAGGGGAACCATTGAGACTAGCAGATATATGCTTTATATACTCAGAAAACTAGAACAATATGTTGTTGAGTGGCAGTATGTGTGGTTTAACACAAAAACATTTAAAATAAAATAGTGTTGTTCCCACTCCTCGCACAAAGAAATAAAGAGTTGATAGTGCACTATAAAGCCCTTTGACCACCAGTGAGTTTGTGTGAGGGGGTGGGTGGGCGTTGAAAATTGATGTCCATGAAATATTGCAGTAAACGTGTAAAACCGAGTATGATAATGGACCTTTGGAAACGGCCGTGCACGACAAACAAAATATTGCAGTCTCGGTTTGATTGAGACTGTTCATGAGCGGTAATGAAATATGCTAGCTACCGCTCACGCCCTCTAGCCCCGGGTTGAGCAGAACTCAATATTCATAAAAATTAACAGTACAGAATTGTAACCATCCCGAAGATGGCAAGCATATGGCGGTGGATATAGCAATATGTGTATCTTTATTTCATCCCCTATATCCAGCGGCGTATGGTCCTAGGATCTAATAAAATTGTATGCCCCGACGAGGAATTTAGTTGTTTTAAAATTGGGTTAAAGGTGGGTGGCCGGTGCGACGATTGCGGTTGGCAGTTACATAAGTCCCCATTATTGCGGTGTAAGAATAAACAAATCCAGTTACACAGAAATGTGTGATCAAACCCTGGTGTTGGTCAAATTAATATAAAGGTCTCCGCTTTTACATATTTAAATATTGTTGAAATTAACGAAAGAAATTACATATATAAATAACTCAGTGGAAATGGATAATTTACCCTAATTGCGGTTGTAATAGTAACGTTTGCCCTATTTGACATTTGACCTGGTTTTCGAGCACCAGGAACAAATGCCAAGCTGGTATACATCCCTACCCTACCGAATCACTACCCTACTTCTACTCAAAAATGTTGTTGTTGTTGTTGTTGTTGTTGTTGTTTTGGGGTGTGAGGGTGGGCACTTATACCTCCAACTACTCGATATACCGTTGTCAGGTTGTATCACCGCGTTTGCACTGAATATATCGTTGTCAGATTGTATCATCGCGTTTGCACTGTGCATATCGTTGTCAGATTGTATCACCGCATTTGCACTCGATATACCGTTGTCATATTGTATCACCGCATTTGCACTCGATATACCGTTGTCAGATTCTATCACCGCATTTACACTGGGTATATCGTTGTCAGAATGCATCACCGCATTTGCACTGGGTATATCGTTGTCAGATTGTATCACCGCGTTTGCACTTGATCTAACGTTGTCAGCTTTAGGTCCCACTTTCATCTTGTAAAGTATATAGCAGTGTAAACATTCCTTTCAATTTCTTTAAAGACGTATGTGATTTTAGCTAGACGAGGTCTTTCTATGTTAAGATGTATACAAGCTTAATTTTTACGCTTATCATTAGCGCAGTCAGATTAGCTATGGTCCTGTATTATATTCTTATACAATGTTGGCTCACGTACATATGGTATTGTACAGATCATATTACCTTAACTATTATGCTTGCGGACAACAACGAGAAGATTTTTGTATGTTTTGAGACACAATCAATTACATAAACACGCACATAGTGTTTTTAGTAATTACGAATTGTCATTTGATATTGTTTCATTTATTGTTAAATTCCAATTCCATTTCTTTTGAATTTCAGTCAGTTCAGACTTTATCTTTAATAATACTGACAAATGGATCACTTGGAAGCAACAAACACAAACACGAGACAAAAGAAGCAGACTCGGTTTCATTGAGTCTGTTCATGAGAGGTAATGTAAAGTGCAACATCTCGCACGCCACCTAGCATCGGCATAAGCGATATTCTACCTTAAGCCACCAAGATTGGGCTTGACGATCCCGACGGACCAGTAAGTAATAACACTACTGATTAATAGTCATGGCGATCTTTTACAGCCATGAAATAACACAGCACTAAATAACGCTACTGTGAATGTCAAAATTGGTGAAAAGTGGATCCCTTGGAAGCAACAAACACAAACAATGGAGAAAAGTAGCAGACCTGGTTTCATTGAGTCTGTTCATGAGAAGTAATATAATTTGAAAAACCTCTCAAAACAACATTTTCCTCATATTATTGAATTGAAATGAATTGTAACTTAGGTCATAGCTTCCATTGGTGGAGGAAGACCCCAGGTGCCCTCCAGTCAATTTTCGTGCACGGAAGACCTTTGAACATTGACTTTGACCTTGAACTTTTGCCATATATTACGAACTGTTGCGTGAGATAAATTGTATATCTAGGATACACATACCCGTAAATGTATATAATAATATCTTTACTGGTACACATGTTATGCAAGATAGCAATTATTATGATTGTATCCCATTTTGGTAGCCATCTTCGAGACCATCTTGAATAACTGTTTAGTGCTACCACAATTCATGACTTCAACAGGGGAAGAAGTATTTCGTGAATGTTACTCTAATATGATCAAGTGTCAAGCCGTCTACAGGTCTCTGTTTGTATGTTTTAAAATAAAGTTAAAAAACACGAAGACACTCAAAATGCTCAAATTTGACATTTGACCCTTGACTGTGACATTGCATTTTGATATACATTACTAAATTGTGTTTGAGATAAATTGTCTATATAAGATACATATACCTGTAAATTTATATAAAAGTATCTTTATTGGTACACATGTTATGCAACAAAACATTTATTATGACTGTACACCACATTTTGGCGACCACTGTGGACGCCATCTTCGCCTTTTATACTATATTGAATAACGTTTCAGTGCTACCATAATTTATGACTACAACAAGTCTCAGAAAATGCCCAAGGCATCCAACTAATTTAATATAAGGTCAAACCTTCTACGGATGGGGTAGGCTATGTTTTTCATTGTTTAGGCCTATTTTCAGAAACTGCTCTCGGACCGTAATGATATATCAGAAAATCTTACATCTATTGTTATTACTTCTACTATGGTCACAGAAGAAGAAAAGTAGGTTTAAAAGTCAAACAGATATGTAGTATTTACAGAATACAGTCGACCATAAACACGTATACAAAACAAGCGACAATTACAAGGAAAAAAGCAACGTAAGAGACGCCACAAACACAAAACGGTTGACCATATGGGTACCACCTTGCAATGGTCAGTGGCAAAACGGTCACTGGGTTCTAGGGTGTCCTAACCCTCACTCATACACTTTGTCATCCCATTAAACGGGATAGTATTAATAAAGAAATCCCCACCAGGCTATATCATGTAACCAACTAGGCAGCATTAATAGGCAATACAAGTACAAGAGGTGTTCAACTTATAACGTAACCTTTTTTTTTTGTAACTGAATCAGATATCTTGGCATTCTCCCCCAATATTTGTATTTTATTGTCAAGTCTTATGATTCCTTCGATATAAAATGTGAACCATTATATGTGTCCTTACGTTGCTGCATCGGTATATTTGAAAAAGGGTACAGAATGATATTTTGAGGCAAAAATCTTCAATTATAAACACACTGCAATATAAATTTAAAAATCAAATGCTTATCAATCATCATTTAATGTTATAGTAGTCTGATATATCCATGTGTGAACGTAAAACAAATGTGTAATATGCTTTTTTTGCTATCTTTTCTTTTTCACAATTTCGCCGAAAATTAACATGAAATTCGAAATGATTTAATTTATGAATACTTCTAGTTCGTAACATCAGCTGCAGACATTGTTATGATTTCGTCCTCAATAAATAATATATTTTATTACTTTCTTGTAAGCAAAGAAAGAAAAATATGTATATTAAGATTTAGGGGCGAAACATACACATTTGCAAATGAGTATGAACAAATAAAAAATTTGACCAATTTTATCATATACTTCCCTATAAAAATGTTGTTTTTGAATATACGATAGGACATGGACTTAGTTAGTCATATCTATCAGGATTTCGTTGCCGGGCAATAGAGCTTTAACACACACGTGACATATAGGGTGAAAAAATGTCATATCACGGAAATAAAGAATGATCTTTATGACTCTTTCATCTACATCTAGATGTGTACGTTGAACTTTGACCATAACTCAACGGCAATGGCTTCACTAGGAATGTTAAGAAGACGAAATAAAAGAGAGAATAGATGGATGGATGGATGGATGGACGGGGCGGTCGAGCGGGCGGGCGGGGGGCGGACGGACGGACGGACGGACGGATAGAGAGAGAGAGAGAGAGAGAGAGAGAGAGAGATAGATAGATAGATAGATAGATAGATAGATAGATAGATAGATAGATAGATAGATAGATAGATAGATAGATAGATAGATAGAAGTAAAATAAAGAAAAAAAGAAGGCATAATTCACGGACCATAAAGAGAGTTTAACACAATTATCAGAAATTCAATAATATAGAACCATCCGCGGATGAAATAACCACGTATGACTATTCATTTTCTTAATTTCAATATCAATGGCATTAATTTTAAATCAAATTTCGAACAAAAAGATAATAAAAGAACACAATCAGAATGGGATTACATATATTAATAACATTATTGTTTTCTCCTTGGAAAACAACGTAGTAAGTTAGCTGAAGTTGACATTTCATCAAATTTATGGATGAAGTATATGATAAATAGAATAAAAAATGTTTATTTTCATATCAGGCCCTCGGCCAATATCAGCCCTCGAGCTAAAGATCTCGGGCTGATATGGTATCTCTGATCTGATGTAGGTTGTGATATGAAAATACCCATTTATTATTCTCTGTATATTATATGATAATACATCCACAATAATCAATCATCTTTTTGTCTTACAAAATATGAAGAACATGCTTATTTTTGGTTAAATTATAAAATCGCCGGTAAGATGCGAGCAAACTGTCCTATTATGTCAATTTCTTAAGATTATGATAAAATGCTAACTTTTTATTCAACTTTTATATTTTTGTCTTAAAATGAAACATACGATCATATTTAATTAAAATGCATACACTGTTTTAAAGAATTATAATATGCATTTAGTGCAATTACTTGCTTTAAGGTAAAACTATACGGCAATAGAAACTTATAGGTTTAAATTTAAAATAGTAATTCAAAATGTAAAGCGAACTGACTGAAATTGGAAATTACTTTTAAAAGCATACTTTTTAAATGACATTTTCATATAATTGAATCAAGTAATTTTTATGATAATCACTTCACTGAAGAATTAAATCTGAAACAAAAGTATTAAATTATAAGTTGAACACCTCTTGTATAACTAAAAATGATCATGACTAAATGAATATAAAAACCGAGAAAGTCACAACTTACTCCATAACTTGAACGAAACCAGAGCAACACGAGACTAAACCATTAAAGGTGAATGGCCACCCATTTGTAGTATTATCAGTTAACAAATTTAACTCTAAAACATTCACATGAACACCTCTTGTTAGTCCCGAAGAGAAACATATATTTAAAACCGCTACTAATTTGCATGTAAAATAAGTATTACCTGTAATTTACCTGTTCAAAGTTTACTACGTCATCAAATAATATCTTACTCTCGCTTTTCACAGATATTGCAATGTGAGAATTGTAAATAGCTATTGTTGTCGAATTAGAATATTCAGTGATAACAATGAATTACAGCATGCAGTGTACATGATTTGTTAGCCTGCCATGTGATTGTATTATGTATTATGATGAGAAACTGCAACCTCTCTCTCTCTCTATGACTAGACCATGTGTTATGCAATTTCATCTTGTGTGGTACATTTGTAATGTCCGTGCTCTGTAAATGACCTTGGACTATATTAAATAAATACATTGTATTCCAGACCGGCACACTAACGACCTTACTTGTCTTTCTTTCTATATTAATTCACCTCTCGTCATTCAACATCAAACATGTGCATTGTAACATTTATTCCTCAATAGCTGATGCAAGCGATCGACATAAAAACGGGATTATGTCATATTATCAAATAGATTGCTAACAAATATACCAGTTGTAGTGAATATTGATATGTTGCTTCTTGTATAGCTTTCGTTAAAGATCGTGTTAACAAGTATTGACTGTGGTTCTTGAATGATCATTTCCGGTTCGACTTTTATATCTACTTTTACGATAAATCTTATCCGAACTCTGTATTAATTTATTTTTGTCAATTAAGAATTGGATATGTTTTAGATAGTATTTGCAAAACATGTCAAATTTCACATACATATGAACTTATGACTTGTCTAAACTACATAGACTCCCACTATCACCAACCCAAACAACTAGCGAACCTGTATTAAACTAAACCTCCCGTAGCCTTTTTGCCAGGGATCGTCCTACACAGGAAAAATGCTGTGACATGTCACATATGTACCACATATATTTTTCATGTTAAAATAATACACCTGTGCCACACATGAAATGTATACATATTAGGCAGGGACTCAACTTCTCGTATCGCGCAAAAAAACACTTTTGGTTTACCCGGAAAGATATACTCGTGATTTTTTGCATATCAATAGCAGAAACTGTACTTTATACGAAACCACTGTATGGATTAATGGTATTGTTTGCATTTCGTAACACCAACGCATTTTCTACGGAAGTCCATAAGTGATAAGAAAATATTGATATTCAAAGAAAAAATGTGTACAAGTTTATATTTTAGCGATATGATTTTGTTTTGTACATAAATAAGACATAAGCACGCCTGATTATATTCTGTTTAAGCCGAATGCAATTTTCAAAAAAAAATTAAATCAAAAGCGATTTAAGGATTGAAGATGGCGGGCAGATGGGTGGAGGGAGGGACGGGCATCCATCTTTTGGCTAAAGCTTTCATGCACGTTGTTAATAACTTCTGTAAATTGTTTTCGGTTAAAACCAACTTTACTGTGAAGTGTTAAATCGTTAAGATGCCACTTTCTTACAAGCAAGGCCGATTTCCTCCTTTTCAGAATAGAGTTATGACCCCTGAGTTACTTAACAAAAATGCACATTTTGGGTAAAGCTTAGGTGCAAGGTTTTGATAACTTCTATATCTTATTTTGGATTTTAACTAAAATTGCTGTGAAGCCTTATATCAAACAGACATCACTTCCTTACGATCAATGTGTACCTTTGCCTTTTCTAAATAGAGTTATGGCCCCTGATTATCTAAGAAAATACATTTTTGGGTTGAGTTTATGTTAATTAATCAAGTTTTGTTGAAAATTAAACAACATTTTGGGTAAAACATTTATATACAAATAGGATACAAGTATATGTTAATAATATGTATGATACATCAAATTGTTTTGCCATTTTGGAGTAGAGACTTAATTTACTTAGAAAATATGATTATTGCAACAACTATCTTTAATTGTGTAGGGTTTAAACCATATCGTTTAGTTTGAAGTCTTAATAACATTAACATACTGGCAGATATTTAGAATCCGTTCGATGGTAGCTTTTAGATTTTTTAATACAGTTATGGACCTTTAATTTACCTTGAAAATAGAATAGTAGTTACTGCAATTACTGTCTTATCAAATTGTAAACTTCCAAATTGGTTCACTATTTTGTCACAGTCGTATGATTGTATTTATCAGAAAAATAACGGGTTTTTTATTGACTAGTTTCGTTGGAAGGCAGTCGATTGAGCGACGTCAGTGTTTGGGTATGACGTCTGACAGAGTTTCTCCAAAACATCTTGAATACTATCTAAATGATTTATTTGAAATTTGCGCATTTGTTACATATGATCATTAACTGTCCAACCGACATTGGTGTTTCTGTGACCTTGAGTTTCAATTCTAGGTTCTGATTGATTGAACAGGCAACTTCTGGTTAAGAAGTTTGTCAACGTTTCTCAAACACATCATGCACTTGAATATTTTCCTACGGTTTGTATCGCCTTGATCCATGGGACGCAATATATTAAATAGTGTAATAGAATCATGTTTACAGTTTAAAACTAAATGTGATCCATATCCTATTTCGAGTCAGAAACAAATTATGGTATAAAAGTCGAGACGGAAATATACATTCACAGAACACAGTCAGTCAACCAAACACACGTATTTGAAACAAACACCAATCACAAGGACAGAAAAGAGAAAAGTATGCTAAATGGCAAACTCAAACGGTTGAAATATGGGTACCTACTTGGAATGGTCAGTGACAATATGGGTACCTCCTTGGAATGGTCAGTGACATAAAGGCTGCTGGGGTTAAACCAGGTTCTAGAGTGCACCATACCTCACTCTTACCCTTTTTTCATTCCAATAAAATTCGACCAGCCAGGCTATAACCCCTTACAAACAAGGAAGTATTAATAGCGATTAGTAGGCAATATAAGTTAAACACAAAATGATCATATATATGAATAGAAATTCCCAGAAAGCCACAAAGCAAATACTTGTCAGAAGCCAGGACAAAAAAGAATGATGACGATAAGACAATATTAAAGCCAACAATTAGGCGTTACCATCCCTTGCCCTAGGTAGAAGCACATGCATTCATTACGATATATAGTATATAAGGATAGAGATAGAGAGCAGAAGAAGGCCCTTTACTATATACATATACTATAACTATATCTCTAGCCTTCTATACTATATATCCTAATAAATGCCTGTGAGTAGAAGTCATCATAGGGTTCAAAATCTGTCTGGTCATCGCAACATTAATTGTAAAGCATTGCGGCGAACTGTAAATGGGTCAACATCTAAACATGCAGTGCATTGCAGAATGATAGGGTCATATCCTATTTTGTTATGTTTGTTAAAAAGTTTAACACAGATTGTATGAATGTGATAATGACCAATAATCTCAAAAAGTCTGTACATATAGTCACCATAGTATTCACTTTGTGACAGACCTTGTAGCAGAAGAGTTCTGACAAGACTTTAAGTAAATCAGCGTTATGATAATAAACCTTTGCAAAGGTTTGTCCGGATATAAAACTCAATGAAGCACTATTAAAGCTGGAGTAGATGAAAAGTAAAACAAACTTCCAACTATGTACGGGATTCCTAATTTACAAAAACAGCCTAAGAAAGCACACTTTCTTCCTATTTCTAGTGTCTGCACCACTACAAACATATCCAACGGTAGAACGTCCTGTCTTACTGCCGCTTTAGATCACGTAACACAATATTGTGCTAAAGCTTATGCTAACTCTTGGATTAATATATTTTAGTCGTTATTACTTTCTTGAAAAAGAATGCAGTAAACGTCACGCAAACCTTTTCAAATATAAGCTAATTGCTCTTATTCAATATTTATTTTAGTGAATAAACACTAATGTTTGCTTTGCATTATACTGCGGTAGAATAAAATGTATTCTTTGGAATATCACTCCGCCATTAAAACAATCAAAATGGACTATACCATTGCGTTTTCCATAGGGTTGCAGTATAGCTTTTGTTCTTACCATCACTTTCTAAAATTTCATAGCTCTAAACAGCCTACCTAAAATTAAAATACTAACCTAAATTCATCAAAAATGTACAAAGTAAGCGGAGTTCCGTTCGATTGTTTACCACTCAGCACCACCCCCATGGCATTAGTGGTGTCAGGTCGCGGAGATGATTTCTGATAACCATTTTGATATTTTAGCTATGGTCATGTGACAAATTATGACGTAATCGCAGACTATTTTCTAAGACGTTGACAGAGTCACATGGTGATCCTGGTAAAGATTGGGTAATGATCACTGTTTAAAGGCTTATCAAAGGAGGTTTTCACATTATTTCGCAACGCACTGCATGTTTAGTGGTTGACCCATTTACAGTTCACCGCTTTGCTTTGCTCGATTGTGCGATCGCCGGAAAGATTGTGGACCTATGATGACGTCTACATAAATCCTGAATGGACGGTAACGTTCGATGGTTGTCTTTAATATTGTCTAGTCGTGCCCTTAACAGTGTCAAAATTGAAATGATCTCTCTTGTCATAGAGTTTGCTTATTATTTCTCAGTTTCAATCGCGAGATGTAAATCGAGTAAAGAAGATATGGCAACTATGAGAAATATTAGCTTTTTTGAGGTGAAGTTCTTTGGAAAGAAAATATATGTAGTAAAGAAAGGGTTGTATGTGTCCAATATATCATCCATATACAAAGAGGTATAATAAAAGGCTTCGAGTACATCTGCCTAAGCGTATCTGGTAAAAGACTAAAAATGAAACCTCTAACATCACAAAACAAAAACAATTCTGCAACAAGAGTTGCACATTTCGTTCTCATTTGGGATTCCAACAATTTGTCTATAAACAGTAGTGTCATACTTAACTAGTTCCACGTGTGTAAAAAATATTATCTTATATGAATATAAATGCTTCGAAAAAGTTCACATGGTGTAATTGTCCAAAACCCTTCAACTAAATATTAGTGAGAATCAGAACTCGTTTTACTGAAGTTGCTGTGTACTCAGTCTGAAATTTAAATATTTGCAAACATCAAGGGCGATAACTTTGTAAACCACTCCTCAATTGTTCTCATTGTCAAACAAAACCGAGACCTTAATAATATTACCCCATAAAACATGGAAAATCAAATGCTATTTATTACAATCATCGTGAAAACAATCACACTCCTTAGTCAAAGGACGATATCCTCTTTGTTCAATTAGAATATTACACAGTAATTGATGATATTTCAAAGGAAAGTAGTAAACAATCAGACTATCGAATTTTTCGACAATTTAGAGCAATAACTTGATACTCGTCTAATCTGTCTGAAATCCGTTTGATATAAAGTTACACGCCAAACTGTGTGAAAATCGAAACCAATTTATTTAATGTATTGCGTACGAAAGCTGAAATTTGCATTTTTGCAATAATCAAGGGCAATAACTCAGTAAGGCAGGTGTCAATTCTGCTCATCTTGTCAAAGTTTATATTCATATAAAGTCTCACACTAAATAATGTGAAGATCGGAATCCGTTTACTAAAGTAATGTGTGTACTCAAGCTAAAATGTGCCTATTCTTTCAATAACCAAGGGTAATAGCTCTTTAAAGCAAGTGTCAGTTTTACTCAGTATTGAACTTGTCACCTATAAGGCCTAACACCATACAACATTTAGTGGAAATCAGAAACCGTTTACTGCAGTTATTGTGAACACAAGAAATTTGCATTATCCCTGGCACAAGACAAAACAAAATTCATAACAGGTCTATAACTCTTGTTAAAATTAGTAAAGTGTAACATAATCAGGTCTTGATTCTGTAGTTTGATATTTCATATACATATATAGGTTTCAAATACTGGAACTGTATTTGCCGAAAAGGACGTGTGCAAATTTCTTTATTTTCCTTTGACTGTTTGTTCAGCGATTTTCATATATTGGCTTGGTACGAATGGGTTACTGTAGAGATCGCGATGCTGTTACGAAATGCAAAGTATGCCAGAAGTCTATTCAGTGGTTTCATATGTACAAGACCCCCATGTGTTAATATTTTAACAAATCAGGTGTATATCTTTCCGGGTAAACCTTTTCGTTTTTTTTCAGGTTTGGGTCCCCGCCTATATGTATTTCATATGAAACTATTATGCATAAAATACATAAAGTATTTAACATAAACTGCAGAATATTATAGAAAATGGTTTAACCACCTATTTAAGTTCTAAAAAAATAAAATATTTTTTCATATGTTACATATGTGTTACTTTCATGTGAAATACATATGAGGAATACATATGTATCACATATGTACAACATGAATTTCGTGCCCAGAAATTTTTCCTGTGTACGACGTTACACCTATTGTTAATCCTGTTATGTGCGAGGTGTCGCATACCTTGCTTGTATATATCTTTGTAATTGTTGTTTGGTTTGAGTCTCTTATTTCAACATACTTTTACCACAGAGAAAACAACAGGTTTGGCCTTTAACCCATTCGCAACAAATTTCAAATTTCGTCTGCTAAAATTTGAATAAAAGCATGGCGGTAATATTTGTATAAAATTTGTTATGGAAAACATTATTACTGAGTGACGAGCAGTGTCAACCCTCATCATCCTGTACATAGTCTTCATGCTGATATGGGCCTACACTGGTCATACAATTAATGGTTTTGACTGTGGCAGCGAAAGGGTTAACAAATTATACTATTTAAACTTGTCATGAATTTGGTGACATATTTTAGTCTTTATAGATAACATTTCCAATAGTTATATAACTACTGGTTATAGGCCAATTGTTGATATAATGTTAATACTGCGCTCCCATTTTGTTTTGATACGAAAGAGAGTTCAAGAGAGATTCTAACTCAGATTTGTCGATGCCTTTATTAACACATCATTATATCTGGAGAATAAATTAAACATTGGAAAACCTTTCTGTTTACTAAGTAAATAATGTTTATTTTGAAAAACTTTTCCTCAACAACAAATCCAATGTTTCTGATGCTGTCGCTTTATTTTCACGATTTACATCTCTTTGTTTTAAATAATGATAAATACAACAGCTAATATCTCTGACAAGAGCGATGATTTCGTTCGATTTTGATATCCTTAATTCCTTGCAAATAGACTGGATCTATACTTCCCGCGCAAAATCTCAGATGTGGTCTATTTGTCCACATGTATTCGTTTGTCAACAGCTTGTAGTCAAAAATAAGTAAAGTTGTCCTATAAAAACCACAGCACCCAAACACAATGGCGTCTTAGGTCCGCACTGTACCACACACTAAATCAAATGAGCAGAGAATATCATGTTAGTGCCTGATAACATCCAGTTTATCGTGCAGAACCTAATAAACTGGATACGATCAGGAACTAACATGATATTTTATTTATCATGTTGATCGTTTAAAATCATTTAATTTACATTTTTCCCATTTATTCTCTTTAAAAAATACCCTGACGTCATCAAAAGAGGTGCTGACGTCATCAAAAGACGGGATAGAAAAGTAACTGCGGAGATAAGATTTTATCTCAGGCACCCTGTTTCTCGGCAGACTTATCCAGATCGACATGATAAAATAATGTCTACTGGTAAGCTTAAATCGATGTTATGTATACTCAACCTTGCTATTTTCCTGTCGCCGGCGCCAAAGCCGATAAGGCAGTGTAAAATAAAATTACATTGCATCAAAAGGTAATCTCCACCATTAAAGACAACATGCTGTGAAATTATTTTTAAAAAAAACGCAAAGTACGACATTTTAAAATGCTAAATGTGCAAAAGTGTATTTAATGTCCATGCTGTAGAAATAGCATGTCAATCAGATTATTGTTTTGATCCACCATCTCATCCCTCTTTTTCTCTCGCTTCCCCTCACTTCCCCTCACACCGTCATCCGCCACTCTCGCTTCCCCTCACACCGTCATCCGCCACTATCGCTTCCCCTCACACCGTCATCCGCCAGCTCAACTGTTGTCGCTCTTACTGGATGGTTATCTGTCGCGACATACATCGCTGTATATTCTGTTTCTACCACTCAAATTGAAATCTTAGAATTATATTTATCTTTATTTAAATATTCGCCCCGCAGTTTTAAATTCAAAATGATACTTAACTAATAATTCTAAGTGCTCGATAAATACTTGAAGATTGTGATATGGCATTTTAAGGTCACGGAAATACAAAGCGACTGTGATTTTTTTAAAGAAATGTGATGCTTCGAAACCACAAAGCAAATACATATAACAGCAAAAAAATAGTTAAAAGATCAAAAGAGAAAGGTTAATTTACAACGTTGCACAGCATTAAACTTTGCATGAATCGGACTCAATGTTAATGTTATTTTAAAGACTATGTTGCATGTCTTTATAGCGACTGAATTCATTCATATAATTAATTATACTTTAAACCGAAAACTGTCTCTCTAAATTATATAATATAATATATTGCCATTGTATCAACATTACACAATGTTAGTGATTTCAAATCTTGACCATGGTGTATGTAATAACGACGCTAACGTTCGTTAATTATTAGTAGACACTTAAAGAAACTAACCCGCCAAGTAAAGACAAAATTACACTACAAAACCGTTTATCAAAATTCTATCCAGGTGTTCAGGTCATATAATAATGCATATGTGCCGATTAAAAGTATATATCGGAATGTTTTGCTGGTTCTTAAAATAACAGTGATACAATATGTGTAAAATGAATTATGAGTTGGTAACACTTAATTCAATGCTCCAGTTTTGGGTTTTGGACTAACTGGTTAAAGCCATTTATATTTTGTCTATAGAATTTGGATTCTTAAAATATGCCATTTATATAGTTATTTAATCGTCGGTAGGTTTAGAAATGGTGGACATATGTTGTAAATTGTGGCCGTTGTTGGCGGGATAGCTACTTTAAATACAGTTCCATTTTATTGTGTAATACGCATGTTAAATAAAAAATAAATTAAATAAAAAAAGAATATGTTTATGAATTGAAAAGTAAAAAAGATACAGTGATTTCCTTGACGTAAGTCTGTTGTTGTCAATTGTATTTCGCCTGTAGTTCGCACATTGTGACAGTCCCTTTTAAAGGGACAAACAGCAACCTTAATTATTTTTCTTTTTAAACATTCTCATTAAAACCAGCATATCGATTTAATAATCCAGTATAATTTTGACCTTAAAACTGCTTGCCTGTATTTAGTTATCATTTTTCCGGCAGCCTCAGTTAATCTTGGCATGTTAAATTGTTATGGTACCTGGTCGTTGCTTAAGAGTTTGGTAAGTCAACACAGTTATGTACATTCACCCAAGCGTCCTCAGCACGTGTAAATATTGAATATGTTCCTGTTTCCTGTTATATAGTTTGCGTAAGCACGTGTCAATATTGGATATGTTCCTGTTTCCAGTTTGTGTAAACTTTTCTGATTAAATTGTGAAATTGAATAAAACTAATAATAAGTGTGTGTGAATACGCTGCTTCAAAATGGTGCCATTTTCGCATTCCTGCCGAACTGTGAAACACCAGCTATTTAGATAATGTCAAGCTTTTATTTGTGTATAACAAGACTCCCGCCTCACTTAAATAAATAGAATGTGTAATAACGTTTATTACAATATTTGGTTCGTTGTAAATTTGTTGACAACAAACACTTTTAAACTTGACATTCAGTTATCCGTTAACTCATGTATACGTTTACAGTGCTATAACGATGCATAATCTCTCTCTTCGATGATAAAATCAGTCTGACATTTAGATAAATTGCTGGATATGATCGTATCAAACATTACAGATATGTATTGTACGCTCTTTTTATATAATGTTGTTAATAATTAAAGCAGTCCATGCATTCTATGATTTTAATTGTCGATCAGGACAAACCCTATTCAAACGGTAACCATATCAGGAAATCGATTAAATCTAAGTATAGGACTATGCTTTAATCTTGTTTTTATACTAACATTATTTTGAAAGCAGGAAGCATTCCTTTCTGTTGTTGTGTTTAAACACTACAAACTATTCTAACACGACCTCCGCAGTTTTCATATACACAAAGAAGAGAGACAACTGTATGTTATTCTACGATAAAATACAGCTGTTCCATTAATTCCCCACGTATATTTTACCCGTTGGAAGCGTACGTTACATGACGTCACTTGGTAAATATACGTCACGAAGACAAACTCAACAGTAACTTTAATGAAATGTTAATTACAACAATCTTTATGGGAAGCCATAACCGTCAAAATGTGGATAATTACAAACCATTCAATGACAGGCCATTTAATTCAACATGAAGTCATTTGATGACGTACATATTGATTCGATGCGACGTGTAAACTCGGTTCATTCCTTACAAAGTGAATTGATACGGTTCAAAGTGAAATGATACGGTGTACAATTTTAAACCATACGACGCAAAGTCATTTGATGACGTACATACTGATTCGATGCGACGTGTAAACTCGGTTCATTCGTTCCAAAGTGAATTGATACAGTTCGAAGTGAAATGATACGGTGTAAAATTTCAAACCATACGACGCAAAGTCATTTGATGACGTACATATTGATTCGATGCGACGTGTAAACTCGGTTCATTCGTTACAAAATGAATTGATACGGTTCGAAGTGAAATGATACGGTATAAACTCGGTTCATTCGTTACAAAGTGAATTGATACGGTTCGAAGTGAAATGATATGGTGTAAAATTTCAAACCATACGACGCAAATAGAAATCATTCAGTGCAATGACAAACCATTTGACAAAAAAACTAATGCAATACAATCAAATACTAAGTCGGTACGATGAAAACTTAAACGATTCATCGAAAAATTTGAAGTGATACAGAACAAAGTTAATCAGCATGATGCAATATGAATCAGTTTAACGCAAACACATTTAGTCTGGTGGTAAGTAAAATTATCGGGCGAAAACACAGTCGGTGCAATGCAAACGCAATCCGTACGACAGAAACTGATTTCATTATGTGCAAAGTGAAACGGTGCGACATCTGGCGGCGATATTTGCCACATCACTTGCAGGGTTATTTCCCCTACTTAACATATATATTATGATAAATCAAAGTACTAAAAGTACTGAGAGTACTGAGAATGCAAGGTTTGATAGGAAAGACTGTATGAATATTTGCACGATCAAATTTCCATAAATAGGTGTTGCTTTTTCGGCGGCGGCGGCGGCGGCGGCGGCGGCGGCGGCGGGGCGGAGGCGTCAACATTCAAGTTTTGCGTTTAGGTCATTTTCTCACAAACTGTTTGCACTAGACCTTTCAAACTTTGCTTGTAGTTGTATCTTGGGTGGTACATTGCAACGTGACAAAGCAAACGTGGAAGTGACCTTGACCCTCCAAGCAAAGGGCAGAAAACTTAATAATTTTTAGGTTCAACTTTTGCGTTTAGGTCACTCTTTCACAAACTGTATGCACTAGACCTTTCACACTTTGCTTATAGTTGTATTTCGGGTGGTACATCGCAACGTGACAAAGCAAATGTGGAAGTGACCTTGACCCTCCAAGCAAAGGGCAGATAACTTAATAATTTTTAGGTTCAACTTTTGCATTTAGGTCACTTTTCACAAACTGTATGCACTAGACCTTTAAAACTTTGCTTATAGTTGTAACTTGAGTGGTACATCACAACGTGACAAAGCAAATGTGAAAGTGACCTTGACCCTCCAAGCAAAGGGCAGATAACTTAATTGTTACCTTCAACTTTTGCGTTTAGGTCACTTTTTCACAAACTGTATGCACTAAGACCTTTCAAACTTTTCTTATAGTTGTATATTGAGTGGTACATTGCAACGTGACAAAGCAAATGTGGATGTGACCTTCACCATCCAAGCAAAGGGCAGATAACTTTAATTGTTACATTTACATCACTCTCTCATGAACTATAATTATGCACTAGATGTTTTAAACCTAATTTATAGCTTAATCTTTGGAAGAAAACATATTCTATTTTGACATAGTTGTGTCTTGGGTAGTGCATCTTTTTGGATGCATGGATTTCATCTATGACCTTGACCTACTTTCTGGAGCTGATGATTTTTAGCTCTACTGGCCAAGGGCCTTCATTTTTCATCCGATCTTTACAAAACTTTAACATATTGTTTATATCAGTTAAAGCTCGCACAAGTTCGAAAACCAGCCAGATCGGACTAGTAACAGCGGAGTTATGGCCCTTGATTTAGTTAAAAAATACTATATTTTGCCTCGTTAATACGACAGGGCTTTCATTTTTCATCTGATCTTTACCAAACTTTACCAGATGTTTTGCCTTTTTTATTATTATTAGTATAGTTTTTTTTTTATTATTTGTACATTTTTTTTGTTTAAATTTGCTTTAAATATATATATAATTTTTTATTTTTTTATTTATTTCTTGATTATTTTTATTGGTTTTTTTTATTATTTTTTTAAATTTGATATATTAATTGATTTATTGTTTTAAATGTTTTTTGTTGATTTTTTTGTTGTTGTTTTTTTTATTTATTTTTTCATTAATTTTTCGGTTCGTTGATTTTTGATGGAGTTACGGCCCCTTGACATTTTTACTTTTAAATTTCTTGTCGGCTCTACTCCTCCTAAAGACGTGTTGGATTTGGACGAATCTTGGCAGGAAGCATCGGTAAGATGTCTGGTTGTGCATATCACGATTTTTCCCAGTTCGCTGATTTATGACGGTTGGCACTTTCACATTTAAATTTCTTGTCGGCGACTCCTCCTAAACTTTCTACAAAATTTGGCAGGAAGCCTCAGTATGATGTCTAGTTGTGCAAATCGCGGTATATCATTGAAATCTCAGACAAGTTCGAAAACCAGCTAGATTTTGTTAGTAACGACAGGTTATGGCCCTTGATTTGTTGAAAAATGCTATATTGTATTTCCTTTCTTAAATCTGTAGTTACTTCATTTTTTATCTGATCTTTACCATATTTGTTTAGAATGTTAATATAACCCCGTCCCCCACCACCCCGCTCCATTTTTATGAAATTTCATTCATAGAAGTGGGACAAATTAAAAAATACCCATGCCAGACTAGACACAGCAGACTTATTGCCCATGATTACCAGGTGAGCGATCTAAGGCCATCCTATCCCTATTGTTTTTGCAATGTTTGAAAAAAAATACTGATGGGAACTTTATGTCGACAACCCTTGATGTAAGAGTCGTTTTAGCCAGTAGAGCATCCACAGGCCCTCTTGGGCCTCTTGTTTTTAATATAATGGCATTTTACTTTTAAACAAATAGAGTTTAATTAACATTGTTGAAGTGATACGGGAAATAATTCGGAGTGAGAAAGATTCTTACGACATAGAAACGAGTGCGTTTTCGCACGAGTTTCTATATCGGAAGAATATTTCTCACGAAATCACGGCAAAAATGTTAATTAAACTATATAATATATATTCTGTGATGAATTTCTTTCCAATCGTCTTTTGACACAAGTATTCCTTCTTCTGTCACTCCTTTGACGACAGCGCGGAGTAATATCATGACGTCAATTCTTGACGTAATATCGTGACGTCTATCGTTTAGTTCATAAAATTTGGCTACTGTGCTATCTTGCGCACTAGGCGAGATAGCACAGTAGAGGAAGGGATATGTTATAGATTTTCTCAAACTGGGAAATTTCTATAAATCATCACAGAATATATAATATATGCACTTAAATGTCATCTCAGCAAACGGCAAACTCCATTGTTTTTAGTTACTAAAATGTTTACAACCTCATTTAAGCATCATTGACCGTTTTATTTTTAAGTCCAGCCCCCGTTTGGCGAGACATGTGAATCCGCGGATTTCTTGTTTAAAAAATCAAAGGCTATAACTCTGATGTGTCTAGTCTGATGCAACTGGTTCTGAACTTGTCCAAGTTCAGTGGCGTAACCTAGAAAACGTCTTCTGCTGCAGGGACAAATAACTTAACAAGAGGCACTACAAGTTGATTCAAATTCTCTATGTCTGTCCCACACATTGAAAAGAAACTTTACTGTAGTATTTACTAAAAAAAAATGTATCTGACCCCAACCGGACACCGTTTGAAACAGCACATGGCTGCAGCAGTTTAACCTACTAAATACTACAGTAAAGTTTATTTTCAATGTGTAGGACAGACATAGGGAAGTTGAATCAACGGGTAGTGCCTCTTGTTAAGTTATTTGTCCCTGCAGCAGAACACGTTTTCTAGGTTACGCCACTGAACTTGGACAAGTTCAAAACCAGTTGCATCAGACTAGACACATCAAAGTTATAGCCTTTGATTTAAAAAAAACACTGTTTTTTGGTAGGCCTTAGACTATTCAAGCCAGTAGAGAGATACAGGTTCTCTTGTGCATCTTGTTACCGGAAGACTATTTAATACATGCCACTCTGTAAATGACATAATTTTAGACATGGAGGTCATCTTGAGTGACAGTTTGGCCACAAAACACAAATCTGTCTATCCATCAGCAATTTCATAAATAAATATTCTAGTCTAGATTTGAAACAGTTTAATGACAATTGATCACAATATATTTGGAATGGATTGACCCTCTAAGATTTTGGTAGGGCGCCAAAGATCGCCAAGTTGGCTAAAACTATGTAAAATTTATGGAAATTTGATCGTGCAAATATCCATACAGTCTTTCCTATCAAATCTTGCATTCTCAGTACTTTTTAGTACTTTGATTTATCATATATTATGTAGGGGAAATAACCCTGAAAGTGATGTGGCAAATATCGCCGCCAGATGTCGCACCGTTTCACTTTGCACGTAATGAAATCAGTTTCTGTTGAACGGATTGCGTTTGCATCGCACCGACTGTGTTTTCGCCCGATAATTTCACTTCGAACCTATCACTTCACTTTGTAACGAATGAACCGAGTTTACACGTCGCATCAAATCAATATGTACGTCATCAATTGCAAATGACTTCAGGTTGAATTAAATGGCCTGTCATTGAATGGTTTGTAAATATCCACATTTTGACGGTTATGGCTTCCCATAAAACTTGCCATGTTCCCAAACCGTGCACACCCCCGATACATATAACATTAACAAGCTGAGAACGTTTGACGTCATACAGCGCAAGCTATATGACGTAAGCAATGACTTAATTGTTTGTCACGTGACTACTAGTATATTGAAATGCAGAAAACGCGAGAAACGGAAAAAACGCAGTGGACCACATAAAAAATCATTTTTATATATGATTTAACAAAGTTTCTCATTAAATACATAACTGTTTTCCAATTGTCAAGTATTTACTTTTTAATTAGGTTGCGTATATCTTTTGTTTTCCAATCGTACATAATATGTCAGAAAGCATTACAGAGACAGCTGCCAAAAGCAGCCGAAATATTACTAATTATTATGTAGATATTACACCTATGTGTATGTACTTTGTTTATGCAGATATCACTTTTCCATTATCTGCGCTACATGATCTGAACTACTCTAATTATTATAACATCAATCATATTCAGTTATATACTGTGTTGTATCACATAAGCGGTTTGATTAAATTTGTTCCTCAGCGCAAAGGAAACGTACAGGCTTGGAGTACAATACTGTCTGGAGAAATAGATGTTGTATAAAAATAATGTTTTGGCAACCAAATTGTGAAACCAACCAATACTGAGAAATGGATCCCTTAATTATGGTGGCTGATTTCAGCCATGTCGTCTTGTCGTCTTGGCAGGTCGCCAACGACAAGACGCCACGCGAAAAGACGACAAAACAGACAGGACTACAAGACGACAAAACGACGAATTTCACGCGCCAAGACGACATTTGAAAGGCGCCAAGACGACAAATAAATGTGGCCCGTTTTCGTCTTATCGCGTGGCGACTTGTCGTCTTGGCGCTTTATTTTTGTCGTTCTGCCGTCTTGTATTGGCGCCCGCCAGAATGATAAAACGAAAAGACGACAAAATGCTGTATTTGTCGTCTTGTCGTCTTGTCGCCTTTTCGTCTTTTCGCCTTCCGGTAGACATGCGCACTGTAATTAATTAGACCCAAAGTGTCCGAGCAAAGTTGGGTATTTCTACATGCAAATCATATTTTAAAAGCTATTTAAACAAAAGCTACCTCTGCAAATGATATTGGCCCAACTATTGTATACAGTTGGTTTGATGTCGGCCAACTTAACATTATTGACACAACTCATTGGCCCAATAATAAACCAACATGTTGTGCCAACGTGGAAACGATGAGCAGAATCAAATGGGCACAACATAAAAAACCAACATCGGGCCGACAGTGTTTCATAATAATCAAATCTCAGTTGGCTTGATGTTGGCCCAATTGTTTGTCATTATCACAAGGTAATGGCCCAAAAATAAACCAACATGTAGGGCTAACGTGTAAACGATGAGCAGAATCAAATAGGCCCAACGTAAAAGACCAATGCAAGGCCAACTAAAGTGATGATATTGGTTTGATGTTGGCCCAACATGTGCATGCTATCTGGGGCTACGCACGGAATTCGCTTAGTCAGTAAAACACACTTCCTATGTTTTACAGATGCTCATACTACCCGAGAAATAATATATATTTTAACACCATACCGTTCACGTGTAGCTTTCCTTTTTAATAGAAAAGTTGCTTCACTTCATGTAATGGGTTGCAGTATAAGTTTTTGGGAGTTTTAATTCTTTGGCTCTAATTAATTACAGTGCGCATGTCTACCGGAAGTCGAAAAGACGACAAGACGACAAATACAGCATTTTGTCGTCTTTTCGTTTTGTCGTTCTGGTGGGTGCCAAGACGACAAGATGGCAGAACGACACAAATCAAGCGAAAAGACGACAAGGGGCCACATTTATTTGTCGTCCTGGCGCCTTTCAAATGTCGTCTTGGTGCGTGAAATCCGTCGTTTTGTCGTCTTGTCGTCTTGGCGCCCGGCACAAAATGCTGTTTTGTCGTCTTTTCGCATCCCGTCTTGTCGTCTTAGCGACTCGCCAAGACGACAAAACGGCATGGCAGAAATCAGCCACCATACTTAATAACAACGAAACAAACGAATAAAGAAAAGAAATTGGCCCCTTATGTAAACAAAGACATCGATTAAATTAATGTCGCCAGGGTTTTAAAAATAGTTTAAGAACACAGAGACACTAATCTATAACATGACACAAGAATAAGAAAGCAAACTATTATTTTCAATCGCAGTAGGATAGTTTTTTATCTTGATATTGAGACATCTAATCCCACTGACTGCGAATGTCATACTTATATATGTTGTTACGAATATGCCGGTCATATATTCTCTGGCATATATATTGACGTGATTATGGATAAGAGAATAAAACAGTTAATTGCAAAAGTCCCAAGTATCGTCTACCAGGGCACGGATATTGGTTTAATGCCTATACTATGGAAATGTCGGATTCATTAAAACGGTTTACCCTAATTTGTGTAAACATGCCCAGAAGAAAATAACTAAATAAACGACACTTACCGTACGGACGATAATACTTTCTGAAATCACTGAATTATTTTACTAGTCAAATTTCTCTCTGCCACTGCCGTCACCTGACAATTTACGTCACCTTAAAAAAACTCCAACAAAATCAGTGTTGTCTGCTGGAGAAGTACATTGTGTAACATAATGTGCCCTTTTTTGAAGATTATGAAGGTTTCTGTAAAGACCAAGCAGAATAAACTCCCTAATATGAACTGATATGTTCCAACATTTCACAAACATCCTTTCTACGCAAGTGTTATCGCAAATTCAAATTCATAAATCACTATAAATGTATCTAAAACTGTTGAGATTTCCAAGATTAAAGAACATGTTAAATAAATAAATATTGCGAAAAATTCAGGAATAAATTTGTTTTGGTCGTTTAAAACCTCCGGAGAAGTCTTAGATAAACTACGGTGTAAGCATTTCCTTGCCTCAACTCTAAGCTATAAGCACCTATGACTTTTACATAGTTTGCACTACTAACTAAAACATAATGGAGAATTCAACGCCAACCTTAAATCATTTCTGTAACTAGGAATACCAAGACATTTATCATTTGGAGAAGTAATAGTTATACTGTACAACAACTTCCGAAGTTAAAGGGGTTTGACATATTTTCTGGCCAATTTACAAAATTAGTCGAGGAATTTCTCAGAAAAGAAAACGACACGTTAGTATCGCAACGCACGATGTGCTTAGTGTTTGACTCCTCTACAGTCATTCACTACGATTCATATTTTACTTGTGGGAGGACTAGACAACCTAGTGGGACTCTATATGATTGCACATTGTGAAACCCTGAAAAGGAAGATAGGTGCATAAAGGTAGGGTTTTGGTCGTTATATATACTCAGCAAAAATAAGAAGTATCCACTTTGTTTTCCTGCAAAATCTAAGACTGTAAGAAATAACTAACAATTGTAGCATGTAATTAAAAGAAAATTGTTTTACAAGAGTATCGTTCTCTGGATGTAGACTTCATATATCACAGTAGCGTTGCCTGTGCAATTTGGCGGCGGTAAACCGTCACTCCGGGCTTGCAATCAGAACAGTTATTCGTTCCGATCTATAGAGATCACGAGCCCAATATCGATGGTACATTCTGAAATACTTTTATTTTCTTAATTTAATATAGAATAAGCGGTTTCACTACGCAATCCTTTAAAAGTCCTAAGTGTTATTAGGTCCTAAGTATTATTTAATCACCCTTAGGATGTGGTTTCTGCCTTTTAATTTAATTTTGTTTAATGTTACTTGTGATACGCAGGCTCTATGTTGATGTGATTTATAAACTTCGTAAGATCCTTGGTCATAATCAATTTCATAAACTAGTTATTAAACTTGTTAAACTGTTTATCAAAGGAGGTTATGGCCCCTAAATCTTGTTTTGTCGTACCCTTCACGGTTTGTTCTCTTGTCGCTACGGTTTCCGCAAAGTCATTGATTTGTGGCTTTCTAGGCTTTTGTTTTTTCATATTTATATAAATATGATCATTAATTTTATGTGTTATACGCATATTGCCTATTAATGCTACCTAGTTTGTAAGAGAATATAACCAGTCGGAAATATCTTTATTTGCACTATAATCCCATTTTATTGGGAAGACAATAGAGTAAGAATGGGGTTTGATGCACCATAGAGCCTGAACCTAACTCCACCCACCACCCACCCCGCTCCCACCACCAACCAGCGCTAATGACGTTCCAAGGCGGTAGCCCTATTGTCAACCCTTTCATGTTTGTAATGATATATCTTTCCTTGTATTCGTCATTGTAATTATTGTTTGTTGCTGTGCGTGAAAATACCTTATTTAGGTTCCATGTTCACCGTCATATGCATACCATCTTCATGATGGCCTCTGGCTCACCGACTTGTATAGTCTGATTAACTCAATTGAGAGCAATATTATTCGTGACCATATCGCACTTATTCCCTACAATTTACATGATCCTTAAACTACACAAACAGCCTTATAAATCCCGCCTCATTGCAAACTCTAGCGCATGTACCACAACTAATATCTCCAAACTTTTAACATCTTGCCTCACAGCAGTTAAAGAGCATTTGAACAGGTATTGTGAGAAAGCCGATAAAAACTCTGGTATCAATTTATTCTGGTCAATAAAAGATTCTGGCGAGGTTCTTTACAAATTACGTAATCTACCTCAAGTGTCATCATTATCTATTCATGATTTTATACACTTTACGCTACTTTACCGCATAACCTTAAAAAAGAAAAACTAATACCTCTTATACAAAAAAAATGCCAGGGAACACAAACTCTTTTTTTCAGACTGTAACAACACTAGGGCATATTTGACCAACGGTTATCCCGACGGTTACACTTGATGGACTTGTCAACAAGTCTGTGAATCACTATAATTCTTATTAGACAACATTTTTGTCAGGTTTGGACATACCGTTTACAGGCAAACCGTTGGCATTCCTATGGGTACTAACTGTGCACCCATTGTCGCAGATTTGTTTTTATATTGCTACGAACGTAACTTTGCGTTAGACCTTTCTCCAGATACACAAGTTGATGTCATCGACGCTTTTAATAACACCTCACGCTCTCTGGATAATATACTTAATTTGGATAATCTTTTCTTTTCTTCTATTGTTCTTTATATGTATACCCCAGAAATAAAACCCAATAAAGCTAACGTTTTGGATTCTGTCACTCCGTTTCTTGATTTACATCTTTCTATTAAAAATGGAGTAGTAATAACTAAAACTTATGATAAGAGAGATGATTTTGATTTCAATAGTTTGAATTATCCATATTTAGATGGGTATATTCCCAACACAGTTTCTTTTGGCGTTTATATTCATCATTTAATTCGTTTTGCCAGAGCTTGTAGCCGTGTCGAGGACTTGAACTTTCGTAATCTTAACATTAATGAAAAACTCCTCCAACAGGGTTACCGTTAGGATAAGTTACGTAAAACTTGTTCTAAGTTTTATTATCGTAACATTGATCTGCTCGACAATTATAATAGCAATTTAGAAAACTTCTGCGACAATGTTTACCCTAGAACTTAGCTTAAACCTCCAGCGGCATTTTTGCCACTGACCGTTCCAAGGCGGTAACCCTACTGTCAACCCTTTTTGTGTTTATGGCGTCATATGCCTTTATTATTACTATTGCCATTCTTGTTTGTCTTTTTGTGTGTTTTTGGGTTTACTGTGTTATGTGAAAGCTGCATTTCATGTTCGACTTTTACACTTACCTTTATCACAACCCGCCTTTTATGCAGATGTGATTTACAACTTAGGAAGAATATCGGTTATTTATTTAAAATTGTTAGACCGAAACATTCTGCGGCGCACTACATGCTTAGGTGTAGACCCTTCTACAGTTTGCAATTATGCTTTCCTCTTTGATTTACAACGACCGGATGGGCGGTGGACTCTATGCCAACGTTTTCCTAAATCTTTTAAGGCGGGAACCGTTTGTTGAATGTCCTTCACTCCGTTTTTGTCGTGCCATTAACGGTTTTCCCCTTGATACTCTGACTTCAGACAAGTCATCGAGTACATATAAGATTCGCTTCTTAGGTTTAACTTATTTTTTGATATATTATGTATAACTTTTTTTTTGATATATTATGTACTTGAACATTTCTGGGTTTTTTTCGGATTGGCGGTTTTTCGTCCAAAACGGTGAGTTTGCGACTTTTCGCCTTCGACTTTTCGGGTTTGCGACTTTTCGCCTTCGATATTTCGCCTTGTATTAACAGGGCAAAAAGTCGAGGAGTCGCGAAGTCGAAATGGCCGCATCCGTCTTCCATATATATATTATACAGCATTGTGAGTCTGTTGTTTTTGAGCCTCTCTTCAACACTGCCCTCACTTTAGTTTATCGACCACTGATGTGACAAACCCATGAGTTCTGCTAGAGTAGTCATTTTAAGCGTATCTTCCTGCTCGTTGTCTTACCTGCTCTATTGCTTTGATGTATATCTGTTGATGTTGATCCAATACAGCTGAAGCGTATTCTCGAGCTAGGCAAACCATTGCGGTGTAGGTGGCAGCTTCAAATTTGGTGTTACAATCAAGGCAATGTTCCTGTTTCTTTTCACAACTGTGTTATCACGTTAGTAGACTAGGATAAATAATTTGTAAATCTCTGTAATTTGCTCATTTGAGTTAGGTTGTGGCACAATGCGGACTACGTTGCCATAGCTTTTGTGTGCAGTGGTTTCTATAGGATCTATATTTTTCTCATTTATTACTCCTTTACAAATACTCGTGTTTTCCATACAAGTTGCCGTTACATACACCTGTCGAAGGGTATAAACCAAAGAATCTATTCTCTAACTCGCTTTGTTTGATCCCGATCGATCAGTTAATGCCTATGTAACTCATAGTATTGTAGCATTTATCCCAATAAATGACGATTCATGTCGTTGCAAAGTGTGTGGCTACTAATTATCGCGATATGTGCGGCTATTATATATCGCGATGTGCGTGACTATTAAGTATCGAGATATGTGTGGTTATTAATTATCACGATGTGTGTGGCTACTAATTATCGAGATGTGTGGATGTGTGTGGCTATTAATTATCGAGATGCGTGTGATGTGTGTGGCTATTAATTATCGAGATTATATGGCTATTAATTATCGAGATGTGTGTGTGGCTATTAATTATCGAGATGTTTGTGGCTATTAATTATCGAGATGTATGTGACTATTAATTATCGAGATGTGTGTGGCTATTAATTATCGAGATGTATGTGGTTATTAGTTATCCAGATGTGTGTGACTATTAATTATCGAGATGTATGTAGCTAATAATTATCGAGATGTGTATGGCTATTTATTATCGAGATGATCTTCAGCAACGTTTAACATTACGGAATAATTCCATACTCAGTTGCAAAAGAAAGTGGACACTGAGTTTTGTTTAGATTTAGTTGTATACAGTTTTATAAGAATTAAATTGACAAATTCCAAAATAAATAAACCATGTATGGTACGAAAGGTTTTATCATTCCATTGCCAATATCATGTTGTAATTTGTTTTTAAATAGGTCGAATCATTAAAGCACTGTCGCTTGATAAAGAGGATAGGGTGTAAAGTAAAATGTTCAAAGTGTCAATAAATACTGATAAAGGTGATCCCTTGAGGGCAACAAACACAATTCAGAGAATAAAGCAGCAGACTCGGTTTTATTGAGCCTGTTCATGAGAAGTAATGAAAGAAGCAACACTTCTCACGCCCCCTAGCACCGGCTTAAGCGGTATTCTACTTTAAAGCCACCTATATTGGGCTCGTTGGTCCCAAAGGACCAGTAAAAAATAACACTACTGATTCGTAGCACGGGGAGACTTTTACAGCCGCCACACTGCACTAAACGAACGCTAGTGTGCATGTTAATAAATACTGATAAAGGTGATCCTTTGAGACCAACAAACACAATTCAGAGAATAAAGCAGCAGACTCGGTTTTATTGAGCCTGTTCATGAGAAGTAATGAAAGAAGCAACACTTCTCACGCCCCCTAGCACCGGCTTAAGCGGTATTCTACTTTAAAGCCACCTATATTGGGCTCGTTGGTCCCAAAGGACCAGTAAAAAATAACACTACTGATTCGTAGCACGGGGAGACTATTTACAGCCGCCACACTGCACTAAACGAACGCTAGTGTGCATGTTAATAAATACTGATAAAGGTGATCCTTTGAGAGCAACAAACACAATTCAGAGAATAAAGCAGCAGACTCGGTTTTATTGAGCCTGTTCATGAGAAGTAATGAAAGTAATGAAAGTTTCGTTTGCAACTGAGTATAGTTCTATAGTGCTAATAATATCAGGCAGTGTGTTTTCAAAGGGATACAATATGTGGATTTAGCTTGAAAGTTGTTAAATGATATTTCTCTGCTGCAAAACTTATCAAATTCGAGGTTGTATAAGAAGTGCATATAACAAAAGGAATATTTTGTAACCTAACCCGTAAGTAAAATAAAGTTTATCTGAAATAATGATTAGTTTAAAATATTTAGTATTTTAGTGTAATTTGAAATAATGAACGAACATTTTTACATGTATTTGATATTGAATATTCTGAAAATTAGCGAGAACAATTTGAATATTTTTGTCATTATGACTTTAATTGTTTGACAATTTGGTCGAAAGGTATGTATTTTATATTGTTTGCATGGTATGTCATATGATACGTCCAGACACCTTAACTTGTCATTATTTGAAATCTTACTTCATAAAATGCATGTTAGTAACGTTCAATTTGGTTTAAGGAGCATTATTTGTAGGGCGAACGCATTTACAGCCGCGTAACGTAACGAAGTCATGTAAACAACAAAACGACGTCATGATTTCTTTTACAAATCAGGTAAATTGACAACATTAAAGTGAAACTATCACGTCGTAGGTGTGTTATATGATAAACAGAATCTTACATTCGTGACTGTGTTTTACTGACTTTAATAAACTCGTTGCATAAAAATATAATATCCAAAATCACTCATTCATGTAAGATCCTCTATATAATGCTTTTGAAGGCTGGAGTGGCGTTGTCGGTAGCGCGGCGGATTTGTAACCGGAGGCCCCGGGTTCAATCCTCCGTGGTGCCACTGAGTTCCGTCGGTGTATTCTTGGGCAAGACACTTTCCCTTAGCCTCGTCCGTCGGATGGGGACGTCAACCGGGCGGTCCCGTGTATCGGTCTATCATCCGAGCACGTTAAAGAACCATAGGAATCTATTCGATAATAAGAGTAGGTCAGTCTCCCGGATTCCTATGTATCCTTCCCCTCTCTCTGGGGCGGCTCTAAAGAACCTATACTGTGTTGATGAGCCGTTAAACAACATTCAATTCAATTCAATTCGTTTGATGTCTTGTATATTACAGAGACACCTCTCTGATAAATTTTCCAACGCCCATATATATTTGTTGTAATATGGTTCAGAAAGATACAGCTGCACATTCTTATGGACTCTTAATGATGTTTATGGCGACTTATATAATGTCTAGATCTTTAATACCATTTAAATATTCACTAACAATATCACTATGGTCATAAGTTTAATAAAACAATATCTTCGAAGTTAGAACGCATGGATATACCCACGTTCTATCTATAAAGAGTTGTTCCCTTTCCATACCTGACGAAAATAGTATCTACCACAAATATTAACAATTAAAACTATCTAATTTTTATTTAGTTGATAATACTTTTATATATTGTTGAAGACCAAAACTGTTGTTCAAACTCTCGGAAAAGTACGTTTGAATAAGAGCGATTAGACCTTCTTTGATAAGGTTGTGTGGCAATGTTGTATACCGTGTAGAAAAGTCAGTGCGGAGCTACGGTGCCATTGCATTTGTGTGCTGTCGTTTCTATATGACCAATTTTCTCATTTTGATTACAAATTATTTATCAATAACATTAATACGTATTCCATAAAACATTAAACCAGATATATGTTTCTCAGTTATGCCTCCGATATTGTATGTTTGTATGGTTTTAAAGTTGCTTTCAACAATATTTCAGTCATATAACTAAGGTGTTTTCTTGTAGCAGTGAGCTCATTGCTAAATTTTATAACACACTGGCATATAACGCCAAATATACATGACATGATACCCACAAAAACACATCATACTGGCATCGGTCCGACAGGCCTAGGGCTACAAGTTATAGGCCTAGGGCCACACGTTATTAGGCCTAGGGCTACAAGTGACAGGCCTAGGGCTACAAGTTACAGGCCTAAGGCTACAAGTTACAGGCTTAGGGCTACAAGTTATTAGCGTCAAGCAGGGGAGATACTAGTACCAATTTCTTAAAGTATTTGGTATGACTCGGCGGTAGGGATTGAATTAACGACATCCTATATGCGAAGCGGACGCTCTACCATATTATTCTACCAAATCACCCAATTGAGACAATGTGCTGGTATACCCGCCAATCTAGGGTTCAAGGTCAATGTCGCAGCAAAGACCAAAGTCAAACAAACTCTCGTCAGGACCATAACGCAGGAATGAATGCGTCAAAAATGTATAACAGAAAGATCCACCAAGGGTAGATAAGGTGCTGCATGCAACTCTCGCCAACCGAGGGTCAAGGTCGCTGTAAAGTTCAAAGTTCAAATCGTGTGTCTGGGCCATAACTCGGCAATAAATTAAAGGATCAATAAGATCTTAGGCAGACAGGTTTCACCATATGGAGATTGAGCGTGGCATATAACATGGGATTACAATAGAAAGCTTGCTTCTAATATTACTCGGGATCAAAGGCACTGCTTCTTTAATGTATTTTACACAAGATACGGCTTTTGGTTATTAAAAAGATCATGTAAATGATATTACGATTCATTCCATGACAAGAATATTTTGTGGGCGTTCAAATGTGTGCAGGGTTATCTGTGTCTACATACACCTTTATAGAATATCTATGTATTTACATACATATTACAAAATTACAAATAACGATTTAAAAAACATAAATGTCTGTTTCAATTTTTTTTATATAAACGCATGTCCCAACGCAATGTATAGATCCCGAGGTGCCGCCGTATATATGAATTATATAGGATAGTGAACATATACTCAGCAAAAATAAAAAGTATCCACTTTGTTTTCCTGCAAAATCTGAGACTGTAAGAAAGAACTAACAATTGTAGCATGATTTTCTTTTAATAACATCTTTGATTGATGTACACACAAAACTTCATCGAAATATACCGAATGCTTAAAACATAAATCAAACTTTAAAAAACATAAGTGTGAAAACGAAATTAACAAAACTTAAAAAATGTAAAGATTAGCGACAATAGCAAGATTTAGAGGTCTAAAAATGAAATATAGGGTCCTATAGAAACCACAGCGTCCGAACGCAATGGCATCGTGGGTCCGCACTGTACTGCAAACAAGGATTTGAAAATACAATGAAGGAGACAAAAAAACAACAGAAAGGGTGGTGAAATCAGGTTTACCGACTTGGAACGGTCAGTAGGCAATAAGGCCTACTGCTTAGCTTGAATCGATTTTATATGCGCACAATCCTCGCTATTATCCTGTCTTCAGTGCCCAAACGACAATAGCAAGATTTAGAGGTCTAAAAATGAAATATAGGGTCCTATAGAAACCACAGCGTTCGAACGCAATGGCATCGTGGGTCCGCACTGTACTGCAAACAAGGATTTGAAAATACAATGAAGGAGACAAAAAAACAACAGAAAGGGTGGTGAAATCAGGTTTACCGACTTGGAACGGTCAGTAGGCAATAAGGCCTACTGCTTAGCTTGAATCGATTTTATATGCGCACAATCCTCGCTATTATCCTGTCTTCAGCGCCCAAATAGACAAGACAGTGTAAACAAAACTACATCTTCACCGCCTACAAAACTAAGCCTATTCAAATACACAGACAAATGTTCAAAACCTCGCTTATATCTCATGTGTCCACCATTACACCGAATACACTCAAAAATGCGACGTCGCATGCTTCTGACGTAACGACTGACGAAGTATCGAGCATATTTGGGACGTCGTGTACGCCAGGATGACCTTATCCTAAGTATTCAGGACCTTTCAGCAGCACTTGTGCGCGAATGGAACGCATTAGCTCTAGAATTCGTCAGTCGTTACTTCAGAAGCTAGCGACGTCGCATTCTTGCGTGTATTCGGTGTTACGGTGAACACATGATATATAAGCGAGGTTTTGAATATGTTTCTGTGTATTTGATCAGACGGAAAACAAATGTCTAGCTGAAAAGGTCAAACTGTTATTGGCCTGTATATGACTGCTAATATCAGTCACTTTGACATTTGACGGGAAAAACAGCAGAATTTGGTGGTGTGGTGTATGCTTTGTTTAAAATGGAACATTTCATTTAATATATCTATATTTGTATTTTGTTATTAATTAAGGCTGATAAATGAAGGTCACCTTGGCATTTGGCGGAAAAAACCTCAGAACTTGGGGTTGTTTCTCACGGACTAACTTTTCATACCATTAGCCTTGCTGAAAGGTTTCGCATTACATGCATGCACGTTTCCATATATATAGAAAATCAGGGTTGTACTATAAGTCTATAGGAAAATCAGTAGTCGTCTCTGACCAACAGCTCACCAAGCATGTCATAATGTACAAACAAGTCTAAATAGTCTCGTCATCTACGCTATCGCCAATAGTCTCGTCGTCTACGTGATTGCCAATAGTCTCTGACCAACAGCTCACCAAGCATGTCATAATTTACAAACAAGTCTAAATAGTCTCGTCATCTACGCTATCGCCAATAGTCTCGTCGTCTACGTGATTGCCAATAGTCTCGTCGTCTACGATATTGCCAATAGTCTCGTCGTCTGCGATATCGCCAATAGTCTCGTCGTCTACGATATCGCCAATAGTCTCGTCGTCTACGATATTGCCTTACAGACAATTTACTGAGGTTTTGCTGAAGTCTTCTTGTTTTGAAATGATTGATGTCATACTGAATAACGTCGTGTGCCATCTCACAAAGTTTGCTCCATTTTAGACATACTCAAGCATATGTATTGCATTAAGCGTTGATGTACTATGTTTACAAGGCCCTTGTTCTTTATTATCGGAACATTATAGC
The DNA here is from genome assembly GCA_037043455.1 of Cyrtodaria siliqua. NCBI lineage: Eukaryota > Metazoa > Mollusca > Bivalvia > Adapedonta > Hiatellidae > Cyrtodaria > Cyrtodaria siliqua. The sequence goes on from JAWPHD010000038.1 coordinate 291,637, forward strand.
ACATATTCATATTCAAATCTTTGATGTTTTGTATGACACTAGTCTTGCTACATATCACTTATAGCCAGGCCAGTCATTATATGATGGCACAATATGTATCAAACTATCAATGTATAAAATGTATAAAATAAACTAATGACGCTTTAATGTTTAAGTGAAATAAAGAATATGTTTTAAAACATACTAATTTAACGTTTCTTATGAGTTACACAGCCAGCCGGATACCTATCATGATTAACGTTTATGTATAATTATGAATTTCAGAGTTCTAACACGAAGTATTTCATGCGAGGTTTACGTGAAAGGTTATTGGGTTCATCGTGTATGAAAGACGGGGCAGTGTATCGGGATTTCTATTTTAATCCTGCAATACAATTAAATAGAATCAAATATGGGCAGAGATCCGTAAAACTGTTCGTACCCAAGCTATTCGTACCCAAGCTGTTTAAAGAATGTTAACGCATAACCCAAAGTTGATAATATGATTTCGTATGATAACAGCATGACATGTAACCTCTACTGTTTCATACCAAAAAACACATATTCCATTACGGATGTACACGCAACCTCTACTGTCTCTTTGTTTGCCGCTTTATGTTATCATGCAATAAAACACCTATTCCATTACGGATGTACACGCAACCTATACTGTCTCTTTCTTTGCCGCTATAAGTTATCATGTAATAAAACACCTATTCCATTATGGATGTACACACAACCTCTACTGTCTCTTTGTTTGCCGCTTTAAGTTATCATGCGATAAAACACCTATTCCATTACGGATGTACACGCAACCTCTACTGTCTCTTTGTTTGCCGCTTGAAGTTATCATGCGATAAAACACCTATTCCATTACAGATGTACAAGCAACCTCTACTGTCTCTTTGTTTGCCGCTTTAAGTTATCATGCGATAAAACACCTATTCCATTACGGATGTACACGCAACCTCTACTGTCTCTTTGTTTGCCGCTTTAAGTTATCATGCAATAAAACGCCTATTCCATTACGGATGGACACGCAACCTCTACAGTCTCTTTGTTTGCCGCTTGATGTTAACCTGCAATAAAACACCTATTCCATTACGAATGTACATGCAACCTCTACTGTCTTTTTGTTTGCCGCTTTAAGTTATCATGCGATAAAACACCTATTCCATTACGGATGTACAAGCAAACTCTACTGTCTCTTTGTTTGCCGCTTTAAGTTATCATGCGATAAAACACCTATTCCAGTGCTAATGTACATGTAACCTCTACTGTCTCTTTGCCGCATGAAGTTATCATTCAATAAATCTCCTATTCCATTGCTAATGTACACGTAAAACCTACTGTTTCTTTGTATATCGCATGAAGCACGTAACTTCTATAATACAGCTATTATAATATCTGATTTGATAATGTGGGTTTAATTGATTTTTGCTGATTGTAAATTATTCTTTTCCCATTTAAGGCTCAGAATAAAATCGTCTTTAATGATTACAAGGCACGTCGACGTTATAAAGCACTAGCTAGTTGTTTGACAGTGGTGCAGTTATACAAGCATCTTCTCAACTAAGTAAACGTTCGGAGATATGGACTAGAGATAATTCCTAATTGAGATCGTTGTCTCCGCCTGCACGAATAATTAACGCAGACTGCATAGTTAACAAGATCAGACGGAAAACAAACGTCTAGCTAAAAATGTCAAGCTGTTATTGGCCTGTATGACTGCTAATATTAGTCACTTTGACATTTGGCGGGAAAAATCAGCAGAATTGGGTGGTGGGGTGTATGATTTCTTTAAAATGGAACATTTCATTTAATATAAAAAAAAAAAAAAAAATTTTAATTATGGCTGATAAATGAAGGTCAACTTGGCATTTGGCGGAAACAACTTCAGAACTTGGGGGCTGTTTCTCACTGACCAACTTTTCATAACATTAGCTTTGCTAAAAAGTAGCGCATTACATGCATGCAAGTTTCCATATATGTCTGCGAGATATAGAGAAAATCAGGGTTGTAATATAGGTCTATAGGAAAATGGGGTAGTCGTCTCTGACCAACAGCTAACCAAACAAGTCTAAATAGTCTCGTCATCTACGCTATTGTCAATAGTTTCGTCATCTACGCTATCGCCAATAGTCTCGTCGTCTACGATATTGCCTTACAGACATGCATTGTCGCCATGTTACTGAGGTTTTGTTGAAGTCTTCTTGTAGTGAAATGATTGATCTCATACTGAATAACGTCGTGTGCCATCTCACAAAGTTTGCTCCATTTTAGGAGGCTCGAGCCCACTTAAGGTCTAAGTGAAAATAAATAATCTCTAGTAAAGCAAATACAAGACTATCTCAGGAGTATCTATTTCAAGCAAATAATATTACATGGTACTCAAGTTATTAGCATGTGTGCTTTAAGTTGTTTACTCTTGTTTTTATTAAAATCATAAAAATATAAATCTTCATATATATGTGCAACAGAAACACTCTCTGTGTAATAACAAACTAAATAACATCCTTACGACAGAAATACAGGCAAATAAATCATAACTTAATAAATATGCAATAAAATCTATATAATAGCCATGCAATAAAACATGACATATCCGTACGTGACACTCCAATACAATATCGCACAATCTATCAACGTAGTTCCACGCAATAAGTAGCACACATTACGTGGTCCGAGTATTAACTTTCATACCCCACCTAACCCCTTCTCCAAGAAGCGAAAACGGGGTTGGCTGGGATATGAAATAAAACTTAATTTTGGCTTAAAAACTGTATATATTGTAAAATTAAAACATTTAATAGGTATTTTAAACAGGTTGTCACATTTTTTCAGTAAAAAAATGTTTTTAAACAAGTTTTATTGTCGAAATATTCGTCATAAAATCCTGCTAATATACACTTTCGCTTAATGGAATTAAGGCGGGACCACGTATTGGATAGAAGCAGCATTAAGTTGTGGCACTAACGGCGGCGATACAGAATTTGTGTCAAGTGTAAGTATATAAGTTACCGTCATACGTGTATTAAACCACCGATTTGCCCATATTTAATTGAAACAACTAAGTAGAAATAGAACGTTTTAACTCCGTTTTTATATGAACAGTATATGTGTTATAGGTCATACTACACCAATTCATTTTCCACAGGCCTACCTTATAGCTCTAAGCTCTGTACTGAGTCTTTACTGAGTTCCCTAATATAGGAAGCTATATTTTTTTATTACTTGTTTTGAAAGACCTATCTTAGTTTTATCAAAAAAACATACTTAAGCCATACGTTGAGTACGTTTTGAATAAGCCTTTTGGGTCGGATGGTGCTGACCCACCTACTTGCATGTAGAACATGAGGAAAATGTAACATATACTTCTTTGATTAAGCAACACATTATGAATACATTGCACAAATGTATGATTTAACCTTTATAAGTACTCTTCAAAAGTTGAATTTTAATTTTCTAGCATTTTTTTTTATTTGTTTACCTTGTCAACCAATCAAAATTAAGAGATTCTGTGTAATAGCTCCGAATTTACCCAGGAACTTTTTTCTGCCCGCTGATTGGTTGGTAATTGGTGTAGTCTGATCTAAAAATAAACAATTTGGCCCATCACACGTCACGGTGTTACGCTTATATGCGTTCAAGGGAAACACTGGGAGCTCTACTTGTGAGAAAGTGTAGATTTTTACGGGGAAATACAGTACTGGAATACCTAGGAATAATCGGGTGGTCTGCCTCTACCACAAAAATATCGACCGTCATAAATGACATAAAACACCATACACAGCACTATTGAACTATTTAAGTAGTGAGTATAGTTTAAATGTATTCTCTTGATTATAATACATTACGTAATTTCCTAAGTTGTAAAGCTTTTAATTGTTTTATTTCAAACATTAGCAAACTCTGCCTTTAAAATACACGTACGTGATTAAAACGCAGTTCTCAATGAGATTTTAACAATATTTCTGCACATGACACAGTTTTTGATAATATTTAAACAATACTCATGCACAAGATAGTTCTCAATGCCAATGCGATGTTAACAATATTCGTGCATGGTTGAAATACAGTTCTCAATGATATATTAACAGCACTGGTGCACGGTTGAGACACAGTTCTCAAGGATATATTACCAACACTCGTACATGGTTGAGACAAAATGACATGAGGAATTGCAGTCGTATGTCTGTATTCCTTGTGTCACAGGGCTAGAAAAATGTGCAGCCAGACCGGGGCTCGAACCCGGGACCTTCGGACTACCGTTCCGATGCTCTACCGACTGAGCTAACCGGCCAGACAATGCAACATCAATCTACCTGTTTGATATCCATAACCGTGACACACTCCCCCTACAGACTGAAATTCGTCCTCGAATTTCCATGGGTACAGAGAATCATGTGAATGTTTCTCGAAGTTTACTCAGTCACGGCCCCACGTTGGGCGCCCAACGTGGGGCCGTGATTGAGTAAACTTCGAGAAACATTAGAAATGATTCTCTGTACCCATGGAAATTCGAGGACGAATTTCAGTCTGTAGGGGGAGTGTGTCACGGTTTATGGATATCTAACAGGTAGATTGATGTTGCATTGCCTGGCCGGTTAGCTCAGTCGGTAGAGCATCGGAACGGTAGTCCGAAGGGTTCGAGCCCCGGTCTGGCTGCACATTTTTCTAGTCCTGTGACATTTGGCGCCCAACGGGGGACCGTGACTGAGTAAACTTCGAGAAACATTCACATGATTCTCTGTACCCATGGAAATTCGAGGACGAATTTCAGTCTGTAGGGGGAGTGTGTCACGGTTATGGATATCAAACAGGTAGATTGATGTTGTATTGTCTGGCCGGTTAGCTCAGTCGGTAGAGCATCGGAACGGTAGTCCGAAGGTCCCGGGTTCGAGCCCCGGTCTAGCTGCACATTTTTCTAGCCCTGTGACATTTGGAGCCCAACCGGCCAGACAATGCAACATCAATCTACCTGTTTGATATCCATAACCGTGACACTTGTACTGGATTTGCCACAAGTGAAGGCCACAAGCAAAGTCGTAAATTAATATCCAAAACTGAAGGCCAATATTTACGTCTTGGAAAATGGAAAACAAAATAAAGGCCAATAGTATAGTCGTGATACATGACAACCAATACAGATGGCAAATATTATGTCGGGGTAAAAGACTACAAGAAATGCAAATACATCTTAAAGTCGTAAATGACAACCAAGACAGAAGGCCAATATTAAAGTTGTAAATGACAACCAACATTAAGGCCAGTATTATATCGTGGTAAATGACAAACCAGACAGAAGGTCAAAATTCAAGTTGTGATAAATGATTGACCAAAACTTAAGACAAATATTGATCGTGATACATATACAACCAACACTGAAGTCCTGTATTTAAGTTTTGAAAATTTGCATCCAAACCTTCAAGCAAATATTAAAGTCATGGTCAATAACAACAAAATCTAAAGGCAATTAAAATCATGGTCAATGACAAACAGAACTGAAGACAAATATTAAAGTCATGGTAAATGACAATCAACACTAACAAATTCCGCTCTTGTTATCCGCACCAGCTGCTCTGAATTAATGTATTAAGTAGATACTCACACAAATATGGAATACCATCGATGAACTCATAGAAGTGTATTGTTCCCAAGTGAATGCTATTCGATGGTCATTACTAATGATGATTAATGACCTATCATGCCATGGAGGAAATGTAAGTGTATTGTTACGTCATCAAAATGATCTACCTCGAAACACATTACGGATAATTGTTTTGTGACAAATGCTCACGTATAAGCTACATTCGATGTTAATAAGAGGGAAATAGTTTAGCAAAATCAGAATGGTAATCCGAACAGTAGGTCTATAGTTATTCTTCTGAAATGATCATATTAGTATTTAACGTTATTATAATTGGTATAAAAATAAGTATACAACTCGAACAGGAAATGCGGCTTTCGTAGAACACAGTAAACCCCAAAACACGCAAAACGACAAACAGGAATGGCAATGTTAATAAGGGATAAAGGCATATGACGCCATAAACACAAAAAGGGTTGACAGTAGGGCTACCGCCTTGGAACGGTCAGTGGTAAAAAAGGCCGATGTGGGTTTAAACCAGGTTCTGGGATGCACCAAACCTCACACTTAAACGGGACAGTGTAAATAAAGAAATCCCCGCCATGAACTATTCTCTAACCAACACGGCCTCATTAATAGGCAATATAAGTAAAACACAAAGATGCTCGTGTATATATAAATACAGAAATAATAGCCTAGAAAGCCACCAAGAAGGTACTCAATGACTTGGCAGAAGCCAGAGCAACAAGAGAATAAGCCACCGAGGGCATAACAAGACAAGATTGCAGACAAACATCAAACTTCACCGTCCTGTAGGGCTTTAGGGTCCACAGAAAGGATGGTGTCGAACTGTAAACGGGTCCACCACCAAGCATGCAGTACGTTGCAAAATAATAGGGTCATAACCTCTTTTGATAAATATTTTAACAAGTTTAACAAAGATAATATGAAGGCGATCATGACCAAGGATCTTATGAAGTTTGTAAATCACGTCACCATAGAAGTCAGGTTGTGATAGTCCTTGTCGCAAAAGAGTTGTTAAATTACTTTTATATATGGAAAGCAGGTCAGGGTTACGATAATAAAGTATTGCAAAGGTTTTACGAAGTAAATGGTAACTGTGGCCCTGATGGAGTAGCTTTTTCGTTATACAAGATTACGAATATTAAAGTCCTCAACTCGAGTACAAGCTCTAGAAAAACGAATAAGATGAGATACATAGAACCCATAAGAAGTTTCTCGGGAAACATCCTCATCTAAATGGGGATACTTAACAATGTCCAAATTAAAATCATCTCTCTTGTCATAGATTTTTGTTTCACCATTTTCAATAGAGACATGTAAATTGAGAAAAGAAGCGTTAGTATCAGAAATATTAGCTTTGTTAAGTTGAAGTTCTTTACACAGAGAAAATCTAACACTAGAGTGAACAATACCAGTTACTCACTTTGTTTCTTATTCGTTTGTTTTTTTTGCTCAGTAGTGAAAGTCAATTGAATGCTAGTAATGTTTAATTATCTATATGATATTATTAAAGTGTCAATAGCAGAATATTTTAAGTACTAAATAGTTAATATGTGATATTTATGCCTCGCATGTGCAGCCTCGCATGTGCTTATGTTAATAAAAGTATGTGACATGCTGGATAGGTAATCTGATACTTATGCCTCTCTGTTTCACGCCATCATTATCAAAGACCACAATTGAAATGAGGGGAAATCAGTTTCCCCTTTTTTGTATGATATGCAAACGCTGGTCATATCGTCATAATCCACGATAAAACAATTCTGGATGCTTTTTGTATATATTATAAACATTAATGTATGACTGCTTTAAAACCCGCTGAGTGGATGCATGAGACATGTGTAATGTTTTAATAGACTCGACTGAATATATTTCGAAACAGGAAATATGGACCCGTGTACCATGTGAAGATTACAAATATCGAATAATGTCCTATGATGTGCTAATTTAATGTTTTTCTTGGATCACTTATAAATCTGTTTGAAGCAATGATATGTTGGTTGTTTTCTTTTATACTATAACGAACTTACGCACCGTAGTAAAATATTTCGATTTCAATCGAGTTGCATAACATTTTAATGAAAACAAAATCGAATTCCATGTGCCTAGCTTAAAAATAGCTCATCCGAACAATTATTGTGCAAATAATATATATAACAATAAAAAGAAAGTAAACTAGAAAGTATGTCCATGGAACGCGGATGGTTTAACGCTGTCAGTCACACGCACAAATCAATCATTCTTATTGATCTTCATTTTGTAGAAACATAGTGCTGGCAATGTAAAAACAGTATGACTGTTGGTGGTGGGTACTTGTCTGATATAGTGTGTCAGATTTTGTAACTGATCTAAATAGTTGATGCTTGGTTCAGTTTCTGGCCAGGCAAGCTGAAACTTAATTTAATAATTCTAGTTAACGTTTAACCTCGGCAAGTAGCAAATTGATAGCGAATATTTGTCTGATTTTGATTGAAGAGACACGCGGTAATCTCGTTCATATTAGATATTCTGGCCGAAGACCAGCAGAGCTAATCAGACAAGAAGTCAATGGCCTTGAAGCTCTACTGATAGGTTTTTGATAGCTAGATCAGCATTCCTGTGAAGTTTCATGAAAATCCGTCAAATAGTTTCAGAGTAGTCGCTACAAGTTTTCATTATATAACTCTATGTAAACAAAGATGGCCGCTGGAGGCCATGTTTAACGTCAAATGAAAATAATTTTTGACAAGGATCAACATCATGTCATACTGATCATTTTAGATAAAGTCCCATATCAATATCACTTATAGTTTTCAAGAAGTTAGTCGCTACAAACTTGTATTTTGAAAATCTATTTTTAGCCATGGCGGCAATCATGAATTTTCGGTCGACCTGAAATTTTGCTAGGATCAATAAGACATCATGAGCAACATTTTTGTGAAATTTCATGAAAATCCGTCAAGTAGTTTCAAAGCAGTAGTCGCTACAAGTTTGTAATGCATAACTATATGTAAACAATGATGGCCGCTGGCAGCCATGGTTAACGTCGAATCAAAATAATTTTCGACAAGGATCAACATCATGTCATACTGATCATTTTAGGAAAAGTCCCATATCAATATCACTTATAGTTTTCAAGAAGTACTCAATACAAACTTGATTTTTGAAAATGTATTTTTAGCTGTGTCGGCCATCTTCAATTTCCGACCAACCTGAAATGTTGCTTGGATCATTTAGACATCAAGAGCAACATTCCTGTGAAGTTTCATGGACATTCGTCGAGAAGTTTCAGAGGAGTAGTCGCTACAAATTTTTACTAAATAACTCTATGTAAAGAAAGATGACCGCTGGCAGCCATGTTTAACGTCGAATCAAAAACGTTTTCGACAAGGACCAATATCATGTCATGCTGATCATTTTAGAAAAAGTCCCATATCAATATCACTTAGAGTTTTCAAGAAGTAGTCCCTACAAACTTGTTTTTTAAAAATGTATTTTAAGATTTGGCGGCCATCTTGGATTTCACATCAACATGAATGTTTGCTAGGATCAACTAGACTTTATGGGCAACATTTCTCTAAAGTTTCATGAAAATCCATTTAGTAGTTTCAGAGGAGTAGTCGCTACAAAAAAAGTTTACGGACAGACGGACAGACGGACGAACAGCCGGACGGACGACGGACGCCGTACCACGGCACGGCGAGTTGTCCGTCGACCATTCGTCGTTCGTGCGTCGTTAACCTTTGCCTTGTTAACACGATAGTGTCTAACTTTTTTATTTGATATTTATCCAATTTTGTTATTATCTTTATATAAATAAATGCTCGGACAAGTTAGAAAACCAGCTATATCAGATTAGCAACATCGGAGTCATGGCCCTTATACTAAAATGCCATATTCTACATTGTTAACACTTTAGCACCTTCATTTTGTTTTTGATACTTATCAAGTTTTTTGTGTGTCTTAATATTAATAACCAGTTAAATCGAATTTGTAATAATAGAGTCATGGCCCTTGATTTATGATTTATTAAAAACGATGTGTTTTGCTGCGTTAATGCTCTAGCTATATTGTGCATCAAATCTTGACCAATCTTTTGCAGGATTGTAATGTTATTAAAATCTTGAAAGAAATCAACGACACATATCAGACAGGAAACAGTCGAGTTATGGCTTTTGAATGCTGTAAAAATGCTATATTTTGCATCGTTAACGCTCTATACTTTTATTTTCCATCTGATTTTTATCAAACTCTGCAATATTAATAATATCCATTTAATAACAGCTTGGAAAATGTATACAACCAGCCCGATCCGATTAAGTTAATTAAAGTAATGGCCCTTGATTTATTGAAAAAATTATATGATTTGCCCCGTTAAATCTCAAGCTACTTTATTTTAAAACTAGGTCAGAGTGTTTATATCGATAAAAGATTGAGTAAGTTTAATAGCTAATAAAATGTTAACAGAAACAACAAAGTTGTGACCATTAATTGAATGAAAAGAGCTATGTTCTGCTTTGTTAACACTGTAGGTTCTTATTTTTTCATTTGAACTTTAAAAACTTGTTTAGAATGTTAAAATCAATAAAAAAAGTATGAGCACCAGCCATATCTCCCTATGACCTATGAATTAGTTTAAAATGCTAACATTTGCTTTGTTAAAACTTGAGCTACTTCCTTTTTCAATCGATCTTTCGATCTTTATCATATTTTTTAACATGTTAATATCTTGACTAAACCTCGGATAAGTTTGAAAATTAGCCATGTCCGACTCACCACCCCAACCCCCCCCCCCCCCCCACACACACACACCCCTCATACCCTTGACACCCCTATTATAAGAACCGTGTTAGTCAATACAGAGTCCACATGCCCTCTTCGATCTCTCGTTTTAATTCTTCTCGGCGTCCCTTCGCAACTGGAATATCAGAAAAGTCTCGTTTAGTGCAGTGTGGCGGCTGTAAAAAGTCTCCCCGTGCTACGAATCAGTAGTGTTATTTTTACTGGTCCTTTGGGACCAACGAGCCCAGTATAGGTGGCTTTGAAGTAGAATACCGCTTAAGCCGGTGCTAGGGGGCGTGCTGCTGCTTTATTCTCTTAACTGTGTTTGTTGCTCCCAAAGGATCACCTTTATCAGTATTTATTATTATTTGTACATCAGGTATATTTTAAATTTTTTAGAATTGTTGAAAGGAAATTATTTCTGTAATAAATATAAAAAAAGGAATATAAATGAGTCATAAACCACCAATAAAAAGTACACTTAACATAATAATTATGAATTATTGCGCTTTATTGTAGCAAACCATTTAAACTATATGTTCGAACCATTGCATGTTTTGGTCATTAAATATTCATAGCTTTTATTTTTATCAAACTTAGCACTAAAGCATGAACATTGTTTGAATTGTTCAAGCGATTTGTCTTTTGTATATTGTTTGTTGTTAATAATATATACCAATGTTGTATTAAACCTACGTTAGAATTAAATCTAGGTGCTTATTTTTTTCCAAATATTTTTTAACAAATTTTTTGATTGTTTTTGCCTTCAAAATGTCCGTCCTTCAATATCCTTAGAGCTCTTTAATAAACATATTTTCTTCATAAAAAAAATTGATCCACTTGACGTAAAAATGTAATAAAAGCATCGACATTTCTCTGAATGTTAACTTTATTGGTAGAGATTTCCTTTAGATGGGAAGTACTTTTATTTACACCACCTTTGCCCTTTGGGTGCTAAGGACGAGATAATAGCAACGTTGTGTACACAACAAATCATTTCAAGCTAATCTAACAGAGTACGCAAATGCCAAATTGAAATATCTTAACATTGTATGGTTAAAAAATGCTGCCTTATATACGTAAGGCTTGAACCTTGAGCCTTCGGTTAAATAGACACATAGTAGACGACGCTCTAACCGACTGCGCCAAAGGCAGGCGAATTTGGTTTCTTGCGGTATTAAATAATATATAACAAATGCCACGATCTGCAATTTGACTGGTTCCGATAATTTGGCAAAATAGAACTTTGAACATTGGATGATGTGATAACAAGGCTTAATTTAATTAGAAAGTATGTCTCGCTGAATAAATGGACTATAGTATGGACCAATTAATTTCAAATAAAAGACAAAACAACTTTTAGTAAAATCAAACTTTTCGGATATAAAGGGCACACTTTCTTGCAGATAAGTATTATTTCTGTTATTATGCTAACATAAATTGTGTTGAATAACTGTCATGTACTATATGCTACAAGACAGTGTAAAAAAAAAAAGTACATTCCATTAACAGGAAATCTCTAATAATAAATTCCACATCCAGAGAATTAGGAAACGATACACGTATATGTTAATGTAAAACAATATAAAAACTTATATATATATATACACCTTACAATGTACATGTATTTTGAATTGTAGAAATTCCACAGTGTCGAATGTATAGTACTTGAAATGGAGGTAAAATGACAAATATGTTCACAACTCGTTATTCTGCAATTGTATACGCATTATGAGTGATAACTATATATTGAGATACGGTCACTATATTTAAAATGTGTATGTCTAGCAGAATGCTTATACATATAGAACTGTGTCTATCAAAAACTGTAACATTAGTGTTAATCAACAATAAAGTCAAAGCACCGCAGGTACAATAGTTTGATTTCATAATTAATTTATAGATACATGTCTGACAAGATCATCATTTATCATGCAGATATGCACTTTTCTGCCAAATAAAGGGGTGACCTAATAAATTTTGCTTTAATAGGCAAGTTGACCAATAGAGCAAATCAATGCGGAATCCCTCGGCTGAGGTGGGCATTTTATTTCAGAATTACATCAACATCAATTCTCCCTCTAACCCCCTACCACCCCCAATCGCCCCCCCCCCACCCCCCCAATCACCTCCCCCACCCCCACCAATACTCACCCCTCTCTTAAATGTTTCTGCGTTACACCACACATACTGCCACTCTACAATGTTTGCTTCACCCCATACAAAACATTATATTCCCTCAGTTTTTCCTCAGTTTGATGTGTTGATATTATTCATTGGCCTATAACGCATAGTTAAGACCATCCTTGTTGTCAGCCTTTTACACCTCCATTAGTACCTTGTTCCTAGTTTTTTTATAACATTCTTCTTTATTAACACTGTTTAAGGCTGGTACATAAGACATACCTTTAGGCATGACAATGTCCCAGCACCAGCCCCAGCCCAGCCCAACCCTTCACACTTCCTCCTTATTTCTTTTCTTAAAATGTTCTCTTCTATATAATTATGTATCTCTGCTATTTCGTTAAATATCGCTTGTATGAAGAGCGACGCCTCGTTTTTTTTGGTGGCATGTATTTAAAGAGAAAATGTGCTACAATTTCTGTTTCAAGTCTAGGCGCTATACTTTCTGATACACGTTTTGCTATTTTTGGAATAAAACTAATACTTAGACTTAAACTGATACACTAATTAACAGGTGTGAACTGATTCACACGCGATAGAAAATAGAAATATGCGATCGAAGAAAATTACCGCAGACATAAGACCGTCATAAATGTTCAGACACTGCTGAAGAAAGGCATTTTTTACGGAATAAGGATATAACGAACTGTTGTAGAATTGGATCTCTAATCGCACTGGCTTAACTGTACTGAAAAGATAAGGTTAAGCAAGCCCTTATGCACATCTAGCTTAAATCAATGTAATGTTATTTTGAATTGAATAGAATTGAATTGGATTTTATAGTCGCACCAACAGCTAAGGTCATATTGCGACTTTCCAGCTTCCACTGGTGGAGGAAGACCCCAGGTGTCCCTCTTGGCAATTTTCGTGCACGGGCGGGCACCTGGGTAGTACCCAGATATTGCCCACGTTTCGCAAGCCAGCTGTATAGCTTCCTCACATAAAGATTCATAGGCCCCTGAGGGATGGAACCTACAGCGTTGAGGGTTATTTTGAATTGTGATGTATTTTAAATCATCAGCATGACTTAGGTTGATCTTCTTTTACGAGTTATCGCCCATTTAGTTAAAACATATTATTTTACATTTAAAAAATATAAATAATGTAAAGAGCAAGATGAAACATTACAAGATAACTTTTATGTGTCTCAAGCTATAAAACAGAACCTAAAATAATATCGACATTGTCCTTGCCATTATAAAGATATAGGGAACCAACGTTTACCATTTGTGAAATTACCTCCCTTAACATTGCTATTGTTTTCTCATATTTCTTTTAAGACTTATTCCCTTAATATAACTGATAAGTATGTAAGATATTGCCCATGACCGCTTCTACGCATATCCTAGAATCTGGTTAACATAATTTATATGTTATTTACTTGCTAAACTTATTTTATCAGTATATAAATATTCATGCGAATCAATAGTCTACTCTCTGTCAACGTTCACATTGTTTGGGTGATAGTACTAGTAAGAGGTATCTGATATTCAACCAATTTGATTCAAAGGTTTGTTTTAATAAGATCTCAAACGAGTTACACTATGAGCAAAATCAACTATTGCATTATGGAGTTATTGCCCTTGATTACGTCCGAATAATGTAATTTGAGCATATTTACGTCATACCTTAGAGGCCTAAGACGTATTAAAGCTGATGTGAAGTTTTGTTTGAATACATTCAGGGAATGAGTTAACCAATTAGCACAATTGATAACTGTTTTACGAAATAATCGTCATGGAATACAGCAAAATAAGGGAAGTTTAGCATATTTGCACGATAATTTCAGCAAAATTGATTTAACAGTTTATTTCAATAAGATCGTTTGCGAGTTTGACGATGACCAAATGCATTCTTCACTGAGTTGTTGTCCTCAATTATGTCAAAATATGGTTATTTATTTAGATGTTTCTTACGCAATACATTTGCTAAGCGGCTATTAGGGTAGTTCTAGGACTGGGCGGTCCGGTATCAGTATATTGCTACTGGATGGGGTATCACGTCATGTGTCTACGGTAGCCTGCTATTCCAGTGTGGCAGCACTATAAAGTAGAGCAATGAGATCACTGATACAAGTAGACACCGTCGGGATATCACTAACAGGTGTTAAAAAGTGACGTTAAACTACACATACATACAACTTGTGTAGACTGGCTCAAGATAAAACGTACATGGAGTTCAACTTTGGAAGACCATATCTCAATGTAATAGTGTTTTTCCTACACGCCACATTGAATTAAGTTTTGATATAAAACCTCAATATCGGTAATGGATTTTAATTTGATAACTACTATGTATTTGATTTTTCAGTGATTATCTGTCTATTTTAGACATAAAATAAAACAGACATATCATAATAACGTATTTCTTTTAGTTTGTAAATGTAACGTATTTTGTATTTAATAATGTTGTTTCAATTGATTTTGTGGCGAGTTGTCCGTCGTCCGTCAGTCCGTCCGTCGTTAACGTTTGTCTCGTTAACAGGACGGGGCCTTCAATCTTTACTAAACTTGGCCAAATTGGTGAAATCAATTAAAGCCGATTCAAGTTCCCCTGGTCATTTTTTATTTTATTTTATGAAGAGTTTATAGTAATAAAATATTTTTAAGAAAACTAGCCATATCAGAATAGTTATGGCCCTTGAATTATTTAAAGACACTCTATGTCCTTCATTGCTTCATATGATCTTTACCAACTTGTTCAGAATGTATTAAAAAGACAGTAAATTTTAAAACCGCCATATCTGACCCCATCTAACTCCCCCCGCCCCCACCCCGCATATCCCCAATCATCCTACCCCCGTAAATATGTTAAGCGTGAAAGCTTTGTTTTCAATTGATTTCGACAAAGTTTGTATAGACATTAAAGCGATACTCGGGTATCTTATTATAGATAGTAATAACTTTTCCTATTTCAGTTTCGGCATAAAATCATCCTCAGTCAAAGAACTGCAAAACAAACATCTATCCTACAATCAAGACAATAGCTGTACAATAAACATATGTATACATATATATACAAAACCTATACACTAAACTACAGTTTTTCCGTAACAAAATTATCATACAATTTATGCAATATGAACAAAATAATATGCTTTGATATGCTTGCAAATTAAAATAGCACAATAATGGATTAAAGAATTACCAATTATCCGTAAAGCATAAATACAACATCCTATTAGTGCAATAGAAAAATAACACTACATAATGTCCGTGCTATAAAGCAAGAATACTTAATTTGAAATCAGTAAATGCCAAACACCGTAATTAATTGAGCAGTGTATGGTTAAATCCACACCAGTTGACCTAACTTACATTTGTCAACATAAGGTATGTGATTTTTATAAGATAGGCCGTGACTGTATGTGTCGATAAGGTTTTTTTGGCGTTAACTAATAATCAGGTAGTGTGTTTTCAAACGGATTTATTGTTTAAGTTACATATTCGAGGTAAATATTGTCTCAGACGTGGTATAGCAACTCGAACCGTAAGTCCATTTGTGTTTTTCCGAAATTCTATATTTAATAATACTAATTATAATATTGTTTTTAGATTTGTTTTCTTTGCAGTCGTTGTGTAGATGACTTTCTTGTAAATGTTACATGTCTTTGTACTCCTGAAGAAGGCGTAAAGCCAAAAGCGCTCGGGTATATATTTTAGCTAGTATACATGCTAGCTAAGATGTTTTATTTTCTTGATAGCACTGTAAATGATAATTTTCCACATTGTATTTCAACAAATTAGTCTATCATTTAGTATCCTTTCTGGATCCAGTGTTTGTGAAAGGTGTTCTGTTCAATGTTTGATTTTCTCTACTATATATATATATATATAAGGAAATCTATATTCATAACGAAATACAACAGTATTGCATATGACATTGACACGTGCTTTTATTCTATAAACGTTTCAATGCATATGGTAAACTATTTAGTGATCAAATATAGCAAGGAACCACTAAATAATTTGAAAAATATTACTCAACATACAGATTTCCAAGAAAATAACAGAACCTTTACGTCATTTCTTAGTTCCAATTACGTATTTGATGACATTTAACAAAAATGGATTTCTGCACTATTTCATGGATCATCTCGAAATAAGCATGTTAACAGGAATGCCGAGGTTATGCCACGACCATTGTTATGATATATGAGTGTTCTATAAGTTAAATAAAATTGGATTAGGATGAACCACAAACAAATGAGTTTTCGGTATTGTTTTAAAAAGAAACATTTACACAATTGCCACTGACCTCTGCAAGGCGGTTCCTATTTTGTCAACATTTTTAGGTGCCTGATATCTTTACTTTTAAAAGTGGGTTTGTTTAAAATGCGTGGTGTGGAAAAGCTTCACTCTGTGACTGCTACACTTTCTGTTCAACGTTTGCGTCTACAACACACATATATATGTTTATTAATATAAACCATTTATTATCACCGAATAATTTCTCTTACAACTAAAGGAATATGTTTTGAATATAAACAGCGAAATCAGAAGTGATACAAACATATTTTAGATGAATCAGTTAAACCTCTTTTGATCATATATACTAAAGTAAAAATGAAACGCCACTCGACAATTTTCGCTATATTTTATATGTTTAATATGCCGACCTTAGTCGAATGGTACATGGTTACAGAAGACGTTTCCATCCGAAAACAACAACTAAAACAACACCTACCATACCAAATAGTATGGATTGAAAGTTGCATTAGTGATAGAATACGCGTTTGGCTCAGCCAGGGCCTAAATTCATCAAATCTTTGAGAGAACAAGAATCAGACTCTGAATCAAAATCTCATTTTTTGCAAAATGATATATAGGCAAACAAGCCCTATCAACACAAATGTATGGGTAAGAATTGCGATTTTCAGACATTTTCTGTTAAATTACCTTTAAAATTACCCGTTTCCGTAAGTAAATATAGTAATCTGCTTGTAAAATTGTTTTTATTTGGAATTAAAAAAAAAATGAGAGTTTGCGTCGAGTCCGATTCTTGCACTCAAAAGTTGTAAAAATTGTGCCATCTCTTTAATTTAAATACAGTACTAAAATGGGTCAGGTTTTCAAAGCGGAAGTTCGACATTCAGGAAATTCTTTTTATAAAGTGTACCGTTTTCAAAAAGTCAACAGCAGCACAGTTTAGTCATTTCTCTAACTAGCTACAACCTTTATTGTTGCATAACATCTTAGGATTTCTCTGGAATATTACATGGAAGTTAAGTTTCCAGTATAAACATTACATATCGGAAATTCCCGAGACGTTTCTTTTCTCCTTTAGTATATTGTATTCAAATAGTGTAACACATGATTCATTTGAATTGAATTCAATTGAATGTTGTTTAACGGCTCATCAACACAGTATAGGTTATTTAGAGCCGCCCCAGAGAGAGGGGAAGAATACATAGGAATCCGGGAACCTGCCCTACTCTTATTATCGAATAGATTCCTATGGTTCTTTAACGTGCTCGGAGGATAGACCGGACCGCCTGATTCATTTGAAAGAATGTATATAACTGTGTAAGCATACTCAGTCTTTAACACTGGGAATGGCAAAATACAGGATTACGGATCTCATACATTTGTTATCAAACAATCTTCTTTATACATGTTATAATAATAATTGTTTGGTTTGAAATCTGTCAAAGTTTTATTCATACACAATTGTATTTTTTTATTACATTTTTGTGGATGAAAGATTGGGATTTCTCAGTAAAAGAATATTGACAATCGCTAAATATTAATAAAAAAACTCCGAACACAAAAATAACTAACTGTGACGTTGAGTTATGACGTCAATAAAGTGTTGCTGGCGTCGACGTCATCCTTTGATAAGTAATAGAGTCTGGTCTCAGGGAGTTGGTTTATTTAAGCACCGAATAGCTCATCTGAGACAGACTATATATTTTGTGTAGCATGGTGTACGTACTAAAAAAGAGTATGATAATCGACCTTTTTAAAACGGCCGAGCACGACACATACGAAATATTGCAGTCTAGGTTTGATTGAGACTGTTCATGAGCGGTAATGAAATATGCTAGCTACCGCTCACGCCCTCTAGCCCCGGGTTGACCAGAACTCAATATTCATAAAAATCAACAGTACAGAAATTTAACCATCCCGAAGATGGCAAGCATATGGCGGTGGATATAGCAATATTTGTATCTTTATTTCATCCCCTATATCCAGCGGCGTATGGTCCCAGGATATAATATGCCCCGAAGAGCGAAATAAACAAAAAGGAATTTAGTTGGGAGCAGCGGTTATGAAGCCTGCGTATCACAAGTAACATCCAAAAGACTAAATTAAAAAGCAGACAACATATCCTATGAGTGGTTAAACAATACCTTTGACGTCAGAGTGACGGTACCTTAACTTCCTATATCTGATAGTTGTAGTACGGTATAGCCATGCCCCGTTAGTTACCAGAAATTAAACGATTTAATGCTATGCATTCATTAAAGGAAATGTTACCGAACATGCTAAAACGTTCAATAAATCGAATAATTTAGGTTAAAATTATACATAAACTGATTAAAAAATAAAATGTAATAAATGTGGTATTTAACTGCTGAGTTCGATTATAGGGGGACTTTTTTTCACTCACTCTCATACGCATGTCCGTGAAAAGAACAACACGTCTACCATCCAGTGAAAGATGTCCCTTTAATTCATCGTTAAATAATCGCTATATCCATAGTTTAAATCATTTATAAATTATCAGCTGAATTCAAATTCTAATTTAAAATAAAAGAGTTGTGTACAATATAAAGAAAATAGCGGAATTGTTGAAGTTATTTGCGAGATGAAACTGTATAACACACGTATACTTTAGTGTCATATCGTATGTTTCTAGAATCACATACTTTTTTTTAAATAAGAAAAGTAGATACAACAGTCGAACAGAAAATGCCGCCTTCACAGAATAAAGTCAACCCAAACACAAATTAACACAAACAACAATTACAATGTTACTAAAACGCAAGACATGTGACATCACAAGCTGAAACGATACAAAATAGGGCAACCGCCTTGGAACAGTCAGTGGTAAAAGGCTGCTGGTGGTTTAAACTAGATTCTAGGGCACACCAAACCTCAATATTACCCTATTATCATCCCAACAAAACAGGACAGTGTAACTACAGATATCCCCGCCAGATTAAGTTCCCTAACAAAAAGACAGAATTAACAGGCAATATAAGTATAGTGAATACATAAATGATCATGTATATATGAATATATAAAAACGAAAACCTAGAAAGCCTCAAAGCAAGTACTCCAGGACTTGGCTGAAGCCAGAGCAGCAAGAGAATAAACCATTAAGGATACATGTACGACAAGACAAGAGTTAAGACAATTATCAAATGCTACCGTCCTTTGAGTATTTAGATAGACGTCATCATAGGGTCCACAATCTGTCTCGCTCTTCGCACAATCAAAGAAGAAGGCATAGTGGGAAAATGTAAATGGGTCAACAACTAAACATACAGTATGTTTGAAAATGATAACCTCTTTTGATAAATAACAAGTTTAATAAAGATTGTATATAAGTGAGTGTGACCAATATCTTACGAAGTTTATTAATCACATCTCCACAGAGTCAGGTTGTGATAGTCCTTGTTTTTCCCAATTTTAATATTCACTACATAGTCCCGCCTTAATTCTATTAGGCGATGGGAACGCTGATATTAGCAAGATTGTATAACTGATATTTCGATAATAAAGCACGTTTAAAACACGTTTACTGAATAAATGCGATGACCTGATTACAGTTACCTAGATACAATGTTTTAATTTTGCGTTATGCAAACTGTTTAAGCCAAAATTAAGGTTTTATTACCTGCCCCAGCCAACCCCGTTTTTGCTTCTTGGAGAAGGGGTTGGATGAGGCATGAAAGTTAATACTCGGACCACGTAATGGTTTCTATGCGTGCTTTTGTCGATTGTGGTCCTTGAATGCTACATTACCTGTTCGAAATTTATATCTGCTTTTACTTCATTTCACATATTGAAATAAAGAGGAGCCCATTGAACAATACATCCTGCTTTGTGGATTATTATGCTTTTGATTCTATATTTTAATATATACATGAGCATTTATGTGTTATGCTTATATTGCCTGTTAATGCTGCCTTGTTTGTTATAAAATATTACCTTGCGGGGATATCTTTATTTACACTTTCCAGTTTTATTGGGATGACACTAGGGTAGGAATGATGTTTGGTGCACCCTAGAACCTGGATTAGACACCCTGCGACCTTTCTTACCCCTGACCATTGTTGTTCGTTTCCATGAGTGATGTTTGTTGACTGTGGTCCTTGAATGTTATATTTCCAGTTATGTGTATTGCATTTTACATATTAAATTAAAGGGGAGCCTATCCAGCAATACATCATGCCAAGTAAAAGAATCCTGATTATTAAGCACGGCATGGTTCTCACTATTTCAATTATTGCTAGCTACCATTTTAATACCTGTCTCCATCCACCTTTCACAGTATGTCATTGCCAGCAAATATCAGGCAACTCCTGTTACACAAGTTTTATTTTTAGTTCAAATAAAATAATTTTTAAAACAATGGTTAGCTACCGACCGTGATCCTGATCCAGAGCACGTCAAATAAGTATATATTTGTCAAAAGACGTAGAAAACAAATTGTTTGTAATAAATCAACTGTGTTGTATAATATACACTGAATCTAGCCCTGAGGTCTTCATCACCTAACGGAAGCTGGACAGTCGCCATATGACCTTAGCTGTTGGTGCGACTATAACATCCAAATCATTTTAAATCATTTGTGTTTCAAGGTATAACGGGTGACTTTGATTTGTTCACAATATTTCTAGTAGAGAGAAGCAAGCATGACTTAAGCTCGAAATAGCTTCAATACATAAGGGAAACGTATTAACAACTTGCACGTTGTGAGCCATAAGCATCAAATCGCGACTTTTATTGTTGTTAGGTGTAATGAACACATTACAATTGAAGTCACACATTAACGAATCACGTATATCATGAAGAAAATCCATATACTCTCTTTAATTTGCATAGGCGTAAGTACAAGTAACACTGATTGAATGTTTTAATTTGAATATCGATTGTCATAAATATATATCTAAATGGGTGGTCTTTTAATTTAAGCTTATTTATGTTATATCAATTGTAACGAAAGCTCTATGAACTTATTTTAATCAGTCTCGATGTCTGCCTGGGTAGAACCAGTACTAAGCAAATGCAGATAAAGTGTCTTGCTCAGTGACACAACGCATATGGCAATGGCCGGGTCGAACTCACGACTTTTAGATCATGGGTCCAACGCTCTACCACTAGACCACATCGCTCTACTAGTGGATCAGTGGTGACCTTTTCATTAACTTTAACTCCTTTATTTTATATTAAGGATACACCACCGTTGCCTAGCTGCCTGCTGCATGGAAGTTAGGAATCGCATCTGGCTGAAACAATCAGTGCTCTGAAATATTGCATAATATTGTAAACATCGATTCATTCATTAGCCTGTGAATTGCTTAGGTAGAATAAATTCGACATTAGTTCAGTGGCGCAGTTAATGTATAGTATATAGTCAAGCAAGACAGAACGTATAAAATGTTAACGACCTGGTCGTTCGGTCCCTTGTTTACAACGTTCACGACGAAGACCACATTTCAATCTTAGACTGAATTTTAAATAACATAAGTATACATTATTTCATAAGATGATCATGGTTTTACTAAGTTTTTAGTAACGGTAGCCCTGGTGGAGAAGCTTCTTAGTTAGTAAACAGATTGCGCATATTAAAGTCCTCAACTCCACTACAAGTTCTAGAAAAACGAATAAGTTGAGAAACATAGACCCCATAAGAAGTAGCTGAGGGTAAATCTATAAATGATGATAATTAACAATATCAAAATAAAGTCATCTCTCTTGTCATAGAGTTTATTATTTCTCCATTTTCAATAGAGGGATGTAAATAAAGAAAAGAAAAATATATTTACACATTATCAAATCACTTATGTCATGAAGCAAATCCAAATACGCTCTTTACTTTGTCTAGGCGTAAATACACGTCTAACTGAATGGATATTTTAATTTGAACATCCATTATCGTATTATAAATCTATATCTAAATTGGTGACCTTTTCATTAACTTAAAATCATTTATGCTATATTAAGGCTACACAGCGGTTGCCTACCTGCCTAATGCACGGAAGTTACGAATCGCATCTGGCTGACACAATCAGTGCTCTGAAGTATTGCATAATACTGCATACACCGATTCATTCGTTAGTCTGTATATTGCTAAGGTAGAATAACCCCGACATTAGTTCAATGGCGCAGTTAATGTATGAAGAGTCGAGCGAGACAGAATGAACGTATGAAATGTTAGGGACCGTGTCGTCCTTTGTTTACGACGGCCACGACGACGATTCACATTAAGATCTTGACTTTAATTACAAATTATGTTACTTCAAAAGTGATCATGAATGTTGCTATGACGACTATTGATTTGATGAATGGGCTCCACACGTGGTTACTTGTGTTTCCTGAATGCAGCTAATTTGGGTTTCTAGTTATCTAAACAACAAAGAGCTTTACGTATAAATCGGATATAGCTCTAGTTTGGATACTTGCCTGAAGCATTAATTGATGTATGGTATTGAACTGAATTTGTACCTAAAAAGGACATTTTCTGAAACAATGTGATAGTTTTATGACATTTATGGAACTATGCTATCAATTATTAAGAATTAAGAAATCCATGACAACGCAACTGCAATGATACGTTGGTGACATTATATACGTTTACAAGGTTAAAGTCAGAATCATTTGAAGCCTAGCAAAACTAACTTAACATTGATTAAGCGTAGTGGCGGAATAAACACTAAGAGCGTTAGTTATAAGATGTGCGTTCTTGTTTATCTAATTAGTAAATATGCAGGGTCACAGCAATACTTAGCTAAGTAAAATGAACTTATGAAAACAATAAGCGCGATTTCATCAATATGATAGAATTCTACGCATGTCATTACATGCAATACGCAAATAACGCGTGATAGTAACTACATGTAGCAGGATATACATGTCCGTTCATCCGAATTAAGACATTCTGAAGTAACTCATGTATGTGATGTGAATGCGTTAAGTTCGATGGAAAGAGGAAGTTTAAAGGTACGGAAATTAATTCAAACTGCATTTACTTTTGTTTGTTTTCATTGGCTGGCGCTTACAGTGACTTATTAAAAACTGACTTATTTTATAAAAATAATTTAATCTGTACATCCAAAACACTGTTCCTTATAAAAACACAGTATTTCTCGTAAATAATCTCGTAATAATACCATTTATCTTGTAGAACATAATCATAATATTCAGTATATTTTAAAATCTGAATTAATATATCCTGTCCACCCGTCCACCGTATAGTGCGTGTTTTTAGTTTACTGTGGTCCTTGAATACTACATTTCATCTTCGACTTTTATATCTACTTGTAACACTACAATCCGTGCCTTATAAAAGGAAACACTATTGATGGTGTTATATGTTGTACGGTGTCAGGCCGGTGTCAGGCCGGTGAAAACCAGCCCATTGGATACAATGCAATATAGGCTATATGTGGAGACCAGTCACAAGTTCCTCAACATTCGTTCGCTTAAATACACTTTTATTCTGTGAACTAAACACATTTGGCTAGCAAACGGTCCGGTACCAGATTTATCCAGTATCATTTTGACTTGAAACCTGTTTGCATATAATTAAATAAAATGTCGAGTTTTAATTGTTTTATCTTATTCTACGATAGGTTTAAATATATTATTTTTAATATAATCAATAGTTAATCATATGGGGAGTCTCCGTGGCCGAATGGTTAACGACGTCGCGTTGAAACCTTCTCCACTCATCGCTGGGGGTTCGAATCCCACTGGGAGCTCGACTTGTAAGTGAGGTAGTATCGATTCTTATGGATGGCGGGAGGTGCACAGTACTGGTTCTACCCAGGAAAAGTGGGAGATCTGCTCCACCACAAAAAACGACCGTCATATATAAACTTACATGTGTTGAAAATGACGTAAAACACCATACATACAAACAAATTAATAATATGCAAAAGCAAATTGATGTATGCAATGTGGGGCTGCATAGAGTTCATTTCACATAGAGATACTTCGGGAGCTCTATGCGTACGCATAGAGCTACTCATGGAGCTCTATGTGAATGGGGCTTTATACGGGTAAAATAATTTTTACTATTTCCTGAACTTGAAAAGTGAGCTCTATGCGAACGGTAGGCATAGCCAAACCGCATACAGCGCCAACATTGATAATGATCGGATATGAAATTCTTTCCTTTCATTATCGGAAGTATAAGAATAATAATTATATGAAAATGATTTGTTTTTTTACCCATTGTTTAGAAATGCTGCACTGGTGTCAGTATTGTTTTAAATAAATCACTTATTTACATGAATTCACATTTTCTGTGCAAGTATACATACGAAACTTGCGTGAACTAAGGATTTTGATTCAAAACGGTATACCAACGGAAGAAATCTATGGCAAGCGGAATTATATATTTAAGCTAGAGAGATATCTCTCAAAGGTAGAGAGATATTTCTCAAACAAACAAGATATCTCCAAGAAAAGATACATCTCTTTAACGACAGAGATATCGCTCTAAGAAAAGAGATAGATCTCTAAGTTGCAGAGCTTTCTTGTTTTTGAATAAATAGTTATTCCGATTTTGGGACCAACGAGCCCAATATCGATGGCTTTGAAGTAGAATACCGCTTAAGCCGGTGCTAGGGGGCGTGAGAAATGTTGCTTCTTTCATTACTTCTCGTGAACAGACGAAATAAAACAGAGTCTGCTTCTTTATTCTCGTAATTATGTTTGTTGCTCTCAAAGGATCACCTTTATCAGTATTTATTTCATAGAAATCAGATGTAAACTTACTTTTTCGCTCGTGGTAGTCTCCTTCAAAACAGGTCGAACGGGTGACCAATCGATTCGCCACTGACCCGAGGCGCTCTCGGCAGGACGGGTCCGTACCCGGCGCGCATTCTCAATAGTGATGTGCAAAGTACAAAAGGTTAAGTTGAATTGCGTTTATATTTACTGAGACATGGTAATTCTAGCACGTTTATAGGTTTGAGAAGGGATACAAATCTGTATTTATAGAGTTAGTGATTTTAGCCTACCGATGCTATAGCTATGACATTCAAGCATTTGATGTAAGTTTCAAGTGATTGTCGTTTAACATTTACTGAGATATGAGATGTAGTACCGCGGGACGTTAACTGGGCGTATGGACAGACGAACGGACGGACATGATCAACTGCATATGCACCCACCCCTCTCATTCAAGAATGGGGCATACTAATCATTCTGACTAAGTTTTGGTGAGAATCGACGCGGAATTGTGTCTCCTGGCCTGTTCACAAGCAATTAATGGACGGAAGAGCGGGTTTTAATGGGAGTTCTATGCGAAACGAATGTCGATACCTCCTAAATCAGAGGTACATGCGTTTTGCACAGAGCTCCTTTTTTAACACTGGAGCTCTCTACGATAAATGGGTGTAGGATACTCTGATATGCATAAAAGCCTATTTGAAGTTCCGGGTCTTCGAATTTGAAATAGGTAATTGCCCACGAGGCAATATATTTACACAGAAATTCAGATAACTCATGATCAACACATACGTTCATCAACATTACAAAACCAACATCTGATGAAATACCCAGGAATTTGTGCATATTATAACTTGTTAATGGCAACAATATTAGACAGTATTCTGTCTGGAAGGAAACACGTACATTAATTACTATATGTTATGAAAACGCATCAGTTAAAAAGAAACACGTATACTGCATACATAATCTAAGAAAATATATTTATGTCGGAGAACTTAGTGTTAACTGAGTTAATAATACCATTATTTATATATTTACCATTTAGTCACTTAATTGAAAGTGCTTGTTTATCTGTATATATTATTACAGAGGGTCATGCTTGATAACTACATATAATTGCATGAATTGACATTCTGTTCTCTGTCTCTGTCGCTTATTCCCCATAAATATTGTTAAACATGTTGTATTTATTTACATCCATTGCTGTAAACATATGTAAATCGTAGTTTAAATAGTTTGGATTGAACTGAATTCAATTATCAATATATCTGTTAAACGTAAATTGTTATCGTAACACAGCTGAAGTTAGTTCGCATATTTGTAACTGCCGAGTGTGTCGGACGTGTTTGATATCCTTTGCGTACCCTATTGTTTGAACCTGTGGACGCTGTCCAACAGTTTATGGATGTCAGATACTGGGATATACGTATAAGCCTGTGTGTTCAAGTTCGGGTTCTTCGAAATTGAAATTGCCCACGAGGCAATATATTTACACAGAAATTCAGATAACTGGTGATCAACACATACATTCATCACAATTACAAAACCAACATCTGATGAAATCCCCCAGAAAATATATTTATGTGGGAGAATGAACATATAAATTAATTATTACATAATACTTTATTACTTAATGTAAATGCTTCGAGTGTAAACAATCCAAAATTGAAGCAATATCATTTTACATAGATTCATACATTACTCTTCTATATTTCCTATCCTCTGCTTGTTTAATGTTAAACTTATAGTTAAGAATTGAGAACAAGCGTCTAATTTTTAATGTTCTTCTATCTAACTCAGCATCAATAAAATCGTTGCGTGTAGATTTCCAGCAGTTTTTTTTACAAAACGTACAATACAGTTCGCTTGGGAAAATCCCAATGCCTCCTTATGACAGAATAAGATATATTAGTTTATCAAATCGGTCTAATACATGCTTTGAAGATTAGTCAATAAGTTTGAAAAGACATTTCCAATCTTCAAATCGGTCTTTCTTTAATGCTTGGCCTGATGACACAGACTGCGTTTCAGAAAATGAACTGTCTGTTTCGAGAAATTCAACATTGAATATAAACTGTGTATTTCTTGGCAAAAGTCCACCTTTTCTAAAATTCATTACTTAAGTTTTGGCGTTCATAGCATCTACTTTCTATTTTTGGCAGCATTCCTATAACTAATCAAGTCCTTTCTGCAAAGTTGCAGCCTCTTTGGAGAAAATGACAAATCATCTGCATACAGTAGCAAAACTAGACTCATAAATAAAACATCAATATCATCTAAAGAATTTACAAAAATATCTGCTTCAATATCATTAATATAGAAAATAAAAAAGGAGACACGCATTCTTCTTGACAATAAACATAGAAGCATATTATCTCCCTATGAATTATAAGTTCATATATTGTCATACCTGCTAATCAGGATGTGGTGCCATTTATGTCACACGATGTAGTTGCTGTTGTCTGTGCTTTTCGTTTATTAATGTATATTACCTGTCGTCTGTTACCTGTAGTTATACGATTTTCAATAAATTAACTTTATAGACGACGGGATCGATAGTCGAGTAGTTGGATTTGTTGGTGCATTCACGACAGTTATGGTGTGCTTGTAGTTCTATTTTCTGGAATACACCATCCACAGTAAGTTATCCGTTTTTTGTTTACACCTTTTTGTCAATGATTTTGTCTGGCTTCAAATCATCTATGAGATACATCAGTACGATGGCTAATTTGTATTTGGATTTGCAATTTATACTCGGTGCCAATGACTTTTGTAAAGTTTTATGTATTTTCACTGGTTTTAGAGGGTTTTTCTCTATGTCAATGGCTTGTTCCCAATTGTGCTACCTTGCGAACCAAAATGTTAAGTTGGTTCAAGTTTAAATGACTGGGATATTGCGGAGATTATTTATATCTGAAATGTATTGTTTTATTGGAGAAACATATTTCATATCATTAGCGTATATGCAAAAGAAATTAGCTTGAAACAATTAAAATAATTAGTTATTACGTTTTTAAATAGTCACGTCATGTAGAAAAACTGACGGGACGCCACAAGTTTCTAAACAAAACAGTTTGGCATGTGCCTTTTAAACACATAGAAAATCGTTGAAAAATGCCCTCAAAAACTTTAAGGATTATTCATAAATTATAAACATATTTAAGATAAAAACTAATAAATTATATGTGACGTGATTCCATTAAACACAGTGCATGGGCAGTAATACCACTACATCACGTGTAGTCATATCGCTTATTGCACGGGCAGTACTACCATTAACTGCACGGACAATAATACCACTGCAAGGGCTGTAATACCACGCACTGCTCGGGCTGTAATATCACTAAATGCTCGGACAGTAATTCCATTTACTGCATAAGTCCTTACAAATAAGAAACGGAAAAAAAGGCAAAATATGTACTCGACAGTTTGTAGACAAACCAGAGTATTGAAAAGAAATAAAATCTTCAAAACAAAAAAAGCTGGACTTGAACAAGAAATAGATTTTTGGTCTCCCTTGAATTTTCCCCAGTCTTTCTTTGTTAACATAACCGAGGCAATACCTTCCTATAATACATAACCGAGGCAATACGTTCCTTTTGAAATTAACACTTATTGTTAGCCTTAAAACCACCTTAACAGACATAATATCGAGTATAAGTCCATTGTAGTACATTCATATTTGAATTAATTCATCATTTTACGTTTTAACTTGCATATTCTACCTTTCACAAACAGGTGTATTAGAGGTACTCCATTTCCGGTTTCACACATATCGTTTTTACGTACATGGACAATGGCAAATGGAAGTAAGAATGTTAAGATATTATTGATGGATAGGTAGATGAATTAGTGTAATGCTAATCTTCATTAACGCCCGGTTTGAAAAAAGAGAAAATGAATATCAACGTATATAAAGAGGAGATTGATTACATATCCGTATTTTTTAATGACAAATGATTGGTTCCATAACAAGATATAATGTATGAGGCTTACATTGGTACCGTGTATTTGTTGTATCAAACTATTCCAGTTTCCACTGATTTTCGCTAACTGTATTCGTTATTTCATAACCTAAATTAAGCCGGGCATACAGGGTCAAATCAGAGCAGATAGGCATATAGGCTCAAATCTGGACATACAGGCAAACATGGCCAAATTAAGACGTACGCTTATTTCCTGCCAATGTCTAATCGGGTGAAAAATCACTAATACCAAGCACGTTTATTAGAATGTGTCACTTCTGATGGTATCGACAACAATACCACCTATCCACCCAAGCATCCACTGCAACACACACGCACGCATGCAGGTACACACACACACACACAAACACACATACACACATACACACCAACCCTTCGCTTTCTTTGTCTAATCTACTTGTACCAACATGTCTCCTCTATTGCTATTCCAATGTTTCTTCTATGTAAAGAAAATGATTTGTGATTGCTCCATAAATACTAGTGCAAAGATGAAAGCAAAAACAATTGGCTCATTAGTAAAAATCTGTGAAAGGATAGATATGCTAATGGATTTATAGAGATCAGAGAGTATGATAGATAAGGTTCATTCGTTATATGCGCAAGAAGCTGTACGCATCACAATAACAATCGTATTGATGCAAATAATGCGAATTAACAGATGTTATTTGTTTACATGGTGTTTTACGTCATTGTTAACACATGCACGGCTATATTTGACGGGCAATTTGTTTGCGGTAGAGGCAGAACACTCTGGTTGAAACCAGTAATGTATGCCACCCGCCATCAGTAAGAATCTACACTTCCTCACTCGACAAGTCGAGCTACCAGTGGGATTCTAACCCGTAGGGATGAGAGGGGAGAAAGTTTTAGACGCAGCGTCTTTACTATACAGGACAGGGATGCGAATTAAGAGGAAAAGTGTCATGTATTTGCGCTGTGTTACGATTATTACTGCTCCTTTGTGGTATAACTTTCCGGTTGTAGATGCACTATTTGTTGTTTATAACTGCCCACTTGGATGTTCGCTGTTTTATTATTATTACTGCCCGTTTCGATGTTCGCTATTTATGATTATTACTGCCCTCTTTGATGTTCGTTATTTTATGAATTTTACAGCCTGCTTCTATGTGTTCTGTTTTATGAATATTACTGACCACTTGGTTGTTCACTATTTTATGATAAGTGCTACCCGCTTGAATGTGCACTATTTTGTTTGTATTACTGCCCGCTTGTGTGTGCACTATTTTATAGTTATTACTGCCCGCTTGTATGTGCATTATTTTATAGTTATTACTACCCGCTTGTATGAGCACTGTTTTATAGTTATTACTGCCATTTTGTATGTGCACTATTTTATATTTATTACTACCCCGTTGGATGTTCGCTATTTTATAGTTATTACTGCCCGCTTGTATGAGCACTATTTTATAGTTATAACTGCCCCCTTGGCTGTTCGCTATTTATAGTTATTACTGCACGATTGTATGTGCACTATTTTATAATTATTACTGCCTGCTTGTATGTACACAATTTTATAATAGTAATTACTGCCCGCTTGTATGTGCACTATTTTATAATAGTCATTACTGCCCGCTTGTATGATCACTATTTGATAATAGTCATTACTGCCCGCTTGTATGATCACTATTTTATAACAGTCATTACTGCCCGCTTGTACATGTATTGTATGTGCAATATTTTATAATTATTACTGCCCCTTGTGTATGACTGTGCACTATTTTATGATGAGTGCTGCCCGCTTTTATGTGCACTATTTTATTAGTATTACTGCCCGCTTTTGTGTGTGCACTATTTTATAGTTATTACTGCCCCCTTGGATGTTCGCTATTTTATAGTTATTACTGCCCGCTTGTATGGGCACTATTTTATAGTTATTACTGCCCCATTGGATGTTCGCTATTTTATAGTTATTACTGCCCGCTTGTATGAGCACTATTTTATAATTATTACTGCCTGCTTGTATGTACACTATTTTATATTCATTACTGTCCGCTTGTATATGCACTATTTTATAAGTATTACTGCCCGCGTGTATGTGTGTTGTATGTGCACTATTTTATAGTTATTACTGCCCCTTGGATGTTCGCTATTTTATAGTTATTAGTGCCCACTTGTATGAGCACTATTGCATAGTTATTACTGCCCCCTTGGATGTTCGCTATATTATAGTTATTACTACCCGCTTATATGAGCACTATTTTATAGTTATTGCTGCCATTTTGTATGTGCACTATTTTATAGTTATTACTGCCCCTTGGATGTTCGCTATATTATAGTTATTACTGCCCGCTTGTAAGAGCACTATGTTATATTTATTACTGCCCCCTTTGAAGTTCGCTATTTTATAGTTATTACTGCCCGCTTTTATGAGCACTATTTTTTAACTATTACTGCCCTCTTGGATGTTCACTATTTTATAGTTATTAGTGTCCACTTGTATGAGCACTATTGTATAGTTATAACTGCCCGCTTGTACATGTGTTGTATGTGCAATATTTTATAGTTATAACTGCCTTCTTTTATGAGTACTATTTTTTAACTATTACTGCCCCCTTGGATGTTCGCTTTTTTGTAGTTATTACTGCTCGCTTGGATGTTCGCTATTTTATAGTTAATACTGCCCCCTTGGATGTTCGCTATTTTGCAGTTATTACTGCCCCCTTGGATGTTCGCTATTTTATAGTTGTTACTGCCCGCTTGTATGAGCACTATTGTATAGTCATTACTGCTCGCTTGTACATGTGTTGTATGTGCAATATTTTATAGTTATTACTGCCCCCTTTGAAGTTCGCTATTTTATAGTTATTACTGCCCGCTTTTATGAGCACTATTTTTTAACTATTACTGCCCTCTTGGATGTTCACTATTTTATAGTTATTTGTGTCCACTTGTATGAGCACTATTGTATAGTTATTACTGCCCGCTTGTACATGTGTTGTATGTGCAATATTTTATAGTTATTACTGCCTTCTTTTATGAGTACTATTTTTTAACTATTACTGCCCCCTTGGATGTTCGCTATTTTGTAGTTATTACTGCTCGCTTGGATGTTCGCTATTTTATAGTTAATACTGCCCCCTTGGATGTTCGCTATTGTGTAGTTATTACTGCCCCCTTGGATGTTCGCTATTTTATAGTTGTTACTGCCCGCTTGTATGAGCACTATTGTATAGTCATTACTGCTCGCTTGTCTGTGCACTATTTTATAGTTATTACTGTCCGCTTGGATGTTAGCTATTTTATGACTTTATTGTCTGCTTGTATGTGCACTATTTTATGATTATTATTGCCCCCTTGGATGTGCACTATTTTATGATTATTACTGCCCACTTTAAGCAGCACCATGATTTTAACTACCTGGTTATAGGTGCAATGTTTTACGCTTATATGCGCATTATGTTTTGAATATTACTGCGCGCAATGTCCGATTTGTATAACTGCCCATTTTATGGCACTGTTGGATAGAACGAAGTACCTCATTTCTATAAATATTACTTTGATTTTATTGATTGCTTTTTTCAGTTCTTATATAGTTATCTAGGGATATTTATTAAAGGCACACACATTAGAACAAGCATCAAAATGATCACCTCGATTAATAATCCGGCATCATTTTACTTTAAACCTGCTTGCACTTAATGAAATAATAGATCATACTACAATTTTATATATTCAACTTTTCAATTATTCTCCTATAGGTTGACATACTCTTAAATGATCTCATATTGCGCAGACAAACTAACGGGACACCTCTAATTTCAACTATATCAAGATAGCCGTGTGACCGCGGCACTATTTACAAAATAACCCCGGAGTATCAAATGATCAGAAATGTTGAATAGTTTGATCTTGGCGTTCCCACGGTATTGTATTGACCAGTGATAAACCAGATTTCAATAAAGTTATTAAATATACTGGATATATCGTGGAATACTTCATACATGCTTTTGTCTTCTAATTAGCAAGTTGAAAATAATAAAATTAGTGTGATACAAAAGTACAGAATAACCGTTCTAGCCGTTTACAATTCCGGCTTTTCTTACACAATAACCATACGAGTTGTTATCAACATAGCGGCTGATTCGTCGCCAATTTCAGAGATAATATTAGCTACCCATTTACTGTCCAATACAAAATTAACATGTCGGCCTTAAAGAGACACAAAGCAATCAAGAATTTCTCAAGCATGAACATTTGTTTACCAATGTTCGACGACCGGACAGGCTGTGGACCCTATGATGACGTATACCTAAAGCCCAAAAGGACGGTGACGTTTGATGTTTGTCTGCAGTCTTGTCTTGTCGTGCCCTCAATAGTTTATTCTCTTGTTGCTCAGGCTTCTGCCAAGTCACTGAGTTTCTTCTTTGTGGCTTTCCAGGCTATTGTTTTTTTGTATTTATATATACGTCAGCATCTTTGTGTTTTACTTATATTGCCTATGAATGTTGGTTAGAGAATAATTCATGGCGGAGATTTCTTTATTTACACTGTTCCGTTTTATTGGGTTGACGGTAGGGTAAGTGTGAGGTTTGGTGCACCCTAGAACCTGGTTTAAACCCCCAGCGGCCTTTTTTGCCACTGACCGTTCCAAGGCGGTAGCCCTATTGTCAACCCTTTTGTGTTTGTGATGTCTTATGTTTGCCTTTATTTTTTCTTTAAATTTGTTCTTTGCTTCTGTTTGTGTTTGTGGTTAACTTTCGTCCTTGAATGCTGCTTTTTCTGTTCGATTTTATATATTATATATTTATTAATCCTTTATTATTTAAACTTTAAAGATGAATGAATACCCTTTTTGTAGTATTATCAATTAACAAATTCAACTCTTAAACATCATAAGAACTATAGTCCCGGATTTTTTTTTATATTTCAAACCGCTACTAAGTTGTATGTACAAATAAGTATTATTTGCATGACGTAGATACTACTTTTACCACTGCGTGACTGCAAGAGAAAATGAGGTAAATCTGAATTGTATAGCTGCACAACTATTGCCAGATAAGTGATAAATACAGTTACCTGTGGATTAATTTACCTGTTCAAAGTGTTCTACGTTATCAAATACAATCTAAATTTAAACCTGTTTACATATAAAGAAGCAAAAGGAAAGTAAACGTTGAGCTTTGTTCATAATTCTACCATAATTATGTTTAATTTGTTATGTTTGCTATACTAGATTGTTTTTCATTCTAAAGCTCCATGACAAGGACACATGCGGGTGTGTCCAATGACACATGTGGGTGTGTTATATGTATAGTATATGTCTTATTACAACCACGGACCAAATTTAAAAGTTGTATCACTTATAGTTTGACAGATAATGTTAACAGAAATAATATACGGACGGACGTACGTACGCACGCCTTTTTGCCGACTATGTCTCGCTTTTCACTAAAGCATTGTGTATTTCAAACCATGTTAGTGATCCTGTTTCATCTATATATTTCATTTCAATGAATTATATGTACTCGTATATTTGTTTGTCAAAATACGTCACTTTAGATATGCATGTATAAACGTTTCACAGCATATTAGGAGAATAAACATATGGATTATAAAAATCATTTAGGACTTTTTAGGCCGAAAGCGCAGTTGCAAATCGGGATAGTGTCTTCCTGAGTAAAATCAGAGACGACGTATATTGTTTTGGCTAATACACACGACTTTAATGCACCTCATTCGGGTGTTGTTTCTTTTAAAACGAACAGTACAATAGAGGACGTGTGTATAATCTCATAATATTATCATCCATTACACAAATAATTGTATAAACGGTTACAATATAACCATAGTTCCGTCTATATAAGTTAATTAACGTACATACAAACACAGAGGTATATAACTTACCAATATACTTCTGCACACTATATAATTATACTCTATATAGCGATTTTCTGAAAGAGCAACTGATCGGGAGTGTTCAAAGCAATGCTTCCGCATGGCTGAAAATATAAGACAACAATACAAAGTATACAAGACGGGGCCTTCTGTATCTGTCAGAAATGAAAGTGACAGCTCAGGAATGAGGGCATTTTGTTGTTTAAAAAGCAATACAGACGTTTTCAGCCAACAAAATAGATCAACCGAATGTACAAGCCATCAATGGCATCATAGGTATTACTAGAACATTGTATATGCTACCAGAGCAACGAGATCATTAGAAAACACAACAAGATTTGTCGGATAACAACGCAGCTCGCCATGTCGTTTTTTTCAGAGAACAATAAATTATACAAATAACACACCAGAAAAACGAGGCATTGCGAGCAATCTTAAACGAAATAACAGAGATATATTCTTGAAAATGAAAAAGATGACAATTTAAAAAAAGTAAAATGGGGAAGTGTCTAGGGTGGAGGGTGTTGATCTGGGGAGGGGTAGGGTGTGGATGATGATTGTCATGCGTAAAGGTGAGGGAAGGGTGTAGATGATGATTGTCATGCGTAAAGGTAAGCCGTGTGTACCATTAAAGCCGTGCGTTTTTAGTTTTAGGATTACAGACACTCCTGCCCTAAAATTGGCAAAAATTGTAATGTTATGTTTCCAAAATAAAAAGATTATTTCCTCCGACATAAAAATATTGAGTTGTATACCCAGAGAAAGCAACGTGGCTTTCCTAATCTATATTACTTCAACGATTATATCATAGGTTGTTATTGTTCTTTTCAAATCAAAGATATTTGCTTTTTTTACCTTCCTCCTACCCTATATATTTACTGTAAAAACAAAGAATACATTTTTAAAAATTCAGACACAAGGTATTATTTGGTGGGAATCGGGTTAGGAGGCTAATAACAGATATGATCAGAACAATATCCAAAACACATACAATTGTGGAAAACATGAGGGAGTGAAATGGGTGGTAGGGGAACCATTGAGTCTAGCAGATATATGCTTTATGTACTCAGAAAACTAGAACAATAAGTTGTTGAGTGGCAGTATGTGTGGTTTAACACAGAAACATTTAAAATAAAATAGGGTTCCCAGTCCTCACACAAAGAAATAAAGAGATGATAGTGCACCATAAAGCCCTTTGACCACCAGTGAGTTTGTGTAAGGGTGGGGATGGGCGTTGAAAATTGATGTACATGAAATATTGAAGTAAACGTGTAAAAACGAGTATGATAATGGACCTTTGGAAACGGCCGAGCACGACACATACGAAATATTGCAGTCTTGGTTTGATTGATACTGTTCATAAGCGGTAGTGAAATATGCTAGCTACCGCTCACGCCCTCTAGCCCCGGGTTGAGCAAAACTCAATATTCATAAAAATCAACAGTACAGAATTTTAACCATCCCGAAGATGGCAAGCATATGGCGGTGGATATAGCAATATTTGTATCTTTATTTCATCCCCTATATCAAGCAGCGTATGGTCCCAGGATCTAATAAAATTGTATGCCCCAACGAGCGAAATAAACAAAAAGAAATTTAGTTGTTTTAAAATTGGGTTAATGGTGGGTGGCTGGAGCGACGATTGCGGTTGGCAGTTACATAAGTCCCCATTATTACGGTGTAAGAATAAACAAAGCAAGTTACACAGAAATGTGTGATCAAACCCTGGTGTTGGTCAAATTAATATAAAGGTCTCCGCTTTTACATAATTAATTATTGTTGGAATTAACGAACGAAATTACATATATAAATAACTCAGTGGAAAAGACGTATGTGAATTTAGCTAGACGAGGCCTTCCTATGTTAAGATGTATACAAGCTTCATTTTTGCGCTTATCATTAGCGCAGTCAGATTAGCTATGGTCTTGCATTATATTCTTATACAATGTTGGCTCACGCACATATGGTATTGTACATATCATATTACCTTAACTATTATGTTTGCGGACAACTACGAGAAGATTTGTGTATGTTTTGAGACACAATCAATTACATAAACACGCACATAGTGTTTTTAGTAATTACGAAACGACATTTGATATTGTTTCATTTATTGTTAAATTCCAATTCCATTTATTGAAGTTTTGAATTTCAGTCAGTTCAGACTCTATCTTTAATAATATTGACAAATGTATCCCTTGGAAGCAACAAACACAAACACGAGAAAAATGTAGCAGACTCGGTTTCATTGAGTCTGTTCATGAGAGGTAATGTAAAGTGCAAGACCTCGCACGCCCCCTAACACCGGTGTAAGCGATATTCTACCTTCAGCCACCAAGACTGGGCTTGATGATCCCAACGGACCAGTAAGTAATAACACTACTGATTAATAGTCATGGCGATCTTTTACAGCCGTCACACAGCACTAAATAACGCTAGTGTGAATGTCAAACATGGTGAAAAGTGGATCCCTTGCAAACATAAACACGGGAGAAAAGTAGCAGACCGGGTTTTATTGAGTTTGTTCATGAGAAGTAATATAATTTGAAACACCTCTCAAAACAACATTTGCCTCATATTATTGAATTGAATTGAATTGTATAACAGCTAAGGTCATAGCTTCCATTGGTGGAGGAAGACCCCAGGTGCACTCCAGTCAATGTTCGTGCACGGAGACGACCTTTGAACATTGCCTTTGACCTTGAACTTTTGCCATATATTACGAACTGTTGCGTGAGATAAATTGTATATCTAGGATACACATACCCGTAAATGTATATAATAATATCTTTACTGGTACACATGTTATGCAAGATAGCAATTATTATGATTTTATCCCATTTTGGTAGCCATCTTCGAGGCCATCTTGAATAACTGTTTAGTACTACCACAATTCATGACTTCAACAGGGGAAGAAGTATTACTTGAATGTTACTCTAATATGATCAAGTGTCAAGCCGTCTACAGGTCTCTGTTTGTATGTTTTAAAATAAAGTTAAAAAACACGAAGACATTCAAAATACTCAAATTTGACATTTGACCCTTGACTGTATACTTTGATGTACATTAC